>CM032229.1:19905000-20405000 GCA_019009955.1 Riptortus pedestris
ATTTTACGCATTATAAATATAATTAAATAACGCTGTAATTATTATAACGTGGTAAAAAACGTAGAGGAAAGAACTGGATGGAGTGGAGTGTACCAGTGATTTGAAAGAGTTAAGACATAGCGTTGAGCAAGCGTCTTTCTCAAAACTTTCGACTACAGTTGCGTACGACTCTGACACCAAAATATATATTCATCGGACGTTTCAGCTACTTAGCACATTTTCAATGCACGCAGAGGAAAATATGGGGCAATAGAGCGTTAAATAGAAACGTTATTAAATGTTAAGATCAGTGATAAGAACTTTTGGGGCAATTTTCTTGGTTTTTGGCTTTGTTGACATATGACAGCTATTGAGGTAAAGTGTGGGAAATGGTGTTTGAAAGTGGAAATGTGTTTTTCATCGTTGGGGTTTTTCATACATATGACAGACGTTGACAATACTGACATGACAACTGTGTTTTATCATCGTTTTTAGACTTGCTTTGTTAATAGATCAGTGATAGCTTTATCACCGGCGTGTTCAATATATTACTTATGTGTTAACACATGGGTAATATACGTAGATAAGGGGAAGTCAGTGTTGCCGGGTACAAAACTAGCCACGACTCGGTGTGGAAAGAGGCAAAAGGTTAATAGTAGGTTCTATGGACAAGAACTAAATGTCACTCACCTTCCAATTTCATTCCGACATCGAGACACTTCTGGAACCGGCAAAAAGGGCACCTCTTCCTCTGGGTCTTGTCTATGTGGCAACTCCTTTCGGCGACGCATGTATACACTTTTTTATTTTGGACGGTCCGTTTAAAGAATCCCTTGCAAGATTCGCAGGTGAGAAGGCCGTAATGATATCCGGAGACCTTGTCGCCACAGACAGGACAGAGCTCCTCGATGCCCTCTTTGGTGTCCGGCATCTCCGAGATCTGCTGGAGGATGGGCTGGAAGTTAGCCCCCTGCTCGAGGGCGGTCCCTGCGCTGCCTCCGCTGCCTGGGGGCGAAAAGAAACATGCCTCTAAGTTGTAACCATAGCCAAGGCTAGGAGAGTGCTGTGGTGCCGCCGCCGGGGTGATGGAATAGAGGGGCGGTGAGCCGTAGAGCGGGGTATTGGGGGATCCGCCCCCACCGCCTGTAGGCTCCTCGCCGCCTCCACCGTTCGACGGCAGCTGGAAATGGGACATACTCAGAGAACCTAGGGTCGAGTGCTGCTCCATGTCTAATAACATATTCCCCCACTGTCACAAACACATAGCACATAGAGCTCGGCGAGTCCGGCAAGTCACCGAGAGAACACCACTTTGATAAGCGAACTGTCACTGTTGTTGACTCGGCACGGGCGACGGCACAGGATGGAATGAGCTCGGCTCGGCTCCCCCCAATAAGTGAAAGTGAATGGTGACCCAGTTGGTGGCTAGGGGGAGGGGGGCGTCCCACTGACCCACTTACTTCATCCCCTCCACCCCCCTCCCCTCCCATATACTCCCCTCCCCTCTCCAACAAACACACACACACTACGCATCTACGCTTGTTTACACCGCATTAGTCTACAAATTAATCTTATATACGTTACGTCCTCTTTCTAATAAACGCCCGCATATTTTGGGAGAAGCGCCAGATGAGCATGCGCAACTTAACCCCACCCCTTCCTTCCCTTAGACACAGTATTCCCTTGTAAGTCAGGCCAGGACTTACCGACCTTTCCCGTCTCGGCCCTACAACAGAAATCTCAAAATAAATAAAACTCCTACATAATTTTGTATTATCATACTAAACATTAATCAATGTATATTATTCAATACATTCTAATGTTTAAAAAAACATGAAAAGCTCTAAAAATGTCAACATTTGTATACATTGCACTCGACCCTTTGTTCTAAGTAATTTCATTTCAATACTTATATAACTTTTTACAAATACGAAAATGCCCTTTTAACACAATTTTAAAGCAAACTGAAATTTAAAAAAAAATAATGAGGAAATATAACTGAATGAAAATATATTATATATATGAATTAAAACGATCAAACATAAAGTTTTAGATCTCGATGAAATAATATCAATAATCGTATTTAGAACGTTATTTAATTTTCTTTTGCTTCAAAATCAGAATTTCATTATTGTTTTAGGATATATTTATTCTATATCTAGAAAAGTATTAAATTGTTTTTGAAAATACATTTTATAATATTTTCCAGGGCTTCAACATGAAAAACGTCAGTGTTTCGATTATAAAAATATTTGAATTACATAAAACAATCCAGAAAACGTTATAAATGTTAAAATAATATTCCAAATAAATGAAAAAAAATAAGACTATACGTTAAATAACATTTATCTTGAATGAGTACATCACAAAGAATTTAATAATGATACAAATGAATAAATAAATCCCAAATTGTAAAATTCAGATATTACATAGTTTTGGAAATTTAAATAAACGGATTTTGTTAAAAGGGCAAATTCTAGTCTACAGATTCACTTGTCAAATATACGAAACTTTTAAATAAATTTCAAGAGATAATAAAATTGAATAAATATCATGTCATTTATTAGGAACTTAAATTTCACCCAATGAATGAATAAACAAATCAAAAACATTATAATTATTGATCAGCACCTAATCGAAGCTTTGACAAATAAATCTGAGAGCAAATATATATCTAGGAAAAAATTGTCTTATAGTTATTAAATATAGTTAAAAATATTTATTTAGTACATAAATTAATGCTTGAACGATAAAACACCTTTACCAAATTGAACCCCTCATGCATAGAATTAGAAAAGCATGCTTCACATGATTATCGCTGGATTGGAATTATAAATTGACAAAGTGCATATGTTATCCTGCATGCTCCGTATACTAGTATGTTATTATACCCAGGTTCGAAACTATTGTACAAACAAGCCGTTTGCATGTAAGTGCAAATTTGTATATACTTTGGGCCTAAAATCATCGATATTTTAAAGATTACCACCCCTTTTCGTTCATTGATTTGAAATAAAAGTGTTACCCAGTGAGCTAGTAAATGAGTTTAAATGAGGCGCGAGGTATTCCTTTCGTTTTCAACATGTGGCGAAAGTGTACTTTCCTTTTTGTCAATTCTCTTGTCGCCCCAGTCAGACGACGAATGTTGACGAATATATTGACAAATTCATGTTTAACCTTCTGAGTTAACTCTCATTTTCAACCCGGAACTATTAAAGTGCAAACCAGGCATTTAGCCAATTATTAGAACTAAAAAGATCAACCTTTCAAATTCATTGACGAGAGAACTGACAATTTAGACATTAGAATTTCAAAATAAATTTTCATTTGAAATAAAACTCAAAAATATATTCTAGGCAGAATTTAATATTTACACTTTATCTTCTAAAACCTAAAGTAATAGACGCAATCCCTGATTAATTTTTGACTTTCGATTTAACCCCTAATACTGATAGAGCTAGACAATTACGAAATAGTCCAGGTTAACTTCCAATCCCCTGATATAATTAAAATACAAAAGACCGCCACGCAGCGGCTGCGTAAACTAAGCAGATTTCCCACTTGAAGTTATACAATAGCGAAATCTGCATACGAGAGCCGAACAGTTACGGCCGAACTAGGTATTGGCGGGAAACTCACTCGTCCGTTATCCGCCCACATTTAATAAAAATGAAAATATCTCGGTTAATATTCAAGATAGAGAATACATCTATAGAACAATATTTATAGTAAATTTAATTTGAAGTAAGATTGGTTCTATACAATATTTTGATCCGACGTATGGTAACGGAGATATTTCAAATTTTCGAAAATCCCTCCTCTAACCCCCCCCCCTCCCCCTGGTCCGATTTCAGTCCTTATGAACTTTATCTGTCTTTTTGCATAAAACGTTTAAATATCGCGTTGGGGCACTATCACACACCTATTGCGCCCTATAGAGCGTTCACAGAGAAATATATATCTATATATATATATATATATATATATATATATATATATATATAATAGTAACCTCTGTCTGTATATTGATTTTTCTCGCGAAATTTCACGATAACTTTTCATTTCACACGTCATAGACACCATAACTGCATTTTGTTTCTTTGTTGTCTGTTTGTTTTTTTGTTACCTTTTCACGCGTAAACGGCTGAACCGAATTTTATGAGACTTGGTATGTATATTACTACTAACCTAAATTTAGGCTATAGCCAAAATATTCTCTGAGACGAACAGGAGTGGGGGTTATAAGGGAGGGCTGAAATTAAAAATACCAATATTTCGTTTCCTAATGCATTTTCGGCAATTATGCACATAACAAAAGTTGTTTATTTTGTTATTTGGAGTAAATTTTTTTATATACACTTTTATCGTATTCCGAAGTTTAAATGCCAAATGCAAAAAAAAAGTCAACCGAACTAAACCAAACTCGGTATGTAAATTAGCACTAACGCCTTCCTTATAATAAGCCATACTAACATTTCTAGGGACGGGCAGGAGTGGGGGTTATAAGGGAGGCCTGAAATTAAATATAGTGATATTTCGTTTCCTGTTGGGGTTTCGGCAAATATGCACATAACAAAAGTTGTTTATTTTGTTATTTAGAGACATTTGCTCAAAAATTATATAAATATATTATTATAATATTTTTTCCTTAATAATTTAAATCTATGCATAAGGCAAAGGAAACGGGAAATATGACAATATAGAGGAGAGTGTAGTCTTACATAAAAAAATAATTTTATTATTAACAAATCCACAGAAACGACTGGTATTAACCCTAAACACTGGGAAGGGTAAATGTCAAAATATTGTGCAAAGTTAAGCCTTGCCAAAAAAAATACCATCACCATCCAGCCTCAAATGAATTCCCGGGCGAAGCCGGGTATCTGAGCTAGTATATATATATCTATATATATATAAAATTGTAACCTCTGTCTGTACATTGATTTTTTTCGCGAAATTTCACGATAACTTTTCGTTTCACATGTCATTGACACCATAACTGCATTTTGTTTCTTTGGTGTCTGTTTGTTTGTTTGTTTGTTTATTTGTTTGTTTGTTACCTTTTCACGCATAAACGGCTGAACCGAATTTTATGAAACTTGGTATGTATATTACTACTAACCCAACTTAGACTTTAGGCTATATTAATTTTCTCTGAGACGAACAGGAGTGGGGGTTATAAGGGAAGCCTGAAATTAAAAATAGCGATATTTCGTTTTCTATTGGTTTTTCAGTAAATATGCACATAACAAAAGTTGTTTATTTTGTTATTTAGAGTAACTTTTGTTATATACTCATTTGTCGTATACGGAAGTATAAATGAGTTATACGCTAAAAACTATAGCGGGAGTCCACAATTTTATTTGGCACAAAAGACTCAACCGAACTAAACCAAACTCGCTATGTGAATTAATACTAACGATTTCCTTATAATAAGCCATACTAACATTTCTAGGGACGGGCAGGAGTGGGGGTTATAAGGGAGGCCTGAAATTAAAAATAGCGATATTTCGTTTCCTATTGGTTTTTCGGCACATATGCACATAACAAAAGTTGTTTATTTTGTTATTTAGAGTAACATTTGTAATATTATTTTTTTCTTTTAACAAAGTATAAACGAGATATACACTATAAACTAAAGTGGGAGTAAACTATTTCATTGGACGCTATCGATTAAACCGAACTTAAAAAAACTCTGTATGTCAATTAGCATTAATTCTTTCATGATTATAAGCTATATTAAAATTTTTAGGTTAGAACGGGAGTGGGGGTTATAAGGGAGGCCTGGAATAAAAATTCGCGTTATTTCATTGTCTATTTGTTTTTCGACAAACATGCACATAACAAAAGTTGTTTACTTTGTTATTTAGATTAACTTTTGTTTTATACATTTCTCCAGGAACAATGTGTGGAGCAAGTAATTTGCTTAGAAATATTGATATGCTCAACAATTCATTCCAATTTGAACTATGAGGTACCTCACCTGGAAAAATTAATTCAAATTATAATATGTATTTTGTCCTTAATAATTTAAATCTATGCATAATGCACAGGAAACGGGAAATATGACAATAATGGAGGACAGTGATGTCTTACATAAGAAATTAATTTTATTATTAACAAATCCACAGAAACGACGGGTATTAACCCTAAACACTGGGATGTGTAAATGTCAAAATTGTGCAAAATAAAGCCTTGCCAAAAAAATATCATCACCATCCAGCCTCAAATGAATTCCCGGGCGAAGCCGGGTATCTGAGCTAGTATATATATATATATATATATATATATATATATATATATATATATATATACATACATACACACTATGCCTGAATACCCGGCGTTACCGGAGATATGTAATTTGCAATGAGTACTAATGAAATTGTTCACTTCGTTATACGACAAAAGCGTATATATCAAACCATACTCTAAATACCAAAATAAAAACCTTCTGTTATGTACATGTTTGCCATTAAAAACGAGTAGGGAACGAAATATTACGATTTTTCATTTGAGGCTTCCCTGCTAACCTAAGATCTGAGTTACGAAAAAATATATAGAACATCAATTGTGGAGAATTAATAGTTTAACAAGATTGCATCCATAATATATTTAGATACGACTCATAATATCGGAGATATTTTGAATTTTTGAACCCCTTTCCTCTAAAGCCATCCTATTCCTGGTCCGATTTCAAACATTAACAAATTTGATGTTGAATGAAACGGTTAAATGCTGAGTTGATCAAATAACCTTTTTCATTGACGTAATTAACGTATTTGAAGACTTATCATCTAGCAAGGATCCGTTGAAAACAATATTTGGCATTTAAGCATTGAATACGACTTTTCATGATATATTCGCACATTGATTGCGATAGCTAAGAGTGGGGGTTTACTGAAGACAGAACATTTAGAATTTCAAATATCTCAAAGGAATGAATAAGGAAAAAAAATACTGAAGAGCAGCTAAATTCTGAGGTAAAGGTTTCTAAGGGTTGTTTCTCAACCGAACTAAGGACCTCAACTAAGGACTTCCACGAATATCAAGACTCCTACTAAGATTCCTCTTCTAACATCAAGACTCATACTAAGATTCCTCAACTAATATCAAGACTCCTACTAAGATTCCTCTACTAATAACAAGACACCTACTAAGATTCTTCTACTAATAACAAGACTCCTACTAAGATTCCTTAACTAATATCAAGACTCCTACTAAGATTCCCCTACTAATAACAAGACTCCTACTAAGATTCCTCTACTAATAACAATACCCCTACTAAGATTCCCCAATTAAGAAAATCACACTTACTTAGATACCTCAACTTAATGGCACTACTTCTAAGATTCCTTAAATAAGAGCACCACTCATACTAAGATACTCCAGCTATGAACAACACCCCTACTAAGATTCCTGAACTAATAATAATACCCTTTCTAAAATTCCGGAACTAAGAAAATCACACCTACATCAGACCTCAACTAAGAACGGCACTACTTTTAACATTCCTCAACTAAGCGCATCATTCATTCTAAGATATTTCAACTAAGAACAATTCCACTACTAAGATACCTGAACTAATAACGAAGCTCTTACTAAGATTCCCCAACTAAGAACATCAATACTAATTAAATACCTCAACTTATTGGCACTACTTCTAAGATTCCTTAACTAAGAGCTTCATACACTAATACACTTCAACTATAAACAACACCCCTACTAAGATTCCTGAACCAACAATAATACCCTTTCTAAAATTCCGCAACTAAGAAAATCACACCTACATGGAGGCCTCAACTAAGAACGGCACTACTTCTAAGATCCCTTAGCTAAGAGCACCACTCATACTAAGATACTCCAACTAAGAACAACACCCCTACTAAGATTCCTGAACTAATAACGAAGCTCTTACTAAGATTCCCCAACTAAGAATATCAATCCTACTTAAATACCTCAACTTATTGGCACTACTTCTAAGATTCCTTAGCTAAGAGCATCATACACTAATACGCTTCAACTATAAACAACACCCCTACTAAGATTCGTCAACTAACAACAAGACTCCTACTAAGATTCCCCAAATAGGAACACCATTCCTACTTAGATACCTCACGAACGGCACTCCTCAGATTCCCCAACTGACAGGAGCCCCCACCAGAGATAGTGGACTAAACATCGGCCCCCCGCTAAGGTGTATCTAGGAGAGAGAGGGGTCATTAGTAGTGGATGTGAGGCATGCAGGTGGAACTGCTAGGAAATCCTGTTAATTGGTGTGATGGGAAGGAGCGCCCTAGAGGATGATAGGCTAATTGGTGTGTTTTCCCACGCGGTCCCACCTGCTCTCCGATACCCCCAACGAACTAACAATTCCACTCCTCAATTCGGGCAACATCACACTATTTATTTGTTGTCTTCTAGAAAGAAGGTATTAGTATCGGCAGATATCTATAGTTAAGAAACTATTAAGCGACAACCACTAAAGAGATTTTTTAAGGGGCAATCCATGGCAATGTATATCAGAATGTGGAAAGCCAGTCAAGAAGCTAGCCCAAAAACTCTATAATTCTAAACACAGATCCACGATAGGCACGGCATGTAGATTGCACCACATGCATATGACACCTCACTTCTATTTAAGTACGTCACTCAGGGGCTGCGCAAACTGAGCAGGTAGTTGGGAGCTTACTGAAAGCTGAAGACAAGAAAGTGGTAATAGTTGTTCGCTTAAAATGTCAATTAATAGAAAATGTATTGAACAGCAACTCTAGAGAATCAATAGCATAACAATATTGGTTCTATAACATTTCTCGAACCGTCTAATAATAATGGCAATTCTGAGTTGGTATTCTGGCAGGTGGAATTGACTTCTAATGTATGTAGGACGAACAAATTGTTGGCTACGCTTCCACTATAATAATTTATTAAAACGGCAGAGCGCTTCGATGCTGTGCATCACCGTCCAGGTCCAAGATCCGTCAGGGCAACATCGGAAACCTTCGGGCACTGACGATGATGCACAGCATCGAAAGCGCTCTGCCGTTTTAATAAATTATTATTGTTAAAGCGTAGCCAATAATGACAATATTTTGATATATTGCCTCCCACCCAATTTCGGGCCCGATTTTAGCCATTAGTTTTACAATATCATATCTAATTTAGACAATTAAATCCCCCTAGATTTTCACTGCAAAACTTATCTTGACGGCAAGGAATCTCGTGCTGACTCGAGTGTAGGGACTGCTGCTCGCTGACATGTTGGTGTTTGTGACAAGATTTAGATATATCGAATGTAAAAGCATCGCATTGGTTTACAAACGTTTAAGCCTACACCAGTATCGTTACCGTGACGGTGTCGGTAAGTATGAGAACGCCCAATCCCAGGGACAGGATGCCTGCATGACAGGACTAGGGGAGGATCCGTAATTAGAAGTATCTGGGTGGTGTCCACAGATGGTGGGTTAAGATGGGTTCAGGTCCCAGGAGGAGTGTAGCGCCTGGTCGCCCCGTTGTACTAGTATACAATGTGAGCCTGTAGAGACAGTAAGCAGATGGCGGCCACAGCACGCGGGCGGATACTTAACAACCACACCCTGCAACTCAATTAAATCCTTAACGTAATGGGTCTCACAAACCATCTAGCCCTCACTCCAGCGACATGATTAGGTAATAAATTGTAAACAGAAAAAGCTCGTCACGCAAGTGTTGGGCAAACTAAGCAGACTTCCCATATGCTGCACTGCCGTATTTGATGTATCCTTTTATAATTGACAACGTTCAATGGAAATAAATACATTTCATACCACCTCAAAGGACCGACGATGGTGCCTTTCCACAACCTATTCTCTTCTTTTCTATTAAGAAAGAGCCTATGTACTTCGAGTGCACGTGGCATTGTGCGATTTCACCATCACCAAGATTTTCATTAATTGTACTTAATACAACATAGTACAACAATGTATATATATATATATCAGACTGAATCAAAAGACATTTTAAACATTTTTTCGAAAACCATTTCATGAGCACAACTTAGGTAGCTCATTTCGTTTAATGGAAATCTGCTAAAAAGTAAGTATATAAAAAAGTAGTCGGATTTTCTAAATATTTAATCTTTTACTCACTATAATTATTTGTCATTTCTATCCTATATTACTATAATTATCTACCCATTTTACTATAATTATTTTACTCTTTATTTACATTTTTTTATTATTTGATGTATTGACTTTTATATTGTCTTTAATTTGTTTACTTTAATTAATAAGAATTAAATTTCCTCGTTCTTTTCCTTTATCCATATTTTAACAATTGATGAAAACATAGCAAATGAATCAATATGAGGAAGATGTAGATTCCCAATGTGCTGTACTAGAGCAAATAAACTGCCCAGGGTTACTGGAGAAGGGGAAAAACGTTTGCATACTTTTTTGGAGAAGGTGGATCTTGAAGCCCAGTAAAGTCACATCTAAATACAATTTGGACATGAACTTTGGCCACCGAAATATTCTTGTTATCCATCTGGACCATTTTTGGTTATATATAAGACAGTAAACGAAATTAAATAAATAAACATTCAAGGAACATTAGGCTACATACGAAACTCGAAAGAGAGCCTATCCTTTCTGGAGAATCACACAACTTTTCTGCCCAGTTAGTTAGCAAATAAATTAGGGGGGGGGGCGGAGGCATAAAGGGGAAAGGACTGGAGAATTGGGGTAGGGACTGGAGGAAGGTCATAGGCCCCATAAAGGGTTGGGGGGGGGGGAGTATAGCTGGAAAATCCAGCGATACTATCAGTTAATGAAGAAGAAGAAACTGCTGGAGTTAGGGTGAGCAACTGGAACTCGGGGCAAGGAGAGGGACATTTTCCATCTCCCGGCCTTGGGCCACATTGTCTGGAAAATTGGGCAATCGGGGTAGCCTCACCAAAACTAAACTGCATTCCCTTTCTCCCTCTTATCCTCCAACAACACTAACCCAACCAACATTTTATCCTTTAACACGAGTCCCCATGACAGCAAAACTGAAACACACAACAGAATACATGTTCAGCCCATCTGAAAGAACTTGGAATTTCCTCACGGCTTGCCGTACCAGTGTAGATGACGCCTTCGCACATTGTAATCTATATTTCACTCTTCCTAAGTGGCTTAAGTAAACAACATTTATGCTACACATGAACTCTTTAACAAAGTACTAGCTTAAAGTAGAAATGAATTAAGTAGTGAGGTTTATTGAAGCCCGGAAACACAACTAACTCTCTTAATTGAACGAACATTGTACAAAATTATATTTCCATCAAGAGTCAAGTATTTAACAACAGGAAATTCGAATTAATAAAAATCAACGATTTTTCTGATTATTTAAATATTAATTAACCATGATTTTAGGGCACTGGTGTGCTTTATGTACGTCATATATCTGTTATTGGGAGAGTTTGATTTCCACGTTGGCAAAATAAATTTATTTAGTGATGAGAATCGCTAAATGAAATCCATTCTCCCGATCTGGGTAGAAAATGGTCATAACCAGTAGATAACACGTTCAGATTGGTTGTAGTATCATTTTCATTGAAAACACCAACAGTCGACAGGCTAGAAGATGGTGCTTTCGGATCGGAAGGTTTAGCCAAGTGTTCACAGCGGTAAGATATTAATGACGGGATCCAGCGACATTATTGTCAATACTATTATATTATTTATTGACGTCCGCTTTGCGCAGCTCAAGCTAATTGGATGATTTTTTTTTTTTCTTCATTGGCTTTGTAGACTTTTAAAATCCTTAGACACTCCGGAAAGAGACTCAAGGGATTCGTGATCAGAATGTTTACAGACTATTGTGTAGTGAGTGATCAACTAGACGTACAAACCTCCGTTAACCCGGGAGGGCCTGCAATGAATTTTCTCCAGTAGTCTGACGGGCTTCATTGTACTCGTGGAGTCTGTGGTCAGTTCAGCTTGCCTGGATGGGACCTAAGTCATCCCATAATACTTACTTCATAATACTTAGTCATCCCACGGGGGGCTGCAAGAAGTTTATAATTGCTAGTCTTCTACTAATACAAAAGCGCTGCGACACTAGCTCGCTCAGGTAAGGAACTTGTAAACTAATGTTCTCTCTTCGTGGAGAGAGAGGGGGGGGATGGAACCTATTCCTATTTTTACCTCAACGTACTGAGGGTAGAGGTAGATGTGCTCACACGTTAAACCGCACGCTACTTGCACTCCGACGATATATATTAGCGGACCCGACAGACGTTGTCGTGCATGATATTTCAAGCGATTAGGATATTAAATTTATTAATATTATGTTTAAAACAAAAGCTACTTTTAATAACACAAAAAACAACTTTTGTTATTTGCACGTTTGCCTAAAAACAAACAGAAAATTAAATATCGCAAATTTTTTATTCAGACCTCGTTTATAACGTCCACTCCCATTCGAACCTAAAAAATCGAATGTAGCTTATAATCACGGAAGAATCAATGTTAATTCACGCCAATAAAATTGTTGGCTCCCACTTTAATTTTTTAGTGTATATCTCGTTTATACTTAGTTATACGACAAAAGTGAATATAACAAAAGTTCCTCTAAATAACAAAATAAACAACTTTTATCCTGTGCATATCTGCCGAAAAACCAATAGGAAACGAAATATCTCTATTTTTAACTTTAGGCCTCCTTTACAACCCCCACTCCTGCTCCATCTGCCGAGCTGATTTATGAATCTAAACCATCCTTCAATTTAGGAGGAGTTCAGTGTCATACACACGTAGAGTAGAATTATATATATATATATATATATATATATATATATATATATATATAATATTTAATTTTGAACAGACCTAATTTTCCTAATCTCCTAACGTTTGAAAAATGTTCCTCATCCTTTTCGATAAGCATACACGATTTCCCTAAAGAGTATTTTGCTGAAATCTATGTTTAAACCACCTGAATAAATTAAGGAATGTTCACCACATTCAGGAAGGCAAGTTATAAGAATTTCAGACTTTTTCTAACGCAACACTGACAGTGAATGGTGCATATTTTAATGAGCATAAGCTTCTAAAATACTGACGCATAAAGCCTACCTTAGTAATTTTCCTTTGACACAAATTCCAAAATTAAATATATAAAACCCACATTAAGCTCACACTTTAATCTGTGTGAATAGAATAAATTACTCTCTACACCAAAGTTAACACAGACTTCACTTAGCAAGGACATACTGGGAGCCAAATAGCTAAGACATTAAAACAATTGTGGGAGAGGAGGGATTACTGGCTGCATTTCAAAGTATAGTTAAACTCTTTGGACATAACAATTGGAAAAACGTCCACCACGCAGGGGCTGCGTAAACTAAGCAGATTTCCCTATTGCTGGAATAGTCATCTCTTCTCACCACATATTCTGACTGAAAACCAGAAAGCACGAGTTCCTAGCTTAATATTTGAGTTACGAAAATATGCACAGAGCAACAATTGTAGTGCATCAATATTTTAACAAGATTGGGCCTATAACATTTTACAATCCTACCTCTAGCACAGCAGAGGTCTTGAATTTCCGAATTCCACTTCCCCCTCCCTCTAATGGTGGTCAGATTTCTACCAATGGCGACTTTGACTATTAGTGCTAACTGAAACAATTAAATATTGATTGTGGCATAGAACAAATAAACATTTTCGAGGCGAAGGTAAAACCTTAATTCATGACGTCATCGCACAACGTGTTTCGATCCGACGTATAATAACAGCTCATTTTGAGTTTTCAAAATTCCCCCTTTAAACCCTCCTCCCACCATCTCCCTGGTCCGATTCCAGTCATAACTTGATCTTTAATTTCGTATAACATGCTTATATATCGAGTTTGGTAAAGATAAAAAAAAAATCGCGACAGCTAGAGCGGTAACATAGTTTATATATATATATATATATATATATATATATATATATATATATATATATATATATACGTACCTTAGTATCAATTGTAATTCAAATCGTTTCTTACTGCGCATATTGGAAAAAGTGCATTTATTTGGTGCTTGTAGCCCTAAGTTTTAGCAGATTTCCCTTAAGGGAAATCAGCTATTGAGGTTGTACTCATGACGGAATTTTCGAAATTTTTCTTCAAATGTCCATCGATCCTACCTAGTAGATGACGAAAATGAGGTCCGTTCAAAACTGTATATATATATATATATATATATATATATATATAAATAGATATATATATATATATATATATATATATATATATATATATATATATATATATTTGTCTGTTACCGCTCTAGCGGTCGCATTTTTTGTTTGATCGTTACCAAACTCGATATTTAGTCGTTTTATGTAAAAAGAAAGATCAAGTTCGTTAACGGCTGAAATCGGACAAGTGGGAGGGGGAGTTTAGAGGAGAGGATTTTCGAAAATTCGAAATATCTCCGTTACTATACGTCGGATCGAAAAATTGTACAGAATCAATCTTATTACAAATTAAATTTACTATAAATATTGTTCTATACATGTATTCTCTATCTTGAATATTAACCAAGATATTTGCATTTTTATTAAATTTAACGGACGACGGGTGGACTAAGTTCCCGCTAAAAGCTAGTTCGGCCCTTTGCCGTAACTGTTCGGCTCGTATGGAGATTTCTCTATTGTAAAACTTCACGTGGGAAATCTGCTTAGTTTACGCAGCCCCTGCAAGACGGACTTTTTTCCTCCACAGAGAGAAATATAATAGTGAGTTAACAGAGACTAATTGTAAATTAAAACTTGATATGCCTACGAGAAGCCTACTAAAATGCTCTAGGTACTAATTTAAGTGGAAACTAATTTGAGCGCGTTAAATAGGTTCCATGAAAAATAGTTGGGATGTTATCATCAATTAATCTATGGAACACTAATAGGTAAGGTGGTTACAGCTGGTGCATCAACTAGACAGGTACCATTATGGCTAGATTAGCCTCAATCCACGGCCTTATCTATTCAAATCCTCTTCATTAATATTAAGTCATTAATGTATTAATTTAAAAAAAGTCCGTCACGCAGGGGCTGCGTAAACTAAGCAGATTTCCCACGTGAAGTTTTACAATAGGGAAATCTGCCTAATAACAACTGTAGTAGTACGAAACCTCTAAACCTAAAACATTATTTAGGGCGTAACAACCCAGTAGTTTCTAGCCCTAAAACAGTTGACCTAACCTCTAAACCACGAGGTTATTCACGAGGGGCGAAGTTATAGAAACGGCCGCCAGAGCTCTCGCCGGAAAGTTCGAACATAGTCTACTGGTGACCAGTATCACGCAGAATACAAATGCAAATATCTCGGTTAATATTCAAGATACAGTATAAATGAATAAAACAATATTTATAGTAAATTTAATTTGCAATAAGATTTATTCTATACAATTTTTCGATCCGACGCATAATAACGGAGATATTTTGAATTTTCAAAAATCCCCCCCTCTATACCCCTCCTCTCACTGGTCCGATTTCAGCCATTAAAGAACTTGATCTTCCTTTTTACAAAAAAAGGTTAAATTCCGAGTTTGGTAAAGATCAAACAAGAATTGCGACCGCTAGAGCGTTAACAGACAAATATATATATATATATATATCTATATATATATAGATATATATATATATATATATATATATATATATATATATATATATATAGAGATATATATATATAATTTTGAACGGACCTCATTTTCGTCATCTACTGGGTAGGATCGATGGACATTTGAAGAAATTTTTCGAAACTCGCATCATGAGTACGACCTCAATAGCTGATTTCCCTTAAGGGAAATCTGCTAAAAATATGTAACTGTATTAAAAACTATGAATTCTCTACAACTTAAAAAAAAATCATTTTAATCTAAAAAAAAATAGTCTGTATCAATATTTGTGTAAAATGACATTTAATGTAAAGAAAACATCCGTTCCTACAGAGGCAGCGTAAACTAAGCAGATTTTTCAAGTGCGTTACGTATTTGAAATTTATCTCAAATGCTATGAAGTGGTGCATGATATAACAGCCGAAAACCACAAAATGCAAATAGTTCGGTTAATAATCAAGATGGTGAAAAAACTTACATAACGTTATAGAACATCACATTTGCAATAAGATTGGTTCTATATAATCTTTTGGCAAACGTATACACTCTGCCCGTTAGACTCCTGATGATCCATAAGAACTGCGACACTAGCGCACTCTGATGGGCGACTAGTGATCTATTAGCAGATTTCACTTAGGAGAAATCAGCTATTGAGGTCGTACTCATGACGCGATTTTCGAAAAATTTCTTCAAATGTCAATCGATCCTACCTAGGAGATGATGAAAATGAGGTCCGTTCAAAATTATATATACATGTATATATATATATATATATATATATATATATATATATATATATATATATATTTGTCTGTTAACTTTACCAAACTCGATATTTAAACGTTTTATGTAAAAATAAAGACCAAGTTTGTCAATGGCTGAAATCGGACCAGTGGGAGGGGGAGTTTAGAGGGGAGGATTTTCGAAAATTCGAAATATCTCCGTTACTATACGTCAGATCGAAAACGTATATAGGATCAATCTTATTGCAAATTAAATTTAATATAAATAGTGTTATATACATGTATTCTGTATCTTGAATATTAACTGAGATATTTGCATTTTTATGTTTTCGGCTTCCGAGATGAGATCGGCTAACTTCGGGTCTAGTCGTGAGTTTCCGTCAAGAGCTAGCTCGGGTCATTCCCGTAACTGTTTGGCTTTCTATTCTGAAATGTCTCTATTGTAAAACTTCACGTGGGAAATCTGCTAAGTTTACGCAGCCCCTGCGTGACGGACTTTTTGTTGTTAACCCTTGGCGAGGATCGAACCTGCACCTGTTCTTACTAATAGCTAACTGAGGGTGGTGATACATTTGTACTAAATGTATATATAGAACACTAGTGAGAATAATTTTGTATTGATCATTATCAAAATCCATATTTAGGGGTTTCAAATAAAACTAAAGATCAAGTTTGTTAATGGCTGAGATCGGACGAGGATGAATAGCGGTAGAGGAGTAAATGAAAAATAAATAAATATATCTATTTCTAATAATCGGATTGAATGATGTCACAAAACCCTCACGCTAAATGTTGAATATTCTACAAATGTCGTCCGCTTCATTTTTGTCACACTCCAATATTTATATTTCTTTGTTAGTGAACTCCTACATCTACCCATCTCACATTAAGAGCTTAGAATGCGCAGGACCTACTAGTTGCCTGGCATTTATAATCACCTACCTAATGTTATTTAAAGGGGGAAAGGCGAGGAACCGAATTTCTGATGGCGAAACAATTAATAGTTTATGATTTTTATTTCACACGTTATTTGTTTGAACAACTTCTGTCTATGTGTGAATTTCAAAAAGGTCTACCATTACTTCATGATAGAATTATATATTTATCATTTTCAGATAAAGAGAAAAGTCACTAACGAGGCCAATGTAATGATATCACGAGCAGACTCAGGCTTCTAAATGAACGTCAATTATCTCTTAGAATGGGAAGCAATAAAAAAAGATGTGTGTGTGTGTGTGTGTGTGTGAGAGAGAGAGAGAGAGAGAGAGAGATAGAGAGAGAGAGAGAGAGAGAGAGAGAGAGAGAGAGATTGTTTATTTACCTCTTCACTGAAAGAACTCAAATCAAGAGTTTACTAGCTGCACTGATTGAAACGAAGAAAGTATAAACTGTGCTAAATATTTGTCTATTTGAGCAATGGCGTCAACAGAAATAATAAAATATTTTTAACATTAGGCCAACAAGTAATCAATGGAACTTTAACTCAGAAAATGATTGAAGAAAAAAAATCTAATGTAGAACATTCCATCAACGAGAACTTGTGTGTGACACATGACTGGATGATCAAAATCTCAGGATTGGCTCCCTAAATCTTTTTCAGCTCCATAAATCTACTCAGCATTATTAATCGATTGAGGAGCTACTTGTATAAAAACGTTCGACACGCAGGGGCTGCGTAAGCTAAGCAAAACCCAAGGTACACTTGTGATCTCATTCTCTATTTCTCTGTAACAAACCAATGAATAAAAGAGTTGTGGGGAGGGGGATTACTGAAGGTTGAAAACCAGAAAGTACAAATAACTAGCATAATACTTGAGTTACGATACATTGCATAGAACAGTAAATGCAGATCATCAATAGCTTAAAAAAATTGGTTCTATTACATTTTGCGATACGACTCATAATAACGGCGATATTTTGAATTTTCAAAGTTCCTCCCTCTAAACCCCCTCCCCCTATTCCACCCCCGATTTCAGCCGTTAACTGATACGATCATTAGCGAGTAATGAAAATATCTAGTATGGCATAAAAGGAAGAAATATTTTCTATTCACGACATCAAAAGCCAAATTGATGTTGTCATCGCATTATGTAATTGCATGTATCTCACACAATAAACGTTCAATGAAAACAATATTTGGTATTTAAGCTTGAAATAAAGTATTCTATAACATAACAGCTTATTGCTAATATGACATGAGCTGGAGTGGGGGTTTACTGAAGGTTGAAATATAAAAACGCAAATATCTCCGATAATATTGAAGATAGCGAATAAATGTATGTCTATGCCTAAAACAATATTTATAGTGCACTTTATTTGCAATAATATTGGTTCTATAAAATCTTTCTATCCGATGTATAGTAGCGGAGATATTTCGAATTTTCCCCTCTAAACCCCTCCCACCAGTATTTCATTAACGATCTCGACCTTTAGTTTTGTATGAATCGCTTAAATATCGAGTTTGGTTGCGATCAAAAAAGAATTGCGACGGGTAGAGCGGTAACAGACAAGTATATATAATGTAACATATGTATATATGTAAATGAGCTCCATTTATAATGTATAATTACCAGCTCATTTTCGTCATCTACTATGTAGAAGCGATGGGTATTTGAACATTTTTTTGGAAAATCACGTCATCAGTACGACCTCAATAGCTGATTTTCCTTAAGGGAAATCTGCTAAAAATAACGGAACTAGAACGACATTACAAATGCTCATACACGGAAAAAAGAACCAAAATGATTCACACACCCATGCCTCCCAGTCATATACTATGACAGGCCACTCGACCGTTATAGGATAATGGGGCAGAGTATTTTGGACTCTGGTTATATATTTTTTATGTCCGGAATAAATACCAAGTCATACAATTCGCATATTCTTTCCAAAATATAAGGTTATTTTAATAAACAAATCATATCCTTCGACATCAAAGGACCATATTCACAGTTTATGGATAATAAAAGGTTTCTGTTGTTTTCAAATGGATTATACTAAACAATTATGAGCACCTTCAACTGTGCTATAAGTATACAATCTTCATTTGTACTTTGAAGATTCATATACCATCTTGATGTCATCAAATCATGAAACACTAATTCAACCCCTGTTCCAATTACCTAGAGCTATCCTAAACCTAACACATTGCTGGATATAGGACCTCAATACACATTAATTAAATTATCAGTCTCAACAGATAATTAATACTTGTAATCGAATGACAGGCTTGGGAGGATACTAAACCCGCACAACATTCGGATATTACAAGCAAGGTGTACAAGTTCATACATTGCTTGATCTATCAAGTTTAGCTGAAGAATTCAATCAAATCAAAAACCTGAGAAGGGCAAGTATGGAAGTGTTGATGGAAAAGTAAAAATTACCATGGGATAAGAATGTTTATGAAATTATTTTAGAAAAAATGTTAGACGGGAGAAAAGGCAAAAAAACATATAATATTTATCGTATATTGTACATTAACAAAACTTGAAACTGTAGAATACGAAATAATATTAATTTGATTAAATACTTCAAATCAAAAGAAATTTCAAAATGTTAATATCAAAGCGCAAGGAAATGTAAATAGTCCGTCACGCAGGGGCTGCGTAAACTAAGCAGATTTCCCGCGTGAAGTTATACAATAGAGAAATCTCCATACGAAAGCCGAACAGTTACGGCAAAGGGCCGAACTACTTTTTGGCGGGAATCTCGAAACGTTCGTTATCGGCCCAAATTTAATAAAAATCCAAATATCCCGGTTAATATGCAAGATAGAGAATAAATATATATAACAATATTTATAGTAAATTAAATTTGCAATAAGATTGATTCTATACAATTTTTCGATCCGACGTATACTTCAAAATTTCGAAAATCCTCCCCACTAAACCACCCCCTCCCTCCCACTGGTCCGATTCCAGCCATTAACGAACTTGATCTTTCTTTTTACATAAAACGACTAAATATCGAGTTTGGTAACGATCAAACAAAAATTGCGACCGCTAGAGCGGTAACAGACAAATATATAGATAGATAGATCTATATATATATATATATATATATATATATATATATATATATATATATACAGTTTTGAACGGACCTCATTTTCGTCATCTATTAGGTAGGATCGATGGACATTTGAAGAAAAACTTCGAAAATTCCGTCATGAGTACAACCTCAATAGCTGATTTCCCTTAAGGGAAATCTGCTAAAAGCAATAATTTAAAATTATTTTTGACATAAAAAAAGTTGGTTACGCCTGTGAACCTAAGCGGATCTCCCACAGACTCTGGAGATGTCATCTCAAATTTGATTTCCCATTATGAGAAACCGAAATAATCACGATTGAATACTGGACATGAGTTACAATTACTTTGTCATTATCATATATACATGTCCCTTATGGGAATTCTGCTAAAAATACCGATATCTCGCTTAATATTCTAGATACGGTAAAAATGTATGGGATAGAATACAAATAGAATTAAGTTTGCAACACTCATGGTTATATAATATAGTTCGATCAGAAGTATAGTAACAGAGGTACTTTGAATTTTTGATTCACGCCCATTTTTAAATTGAATTTAGTCTGCAAAGCGTTTTCTTATATTATTTTCTATATTACACGTTTTTCTGAAGGTTCACTGTTTTGATCTAACTTTATAACCATGTCCTGAGAATCAGATATTCGGTAGTGGAAATACTACTTTTTCACAGCATCAATCTTCGCATAAGTATAAAATTGAGAACGGACCTCAATTTTAGCAATTGAGATTGGAATCAGCTATTGTTTTATATATATATATATATATATATATATATATATATATATATAGATGTGTGTGTGTGTGTGTGTGTGTGTGTGTGTATGCTTGTCTGTCACCATTCATTGACTGTCTGATACCAAACTTAAGGCCTTGTTCGTTTATAGCTGAAATAGGGAAATTGGGAGGGAGGGTTTGGAGTGGTAAAATTTCGAAAAATCGAAATATCTCCAATATTGTACGTCGGATCGAAATTGACGTAGATCCAATCACATTGAAAATTAAATTTACTATTAATTTTGTTATATAAATGTATAATTTTATAGATATTTTCAGTTTTTAGTTTTCAGATTTCATTAACCCTCCCCTACCTCCTACTCATGTCACATAAACAATAATCTGTTACATAATGAGCTACTTTATTCAAAACATAAATACCAAATGTTGTTTTCAACTAGATGATGACCTCATCAATTAAGATTTTTAAGTTTATGACCAGAAAATGTTTATTTTATCTATGCCACAATCGGTATTCAACTGATTGATTCATCACTAAAAATCATATTAGGTAATGACTGAAATAGGCTTCAAATTAAAGGGTTTTAGATGACGGGGGGGGATTCAAAATACGCGGGTAATTTGCTTAGTTTAAGCAGCCACTGCGCTACGTACTTTTAGCAGATTTCCCATAAGGGAAATCAGATCTTGAGGTCTTATTCATGGCCCGATTTTTGAAAACATTTCCACAAATGCCCATCGATCCTACCCAGGAGATGACGAAAATGAGGTCCGTTAAAATTATACATATTTGTCTGTTACCACTCTAACGGTAGCAATTTTTGTTTGATCGTTACCAAACTCCAAATTTAATCGTTTTATGTGAAAAGGAAGATCGTTAATGGATGAAATCGGACCAGTGGATTTTGTGAACAATTCGAAATATCTCCGTTACTATGCATCGGATCGAACAGCTGTCTAGAACCAATCTTATTGCAAATTAAATGATCTATAAGATTGTTCTATAGATACATTCACCTATCGTGAATATTAACCAAGATATTTGGATTTCATAATTTTCCGCTTTCAGCAAACTCCCAACTCCTACTCATGCTATATTAATAATAAGTTCTTATATCATGAACCACTTGATTACAAGGTTAAATAAGGAATATTGTTTTCATTGAACTTTTACTTTGTGAGATATATGTAAATACGTTCTGTTGATTCCCCCCTTCTTTTGTTCTTGGATTGCTAAAATTTAAGCAATTGAGATTAAAATTATTCATACGTTATATTCAGATATATTTCATTAATGGTTTTTCTTTCCGGTCTAGAATTCAGGTTGCTTAATGGCCAGTTTGTTTACAATTCCGTTGTAGAGTTATTAACTTGTAACTGAAAGATTTCCCATTACCGTTTGTAATTATTCATTTTTATATTTGCGGTGGTGTTACCATTATGTATATTCATCTATTGTAAACCTTCGCGTGGGAAATCTGCTTAGTTCACGCAGCCCCTGCGTGATGGGCTTTATTCTTCATCTAGTTAATATCGATAGATATATCGAAAGAAAGTTTTCGAAAATCGATCCATGAGTAAAAACTGAATAGCATATTTCCCTTAAGGTATATCAGCTGTAAGCATAATTTAGCCGAGTAGAGAGAGAAGGTTGTGTTTTGGTGTAGGAGGGAGAAGCAGAGAGCCTATTTGGTGCAATTAAACAATGCACGAGGTCAAGAACCGGAGCGGCTACCGTGCTTCCTCTACCCTAGTACGCCATCTTTACTACCATCAACAATCAACATTATTCCTACTCAAAACGAGAAACTTACATATGTACTGAAAATCAGCTGATATATTCAACAATGATTCACCAGATGATTCAGAGCACGCAGGGGATGCATTACACAGTAGTAGATTTCCCACATTAAGTTTCACAATAGGCAAATCTACATACTGGTAACATTCAACACCACCGTGGATATAAAGAGAAAACATACATACGATAACGAGAAATCTTTCAGTCAATTTTAATAACCTTTCAACGGAAAGCATCTGAATTGTAAACAAACAAGTCAGGCAACGTTACACAGTTGAATAGATAGAAATATTCATTACCGGGAAGAACAACAATTAATGAAATATATCCGAATATAACATATTAAATTTATTTAAAACTATTTAGTTTATCAAATACCGTAATTCATAATGACTCAGAATAATTTTCATCTCAATAACTCAAATTATAGTAATCTAGTAAGTAAAGGCGATGAAGGAGGGTGGATGGGCGATCAACAGAACGTATTTGCGTGAATCTCGTATGATTATGTGACATGAATAGGTGTGAGAGTTTGCTAAATGCTGAAAACTAAAAAAATGCAAATATCACGGTCAATATTCAAACTAGAGAATAATAGTATATAACAATATTAATAGCAAATTTAATTTGCAATAAGATTGGTTCCATACTATTCTTCGATCCGACGTATTTTAACGGAAATGTTTCGAATTTTCGAAACCCCCCCTTTACACCCCCTTCTCCCACTGGTTCGAATTCCGCCATTAACGAACTTCATCCTTCTATTTACATAAAACGATTGAATATCTCATTTGGTAACGATCAAACAAACAAACTATATTTGTCTGTTACCGCTCTAATAAGAAAGCCTCAGCCCACACATCCAAACAGAGCCCCCAAAAGTCAAATATTCTTAAAAAAAATTCAAAACTACAAAAGAATCATAAAAACAGCAGGAAAACAAGCAGGAAAAAAGAAGAGGACATATTGAGGAAAGTAGCGTCTAATTGCGAATAACAGAGAAATGTGACAGTGACGTACATTTCAGTGACAAATTGGTTTGAGCCATGAGTGACTGAGACCCTGGGACCGTAGTGCGTCTGGTATTTATTACGCGCACTTCCATGTACCTCTGTTTGTCATTTTACAAGTAAAATGTATTCCTTTTAAAAATAATTACTACATAATTGGTTTTAAATAAAGTAATTGTAAGAACATTTTTTGTTATGTTGATTTTTTTTAAGTAAAATTTCTTAGATTCATTCAAGAATATGTTTGCGTTATTTTGATTTAAATACATTTTGTTTATTTCAGAATCCATTCCTTTTCCCATAGTCTTGTTTCAAAGATAATTTTGTTGCAGCGTTTTAGGCATTTTACAGCTTAAGGATTCGTCAATTCGAAAAATTCACGGATATAAACTCAATTTAGAATTTTCTACAAGAATCAGTCAAAAAAGTATGGCATTCCATTGGAAATTCCAAGCATATAAATGTCTGTCACCGCTCTAGTGGCCGCAATTTTTGTTTGATCGTTACCAAACTCGATATTTAATCTTTTTAGGTAAAACTAAAGATCAAGTTCGTTAACGTCTGAAATCGGACAAGTGGGGAAGGGTTTAGAGGAGGAATTTTGAAATTTCAAAATATCTCCGTTATAATCCGTTGGTTTGAAAAATTGTATAAAACCAATCTTACTGCAAATTAAATCTACTATAAATATTGATAGAAATATATATTAATTCTCTATCTTGAAAATTAACCGAGATATTTGCATTTTAAATTTTTCAGCCTTTATCAAACCCCCAGTCCTACTCATGCCACATAAAAAATACTCTGTTATCTAATAAACCACTTTATTCGAAGCTTGAATACCAAATATTGTTTTGAAGAGACATACGTTCTGTTGATCGCCCCCCCCCCGTCTTTAGTTCTTGATTATTAAAATATGAGTGATTGAGATAATAATTATTCTGATTCATTCTTAATTACAGTACTAGTTATAGTAAATAGTTTTTAAAAAAATTAATATGTTATTCTGTGAAGAATATTTCTATTTATCTGTACAGCTGTAAGAGGTTGGCTGACTAGTTGGTTTACTATTCAGAGGTTATTAAAATTGGCATTTGTATTTATTCACTTAATATTTACAATGGTGTTATGTGTTACCATCATGTAGATTTACCTATTGTATACCACATGGGAAATCTGCTTAGTTTACACATCCCCTGCGTGACGGACTTTTGTTTTTCATTTCCAATACAGAAATATAAAGATTCTTATAAAGGGGTTGTAAGAGATGAGTTAGTGTAGCTGTTTAGTAGGGCATGCCCTAGGGACGAGGTGGGGGCAGCTTCTAGGGCATGCCTTTCTACTTTCCCTTCGTGCCAGCCCTTTACCACATTACATTTACTCATCCTACCAACATAACACAAATAGTCAATTATTAAACCTCCCACTTCACATGTGTTGATGTGTGTGTTGTGAGCAAAGAACGAAAAGTTTTAAATTGTGACGTCATCACATGATATGTTTACATATATCTCACAAAGTAAAAGTTCAATGAAAACTATATTTGGTATTTAACCATGGAAAGAAGTGATATATACATGATATAACAGCTTATTGTTAATATGACGTGAATGGGAGTGGTGGTTTACTGATGATGATGGTGATACTAAAATATGGAAATATCTCGGTTAATATTCACTATAAAGAAAACAAATACATAACAACATTTATAGAACATTACATTTGAAATGAGTTTGCCTCTATACAATTTTTCAATTCTAAGCATAATAACTAAGATATTTTGAATTTTCGAAATTACCCCCTGAAATGTTTAAAAATCGAGTTTGGTAACGATTGAACTAAACTTGCGACCGCCAGAGCGCTAACAGACAAATACATACACGCACGCATGTATATATATATATATATATATATATATATATATATATATATATATATATATATAATTTTGAATGGACCTTTTTTTTGCATCTCCTGGGTAGGAGCGACGACCATTTGAAGAAATGTTCCAAAAATCGCGTCATGAGCTGATTTTCCTTGAGGGAAATCTGCTAATAATAATCATATATGATGTAATCAAGAGAGCCGCTGGACCATGTTGTAATTCTGAGAATGCAACATTCAGTCATCAATTTAAATAAACTTGAAACCAGACGATTCTCATCATAAAGTAGGAAATATTAATTACTGGATTTTTGCCAGCTGACTCACAAACATTCCCCAATTATGGCCGACGGATAGTAAAGTATTATAGCCAATGAGAGTTGAGATTTTTCATCAACTAAATGGCAATTTATTGCATGAATTCACTTTACTTTTGTTTTTATTATTCTTAATAAATATAGATTATTTAGCTAATTCTTTCCCAAGATCCTTCCTAACTTCAGTGAACCCTATAATATTTATGACAAAAAATTGCCTAAGATATAGCGTTCTGAATGACACCTAGCGACCAGAACCAAATAATGTATGTTGTTCGAAATTGATGTTAATAAGGATATTGAAAATAACATTTTTCAGTAGATGTTATTTAATTTTAAAAACTGCTTATTTAAAATGTGAATTAGTCCTGTGTGATGTTATATAAACAAGTTAATAATAATAAAGTTTAATTGGCATCAAGTAGTATATTGGTTCCACCAGTATATTTAATACAATAGCGAAAGATGTCAGACAAGAGATACACAAACTCCCCCATTTTGAATGAATCTGGACCATTGGACTACGAAAATATGTGAACTTCAGTAAAAATATCTACAGGCTTGAGAACAGTACCATCACACCGAAAACACAATGCCGTGTAGTCGACGATTGAACAGTAATGATAGAATCTACCGATATTTCTTTTACAAATATATATAGATATATATAATTTTGAACGGACCTAATTTTCGTCATCTCCTTGATAGGATCGATGGGGTTTTGGAGAAGTTTTTTGAAAACCGTGTCATGAGTACGACCTCAATAGCTGATTTCCCTGAAGGGAAACCTGCTAAAATCAACACCGCACAATTGTAGAGCATCAATAGTTTAAAAAGATTGATAACATTTTACGACCCAACTCAAAGCGGCGAATTTGAATGTATAATAAAGGTCTCATCAAAACATTATTTGATATTTAAGCTTAGAATAATGTGGGTTCATGGTTTAACAGCTTATTGTTAATATGTTATTTGTAGGAGTAGGCGTTTTCTGAAGGCTGAAAAATGAAACATCAAATTATCTCGGTTAATATTCATCATAAAGTATGTATATAACAATATTATAGGTAATTACATTTGCAATAAGATAAATTCTTTACAATTTTTCGATTGGACTCATAATAACGGAAGTGTTGTATAGGGTTTTAAGGGCGAAAAACTACCAGGTTATCATCGCCCTGTAATATTTATA
Source organism: Riptortus pedestris (assembly GCA_019009955.1). Classification (NCBI taxonomy): domain Eukaryota; kingdom Metazoa; phylum Arthropoda; class Insecta; order Hemiptera; family Alydidae; genus Riptortus; species Riptortus pedestris. Next base: position 19,932,348 of record CM032229.1, read on the forward strand.
ATTCACATTTTGGTATCCTCATCCATATCGCCATTTTAACAATATAAACGACGATACAAACAATTGCACTTTAAATTTCTTTGTATAAACTCGTGTTTTTACAAAATTAAACATTTTATCGAGTTCTTTCGGGTCATCTCCAAGGGCCACTTCTATATTATTGGAAATATTGCATTTGTTTCTAATATCTGAATACTTATGACATTCCATTAATATGTGATAGATAGTTAGTTCTGGGTTACACTTCTCACAAATCGGGGGTTGATCATTTTTCATAAGATAGCCATGCGAATAACAGAAATATTTCTAATTTTCTAAATTCTTCATCTATAACCCCCCCCCCCACAGGTACGATTTCATCGGTTAACGAATTTGATATTTCTTTTACAAATATATATAGATATATATATAATTTTGAACGGACATAATTTCGTCATCATCTAGGAAGGAGCGGTGGACGGTTAGAAAAAAATTTTCGAAAATCTTGTCATGAGTACAACCTCAATAACTTCCATTAAGGGAAATCTGCTGAAATCCAGTCGTTTTACACGTCAACCCTTTTCCATTTAAACCACTGAAGTATTAAGCAGCAATCAGATTAATAAGAAGTTCTCATATTCTTAGATAATTTATAAATATAATTTTTCCAATAATACAATAATATGTGATAACTGAATATATGTTTTTAGTCAGAAGAAATCCCTCAACCCTGGAAAAATTGTATTTTCTCATAAGCTCTATAGTATCGTGGAATAGCTGGCACAAAATTATAGTTTATTTTGGCATTCCATGACACATCTTTAAGTGAATGAGCAACAAGCGACATAGAGATAAGAATTTAAATTTTAACTCTAAGAGTGGCCAGAGGGTGGAAAACATTTATCCCAATAGACTTTAAATAGAATATCAGATAAAACCTCAACAGTTTTATTCATAGAACAAAGGAAATAAATAGGGTTTATGAGGCGGATCGCTAGTTATTAGTTGTTCTTTATTCTAACATTTCCTATTTCGTATTCATTTGCATAAGGAAGTTTTAAATAAACGAAGGTTAATGCTATTATTTATTCAGGTTTATATTATTGGTATCATTATCCTAACCAGCATTGTATCTGTGTGTGTATATATCAATATATTTAAGTTTTTAAAACATTTTTATTCATTGCGTTTAACGAAAATCTGATGTAAACACCACGTGGCTTCCTTTAAAATTAAATAAACAAAGTGTTTAGTTGATTTCATTTAAAATTATTTCATTTGAAAGAGATCTACGGCACCTCCGTTCGAATGCATCTGATTGAATAATACCCTAGAGTAGGTAAATAAAAAAAAGTCCTATGCAAAGTTTTTGTGTCTCTACAAAACGGAAAATTTTTACTTTTGCCCTTGATAAAACAATCCCAAATATGAAATTTCAATATTCCAAAGCTAGTCGTTTTAGCAGATTTCCCTTAAGGGAAATCAGCTATTGACGTCGCACTCTACTTCTACATTGTGAGATACCCGTATATTCAAATATGTTCTGTTGATCCCCCCCTTCTTTAGTTCATGGACTTTTAAAATTAGATTGATTGAGATAAAAATTATTCTGATTCATTATAAATTACAGTACTAGATATAATAAATAGTTTTCAATAAAATTAATATGTTATATTCAGATATATTTCAGTAATTGTTTTTCGTTCCGGTGAAGAATATGTCTATCTATCTGTTCAGCTCTGAGTGCCTTCGCAGACCTGTTAATTTACAATTCAGTCGCTCTCCGTTGGGAGCTTATTAAAATTGACTGAAAGATTTCTCATTACCGTTTATTCACAGTTGTAAGTGTTACCAGTATGCAGATTCCTCTATTGCAAAACATCACGTGGGAAATCTGCTTAGTTTACGCGGGCCCTGCGTGACGGACTTTTTTAGTATAAGCACAGAAGCATGCCGATATTAGTCAAACGTAAATATCGGTGGGGGGTGGGTCAAAACGGACAATACCGTTGAATTTTAGGAAACAAAAACTTATAGCGATTACAATATTTCCTTTACTTCTTAATAAAATAAAATGTAGACTTGAGCACTAGAACGTAACATGTATTCAAGTTGGATGGATACTCAAACATATATGTGTATGTATTTGTATATATAATTCAGAATGAAATTATTTATGGATGACTGTTCTTAAGAGGAATGGTAAGAATTTGAAACCCATTTTGAAGAACTAGTTCCTGAGAACAACTTCACTGACTGAAATTTCCTTAATCTGGCAGAGGTTGTAGTTGCATAGACGAATTTACAATATTTAAATGCCAGATTCGGTCAGGCAAGTGATACTTTTAAGTCCTTCCAAACGGCTAAATAAACTGCAATAGTAACACAAAACATTATTTTAGAAACAATGTTTGTGGTCAAGCTAATCTATCAGTGAATAAATCCATTATAACCTTAACGGCTGTTTTTATTCACACAGCATATATCCTATATGCGAGGAATAGCGAGTTACATTAAAAAAGTCCTTGAATATTGACAAGAAGGTAATAAAGATAGCCTTTGGCAAAATATCGCAGAATAAAAGGAACAAAACATCTTAAGTAGTGAATATTTCACACAGCCATTTAAGCAGGGGAATATTTTACACAAACAATAGTCACTTTCCAACCTAATGCTATTATATTTTCCTCTTAATATTACGTACATTTTTTTTTTTGGTCCCTACAATTATTCTCTTGCGTGCAATCTCATTAAGCTAGCTGAATTCCTTTATTCTGCTTCGGAAATCTTTAAATATTTGGAGTGATTGTGATATATTCATTTGAAGGCTTCACTAGGTATTAGCCAAAAAAATTTGTAACTTCGTACTTATAATTTTTTTTAGAAGAAAAAACGAACGATATTGTGATCGGGATAAATAGTTTTTATAATTCAAAGTATTCGTGTAACAATAAAGATTTGAACTTTGCCACCGAAAGACAGCCAATCCAAGTCTAAGAGATTTGATTATTTTGAAGTAAATACCTTCTCTTCAATTAGAGGCAACATTACACGAATAAAGGTTTTGGTACTCGAAATTCCGAAGTAGAAATTTTGAAATGTATAAAAATAAATAACGTTTCAGGACCATAATCGTTATTCTAAACACAATATGTTCTTTATATGTTTTCAATAATATTAATATTAATTACATTATTGACGAAAATGAGTTTTAAAGTCGAAGTAAACCCTTGCTCCTAGTTGAAAATTCGATTTCTCATATCGTTTATCAACAATAAGGTAATGCCGAAATTTTAGTAAAATTATAAAAAGTCTCAATTGTCAGAAATACTTGATTAATTGAAATAAATGACGTTTTGGGAATATTTTTCATCTCGTGATCTGACCAAAAATTTTTAAAATTTTACTTCTTTCTTTATTTGTACCCAGTTTCTCTGAATATTATAACATATTTTTTTATAATTTACTAAGCTTTCGCAATTACGTCATAATTCCACCGGATAAGCGACGTAGCATATGTTGCATCTTGCGATATTTGACTTGCAAATACGAAAGTCCAAATAAATCTTCCAAGCCGTTAATGATTGATTCAGTAACTAACGGACAGACAGACAAGATTTATAATTTAGATGTCATTGATCTTAGAATGGTGTGGAACGTGAACAAAAATTGAACCCCACCGAATCTAAATAGAAACGTCCGTCACGCAGGTGCTGCGTAAACTAAGCAGATTTCCATGTCCAGGTGTAAATACACTTTTGATATAATCTAACCACTTATTCGCTATTTCCACATAAAATAACAGAGATATTTTGAATTTTCAAATTTCCCTCTCAATCCACTCCCCCTATTCCTGGTCCGATTACACCCATTTACTATCATGATCTTTAGTGTTGAACGAAACAATTAAATATCGAGTATGGCGTAGAAAAATATTTTACAGCTAACAACGTAAAATCCTAAACGATGACGTCATAGCACAACGTATTTAAAAGTACCTCATATAGTAATTATCTGTCGAAAACAATATTTGGTAGTTACGCTTCAAATATATGGGTTCATAATGTAACAGAGTATAGTTTATGTGACATGAGTACGAGTGAGGGTTTACTGAAGGCTCAAAACTGAAAAAAGAAAAAAAAAAAAAAAAAAAAAACTAAATATCTCGGTTAATATTCTGATAGAGAAACTAGGTATATAATTAATTTTGAAAATTAAAATAATGTCCATTTTGTACAACTAGGGCTAATTGGGACGGGTTATCTACGGGTTACCACCCTCTCCTAGCCAGGGTAGGACTAAGGATTTTATTTAATGAGTTCCGTCACTAAATAAATTACTATTGCCCAGGCGGAACTCGACCTCACCACTCTAGGTTTACCTCTAGGTTTAATTGCTTTTGAGGAATACTCAATTGTCAATAAGATTGCTCCTATACACTTTTTCGATCCAACGTATAACGAAGATATATCGAATTTTTATAAATTCCCTCCTCTAACACCCCCCCCCCTCCCCACTGTGGTCCGATTTTAGCCGTTAACGAACTTGATCTTCATTTTTGCATAAACGCTTAAATATTGAGCTTGGTAACGATCAGACAAAAATTGCTACCGCTAGAGCGTTAACAAACAAATATATAAAGTTTTGAACGGACCTCATTCCCTCGTGGGAAATCTGCTATAATGTCCCCTCTGCTCGGTGGAACTCCAATTCATTCCCTTGAAGAATGAATTGGAGTTTATGGCTAGAATAACTGTGTTACTAATGTTCACGGGTCGAAATATAATATAAAAATCATACAATTTTGTTCAAGCATTCTCTTTTAATATCACAAAAGTAAGAAAAGGTGACCAGAAGTCAGAATTAAATACTGATTTGCATAGTACAAAATAACTCTTCTAGAAATTCAAGATATTTTAAGCAATAAGCAACAAAAGCTAAAGGCCCGTTGAACAATTATTATTTTTAAAAACTAGAGCCATGAAAGTTACTTTATATACAGAGGGAATTATTGTACTTTTACGGAATATCATTTTAACCCTTTTAACATTTTATATTTAATGTAAAATACATAAATAATACAGTACATTTCATCCGAAATATTCGTTAGCTTAAAAAAGTACTGTAAGAGAACTTCGCCACATAGATAATCATTCTTCTTTCTTCTCTCCAAGCCTGAATGTAATTAATAAAGTTTAGCTTCAATTTATTTTAGTTCCCTTCGTTTTCAGTTGATCAAAGAAGTCCGTTTCTTAGTGGCTAACTAATATACTAAGCAGATTTCCCATGTACTAGTATGACACACTACTGATATCTTATGACCGTATATTATTTATTTATAAAAAAAACGATGAGTAGAAGTGGGGGTTAACTGAAGTCTGGAAAAAGTCAGTCATGCAGAGACTGCGTTAACTAAGCAGATTTCCCACTTGCGTCACATATTTGCATTTATCTCATAACGTAAAAAGTTCAATGAGAACACTATATGCTATTTAGACTTCAAATAAAGTGCTTCGTAATATAACAGCTTATTGTTGATATGGCATGAGTAGGAGTGGGGGTTTACTGAAGGCCGAAAACTAAGAAACGCAAATATCTCGGTTAATATCAATGCTAATGAACAAATGTACTTAACAACATTTATAGAAAATTACATTTGCAATAAGATTGGCACTAAACAATTTTTCGTTCCGACGCATTATATACAGAATATTCGAAATTCCTCCCATATTCGGATTTGAGCTGGTAACGAACTTGATCTTTCTATTTACATAAACACTTATATATCGAGTTTCGAGAATAATTCTAAACTTCTTTGAAAGAATCTTCGGTACAATGAGTCAGATCAAAAAAAGTTACAGAACCAATCATGTTAAACTGTTGATGCTCTACAATTGTTGCTTTATACATTTTTTCTTAACTCAAATAGTAGCCCAGTTATTCCTACTTTCTTGTTTTCAGCCTTCAGAATGGCTCATTTCTTATCATCGGAGTTTTAGTCAGGGGGAAAAAATGTTAATAAAAATAAAGTAAGAAAGCATACCAAAATAAAAATAAAAAATTCCATCCGTCCAACTTTTTTTGAATATTAGCAGATTTCCCTTAAGGGAAATCAGCTATTGAGGTCGTACAGCCCCTGCGTGACGGACTTTTAGATTTCATAAAATATTTTTAGAATTTAAACTTAGAACAAAGAAGTTCATGATATTACGCCTCATTATTATTATGACATGAGTAAGAGGGCGGGGTTTACTTAAGGATATGAAAACTAAAAAAATCCAAATATCTCCGTTAATATTCATGATAGAGAAAATATGTCTATAACAACATTCATAGACAATTAAATTTACAATGAGATTAGTTCAATACACTTTTTCGATTCGACTTACAGAAACACAGATATTTTAAATTCCCCCTCTAAAACCTCCCCTCCCAATGGCTCGAGTTTGCCGTTAACGAACTTGACCCTTCTTTTTACATAAAAGGATTAAATAGTTTCGTAACGATAAAAAAAATCGACCGTCTGTATATGATTTTGAATGGACCTCATTTTCGTCATCTTCTGGGTAGGATCAATGGACATTTGAGGACATTTTTCGAAAATCGCGTAATGAGAACAACCTCAATAGCTAGTTTCTCTTGGGGAAAGCTGGTAAATCTCAGTTGATATTCGAGCCCGAGAGACAGGTAGTACAACCATTCCAGGATATTTATGTGGTCGACAACATTTTTCAATCTGATACATAGAAACAGAGATATTTGGGTTCTTTAATTTTACCGCCACTCATGGTCCGATTTCAGGTAGCAACAATGTTTGTTTGCGTCATGAGTAGAACTCAATAGCGGATGGAAATCTGCTAAAAACTGGGAATAAGTGTAGCAGGAATGACCCTAATAGAAGTGGATGAAGGTCATTTAAAATCGAATTGAAGGCAGATCCTGCGGTAGTCGCGATCCTTGATTTCCAACCGGGGATCGAAACAATGGGACAGCTTTCGGTTGGCATTGAGAGTATTATTTGTGTGTGTGTGTGTGTTTGGCGGCATAGCAGCCGTGAGTCATGAGGCACAACACAATTTGTAGGTGAATTATTTGCTAATATTAGGAGGAGAGCTAGAGGCTATATGTAGGAGCTGTAGATGTGGGACGCGGCCTACTGCACTTGAGCTCCATAGAGACTGGGACAAGGCCGCTCTGCCCCACCACAGCACTGGCCCTGTCGGATCTCTTGCGTCACACCAATCCCCTCCCGCTCAATCTATCTTCCCGCCAAAATTCTCATAAGAGGACGCCGCCTGCCTTTTTTATTCTTAATATAGAAAGACGCTTAATTGACTGTTATCTATACCGGAGATCTCAGGCGCACGCGCTGCACACAACCTACGGCCCGGACATTACCTTGATTTATTCATCGACGTCACAAAAACAAATTCGGTAAATTTTGATAAGGGCCACAAACATCTCTTATCATTTCTTAATCTAAAAGGACGGTTAACGGGTTCTTTTTATGGCGGCGATCTTCGACCTAAGGATAGCATGTGTGGTATTGTGCCATGTGACCTACTTGCAATAAACGGCATTGCTCAATTAATGAGCTCCGCGAAACAAACCTTTTTTTACGAAAATCGTCCAACAACATATCTCTTAAGTTCATACCTGTCTCTTCTCGCCCCCCCCCCACGATTTTTGGGATACCTTCCCCTCCCACCCCGCTAGATTTACTATCTTCAATGTCACCAGCTTATCAGTCTCCTGTATTCTGTTATCACCCCTTAATCTATAAGGACGGTTAAAGACTACTAACGGTCTATGTCACAGATATTTGACCTACATAAGAGTACACCATGTGGCCGTTACACCATATGACCTAAATGCACTAAACGGCACTTTATGATTAGGCATTTGTATTTTAGAAGCCAAACCGATAAGCTTTTGAGGAAAACATACATCCGTTATCAAGACCTATCTAGAAAGAGGTTTAAATAAAGACCGCTAATGATCTCCAGCTATTGCCAACGAACGGGCTGAATGCATCATATATTCTGTTCGTCCTTGTACTACATCTTGTTATTTTATTTAATGAGAGTCCAAAACTGAAGATATAAGCAAGGAAGGAGAACGATGAAATACAACAAAGTATGGGGGTAGCTTTTAAGCCCCCCCCCCCCACTCTCTAATACTTATTACATCACAACGCTACCTGGTTGCATTTTCCACATTATATCTATCCTCGACATGTCCTAAATTTCAATAGGTATCATATATATAAAATTAATACGATAATAATTGTAAGTGCAGTCAAGGACAATAAAAACATCTAAGTCAGCAATCTTCTCCCTACGGAAAGCATACTTGGTGCTTGGGGAGTATTACTCATTCCCATCGAACGTAATTTTCTATATTTAGTTACTTTCGAAGTTTATATACTGTGAACCACAATCAAACCGATAAGCTCAAAAACGAAAACCACCAAACGTAAGTTTCCCCTGGCCCACACCTGTAGGATGCATCCCCCCACCCTCTATCAATATGTTTACTTCATTCACGAACGATGTTCCACATTCTCTCAGACCTGTATCCTACCTTCTGATACAAGTCTACAGCAAATACAAGTGTTATCACTACTTGAAACAATAAAGTCGGTTGAAGACTATTATATACATACAAGACTATTACATATTAAATGCCTATGCAAGGGATCTCGACCTATGTACACAAAATGGCATGTGACACACGCAACATACGGAATTGTCCGATCAATATTCCTTATTAGGTATTTATTTAATGAAAGTCACTTCCCAACTGATGTGGTTACACAAAAAACATCAAACAATGGCTTTTAAAAAATCAAAATTATTAAATAAAAATACAAAATATATGTCATAAAAATGGGTCAAACACTAATTTAATCTTCTTCTTATAATTAATTATTTAATTAATTGTTGGGTAAGATTCTCGTCATTTATGAAGCACGTGATCTTTTAATAAATTTGCATTTAAATAAATTTAAAATATATGTTAAATATTTAAAGTGGTATAAAGACTGTTAAAGAAATTTCTTGACATTTTGTTAATAAATGTTGTATATATAACAAAAAAAAGTCATATCTTATAATGTTATTTTAACGTTTAATGGGGCTCAGGTTAGCCATGTGAGTTAAAGCGTTGCCTTTAATCTCACATAGTAATCCTAGAGTGGCGAGTTCGATTGCCGCTTGGTCAAAGGAATTTATTTAGTGACGGAATCCATTAAATAAAATCCTTAGTCCCACTCTGGCTAGAAAAGGGTGGTAACCTGTAGATAACCCGTCCCAACTAGCCTTAGTTACAAAAAGTGGACGTTAATAATAAATAATTAATTAACGTTTAATGGGAAGAATTACATTTAATTTCATTTCAAACACATTTCATTCTATAGGTTTCTTTACGGCTACTTGTGTCTTTGATACCCCCCCCCCGATGGATTCTTGTCCTCCAACAAAGCGATTTTTATTTATGAGTTTACTAGTATTAAGAATATTAAACGATTTTCGACTCAAGGGCAACTTGCATCATAAATTTCGAGCGTCCTTGCCCCATAATTGGTTATTTTATTTATTGATATCCAAAAACCAAAGCATTGAGGAATTGACCAAAAGAATGCTACAAACCAGACTGGGTTGTGTGGGGGCCACCCACACCTTCTTATCATTTATCTATACATGGCCCACGCGAGCAGCTTAAGGTTTCCCCATTCCATCAATCCTGCCAACTAAATTCTGATAAGGATCGCATACATCTGATATTATCAGTTTAATCAAGGAGAAAGGTTAAAGACCACTAACGGTCTATGTCAACAGGCATCACACCTCCCATGCTTGTACCACGCGACATTCTTCGGCCAGCTATATTTAGTCGCTCAGGAGTTTATGTAATATGGCAGTAGTCTACTCGCCCACGATAAAGAGGATAAATACATAAATAAATATGCTATATGACGCAGCACTAAACACAGAAGCTCAAAAAGGAAACACGACAAAACAAAGGCATCCTTTAAGATTTCCTTGGGTCACAATTGCTAGTTTGCATCTATTAGCCTCTAGGGGTATTCCAACTTCTGTTAATCCTGTCTCGTAGATTTCTATTAAGGAGTACAAATGTCATTAATCCCCGCAGACGTATTGTTAAATTATAGAGGAAAAATCCCGTCACGCAGGGGCTGCGTAAACTAAGCAGATTTCCCCTGTGAAGTTTTACGATAGAGAAATCTGCATAATGGTAACACAATACCACCGTGGTTAAATACAAACGGTAATGAGAAATCTTTCAGTTAATTAAAATAAATACCCAACTGAAACGGCTTCTGACTTGTAAGAATAATTTATATTTTAATAACTCAAATTTTAGTAGTCCAAGAAATAAAAAAGGGGGGGGGGCGGATGAACAGAACGTATTTGCATAAATCTCACAAAGTAAGGAAGGTAAGGTTAAAAACGCCAGGTTAGAAGAAGCTTCCGCCTGAGCCGAGAATTGACGAAGATGGCCGACATAATCCGAACTATACCCCACCACAGACTTCATAAAAATGCAAATATCTCGGTTAATATTCAAGATAGAGAATAAATGTATATAACAATATTTATAGTAAATTTAATTTGCAATAAGATTGGTTCTGATCGATTTTTCGATCCGATGCATAATAACGGAGATATTTTGAATTATCGAAAATCCCCCCCTCTAAACCCCCCCCCTCCTTCTGGTCCGATTTCAGCCATGAACGAACTTGATCTGTCTTTTTACATAAAACGGTTAAATGTCGAGTTTCTTAACGATCAAACAAAAATTGCGACCGCTTGAGCGTTAACAGACAAATGTATGTATGTATATATATATATATATATATATATATATATATATATATATATATATATATATATATAAAATTTTGAACGGACCTCATTTTCGTCATCTCCTGGGTAGGATCGATGGACATTTGAAGTAACTTTTCGAAAATCGCGTCATGAGTACGACCTCAATAGCTGATTTCCCTTGAGGGAAATCTGCTAAAAAAGAAGAATTGAAATTTATACTAAACATTAGGCGGTTAGAGATATAATAGCTTAAAATGGCATAAGTGTTGTGAGTGGGGATTTATTCAAGGCTGAAAATGCAAAAGGTCCTAGTGCGTCTGCGTAAACTAAGCAGATTTCCCATGTGCTGGTATGACATACTAGTGATCTTGATGAAGTCTTCGCACAACGAATTTGCATGTATCTCGCACAATAAAGGTCTCTTGAAAAGAATATTTGACATCATTTAAGCTTAGAACGAAGAGGTTCATGATATTATTATTAATATGACATCAAAAGCAGTGAGAGTTTACTGAAGGATGAAAACTAAAAAATCCAAATATCTCAGTTAATATTCATCATAGAGAAAATATGTATGTAACCACATTTATAGGTATTTTAATTTGCAATGTGAATAATTTTTCAGATTTAATAATTTTAATTAGTTCTGTAAAAAATTTCGATTCGACTTACAATATCGCAGATATTTTATATTTTCGAAATTCCCCCCTTTAAACCTCCCCTCACACTGATCCGACGATTTATGCCATTAACAAACTTGATCTTCCTTTTTGTGTCTTTGCTTCCTCCTTGAATGGATTCTTGATCTCCAACAAAGCAGTGATTCTTAAATTAAATTATTTATTAACGTCCACTTTTTGCAACTAAGGCTAATTGGGACGGGTTATCTACAGGTTACCTAATTCCTATTCTAGCTATGGTGGGATTTTAGGAGGTTATTTAATGAATTCCGTCAAGTGGTTCTTAATGGGCTATTGATATAACGATTTTTTTTTACCACTATTAATAAAGATATATTCTATTATATAAGTATTATTAAATTGTAAAAACAGATTAAGTATGTTTTAAAAAAATTGACCAAATCCTGAGTGCAAATGCACTCAGAATAGAGGGACCATAATCATGAAATTTGAAAACAGTACGGTAAGCTGCTAAACGAAGAAACGAAATGCTGTGAAGGAAAACGTAGGTGTTTCGCATTTCAGCCTTGATACATAAAATGGTTGAAAGTTGTGACTGACGCATAAATTTGATATTTAAATATATAATTATCACATTGCAGGCATGACCTAAAAAAATCAAACTTTGGATTCCACAATTCTCGCTCGAGGAAACTACGAATTGTCAAAAGTACAATGGAATGGCTTCCAAAAATATAATTAACTACCAAATAAACAAAAAATACCATTATAGTTGGAACGAGGTACGGATACCACAAATAATACTTATTCAGGACAAGGCCTTTCGCCACATTTACCACCTACCTCTACATTGCAAATATGACTTTCGGCATTTACTGTTTCAAGGGAATCTAAAATAGTGTAACAGTGTTACAATGTATTATGCATATCATACATTTATTTTGGGTGGTACGATGCAGCATTCTTTTCTTATCACATGCTCTTCCTTATTTCTAGCTGTAAGGAATTAAAAACTTGATAATTTATTTATTATGATCCACTGCCCCATAAAAGGACCCATATAGTCTCGCCATTCCACGAATAACACAGTTACAATTTATAGGAGTATATTTTGTACGAAAATTATATACAGGCAGTTCAGAAAAATGCAACTTACGTATCTTATTTTGGGGACTTCGAAACTTTTTTTTTTTTTTTTTTTGCATAACATTCATTATAAAATGTCGGCCGATGTTGGCATTATCCTGTCTCCTGCCTATTGAATTTAATTTCCTGCGACAATCACAGCTAATATACAATTAGCTGTATATTGCACTATTTTCTTTTCAAATCTCGATTAAGTTTTGTATTGAGACATTATGAGAAAACTGTTCGTGTATGTTCACATATTTCTCAATGTTTTCTGAACGAGTAATTTTTCTTTTAAGCATATTTTGTAATAAATTACTGAATAATTAAACGGCACGCCTATTAAGTGATTTCTTTGGTAAATACTGTAAAATGGAATTTAATGATGTAGTATTATTAAGTCAAAACATATCTGCCCTGTGTCATTGTACACAGATGATTGTTTCCTTTCAAATGTAAATTTTAGCAGATTCCCCTTAAGGGAAATCAGCTATTGAGGTCGTACTAATGACGCGATTTTCGAAATATTTCTTCAAATGTACATCGATCCTACCCAGTAGATGACGAAAATAAGGTTCGTTCAAATATATATGTATGTATACATATATTTGTCTGCTAATACTCTAGCGGTCGCAATTTATGTTGAAGCTTCACCAAACTCGGTATTTAATCGTTTTATGCAAAAATAAAGGTCAATTTCGTTAATGGCTGAAATCAGACCAATGGGAAGGGGCGTTTAGAGGGGAGGATTTCGAATATTCGAAATTTTATTGTATATTTTGTTTTATTTTTAAAAAAAAAAAAGAAACCATTGATCGAACAATCCATGAATGACAATACCATACCTTATAGGCACAGACCAAGATCACTGCTTCTTTATTCAAGTAGCTACTCAATTTCTTCACGATGCATTTCAGCACCGGAGGACGAAGAATCAACCTTGAAGCTCTATGTTAACACAGCTTAAAACGTCCATCACATACGGGCTGCGTAAAATAAGCAGATTCACACGTGTTGGAATACCGCAATGGTGATCACATCCCACCATCTGTTCTCTAATCTCCGTGTAGGAAGAAGACTATGTAAACAGGAATCGAAAGGTTAGATGGGCATGAGATGATTAGTGGATCAGTTACTGAAAGTAAACATATAGATATTTATTTGTTATATCGTAGATAAATCTTGTACAAATAATAACAATATAGACACATTTTGTTTCATTTTGAACATTGAATGAGTAGAAGTGAGGACGAGGGGTTACTGAAGGCTGAATAAAAAAATCAAATAATTCTGTTAATATTCCAATTGGAGAAAACAATGTATAAATATCAAGCGTTGAAGAAAATTAAATTTTTAACAAGTTTGGCTATATAACATTTCTCATAATAATTGAAATATTTCCTTTTTTCGATCTCCTGCTGCAAGAAACGGTTAAATAAAAAAATAAAATTAAAGCTACGGATAAAATAAAATTATCGAGTATAGAACGTGAAGTTTGATGACGCCATACAACATGTTTACATGTATCTCGCATAGTAAAGGCCAGTTGAAAACAATGTTTTGTATTTATGCTAGGAATAAGCCATTCATGTTGAAAGATGGTTTAATAAAGATTGAAAAAAATAAATAAATAAAAAATAACTGGCTTAATATTGAATATACAAAAAAAATGTATAGAGCAGCATATATTGAGAATTAGATGTACAAAATGGTTGGTGTATACAATATGTTTTGCATTTTTGAGAGACCTCCGTTTTTAGAAATAATTTAGTCAGCAAACTGTTAATTACAAAATTTAAAATGTAAGAAACTTTTTGAGATCAAAATTATTTTCGGTATTTCTCGTTATTCAACTATGCCAGCAGATTCCTTTTAACGGAAATCACCTATTGAGGTTGTACTCATGATGCGATTTTCAAACCATTTCCACAAATGTCCATAGATTCTACCTAGTAGATGATTAAAATGAGAACCATTCAAAAAATAATATATATATATATATATATATATATATTTGTAATTATTGTTTTATCGTTAACAAACTCCATATATAAGCGTTTCATGCAAAAATAAAGATCAAGTTCGTTAATGGTTGAAATCAGACCAATGGGAGGGGGTGTTTAGAGGGGGGAATTTCAAAAATTCGGCATATCTTCGTTATTATACGTCGGATGAAAAAAGTGTACTGAAGCATCTTCTTGCAAATTAAATTTACTATAAATATTGTTATATACATTTATTCTCTATCTTGAATATTAACCGAGATATTTGCATTTTTATTAAATCTGGGCGGCTAACGGACGAGAGTGACTTTCCCGCCAAAAGCTAGTTCGGCCGTTTCCTTGACTGCTTGGCTCTCGTGAAATTTCTCTATTGTAAAACTTCACGTGGGAAATCTGCTTAGTTTACGCAGCCCCTGCGTGACGGACTTTTCTGTTAACACTCTAGCGGTCAAAATTTTTTTTAATCGTCACCAAACTCGGTATTTAATAGTTTTATGTAGAAAGAAAAGAAAGATCAAGCTCGTTAACGGCTGATATCGGACCAGTGGGAGGGGGGTTTAGAGGGGGGGATTTCGAATATTCGAAATATCTCTGTTACTATACGTCGGATCGAAATATTGTATTGAACCAATCTTATTGCAAATTAAATTTACTATAAATATTTGTTAATATACATTTATTCTCTATCTTGAATATTAACCGAGATATTTGCAATTTTATGAAGTGTAACGGACGAGCTATGGTTCCCGCAGAAAGTTAGTTCGGCCGTTTCGGTAACTGATCGGCACTCGGAGATTTCTCTATTTTATAACTTTACGTGGTAAATCTGGTTAGTTTACACAGCCCCTGAGTGACTGACTTTCTTTTTACAATTGTTGTTAAACGCATTTTTCATTATATTAAGCCAGTAACATGTATTTTTATGTTCTTGGCCTTCGAATCACACACATAATCGTTTGGGTTTTACTGTAAGTACACAGTATATTCTAAATTCTGTACAGGCTTCATACTATAGAAGAAATAGTGAATAGATGGTGTGATGAGATGACCAGTGTGTGATGCCAGCACGTGGGAAATCTGCTTACTTTACGCAGCCCCTGCGTGACACAGTTCTTTGATCTGACGATAACTTGGATTTAAGAATCTGATATTTGCTCGTGGGAAGTTTACTTTTCCTACAAAATTCATACAAAACGAATCGTCAAATATGTTATTTCCTCGATTCATCAATATTTTCTGACTTCCAGAGCTTGGTAAAATAATGTTATTTAAAACACAACTTTTTTGTCATGATCACAGCAACATATACTAGTACCCAGTAAGTTGCAGTTGTTGAAACCTCTGTACAATGTTTTATATATTATTCCAAAGAATAAATTGCTATGTACTACTATTTGTTTAAGATTCATTTTCAAGACGTTTTGAAGGTATACCTTCATCATTAGTACTCCGTATGTTGGGTAACAGAGAACCTCAGCTAACCAGAAATACGAGTAGATAACTGCCAGGTATAGCTGGTGACTTTAACGCCTCATGAGTCAGACGAACGATGACTCTAATTCGTAAATTATTTTTCTTAATAAATATCCCTCCTTACAAATTCAAAAACATTCTCCCATGAAAGCTTGTTAATCTTATTAACATACATTTTTATCTTGCAAACTTTTTGGACCCAATTCTGTTAAGTTTAAAGTCACCTATAGAATTTGTAGGGTATGGATCATATGAAAATCTTTTTATGAGTAAAATTTTATTAAATTAATTCGTACTCATCTATATTTACAATACAACATCATATTGCATTTATTGAAAGCTATTTCTATGTATGATGTAGTTTTTCCCATCAGGCGCCGGGAATAGAACTGTTCTTAAGCACAAAACAATGTATAGAATCTTTAATCACTATGTATCTCTTTATTATTCAACTCATGACTGTCCAAGCACAAAAGCCTGCCTTCTAAATCTACAAAACATATGTTTTACACCTAACCTATAAAGAGAGATATAAATATTCCAAAGAGATATAAACACAACAATCCTTCATTACACTCCCTAACAAGAACAAACTATGAACACAGAATAAAGGAGCAAATTTTATGTTATAATTACGGGCAATAATCAGGCTATAATCCACTTCAAACAAGTGATAGGAAGTAGGTATTTAATAAAAGGAAATTTGAGTTAATAAAGACAAAATTATTTTTCTGGATTATTTAAGCCTGAATTTAGGGAGGTCATGTGCTTCATGTACGTTATTTAGCTGTTCTTGGGAGTTTGATGTCCATGTGAGGAATGTATTTGGTGATGGAACTCAGTAAATATAGCCCATACTCCCATTCCAGCTAGAAAATGGTATTGATATTTATTAAAATTCAGGAAATCAGAATTTCAAAACCACCCTTAAGTTTATAATGAAGAATTAGGTTTTGAGGATTAAGAATACAGAATGATGTGCTCGTTGTGGATTTGAGAACATTTTGGATTTAAACCAACATTACTTGAAATATTAGTTTAATTATTATACGTTCTACACTTTTCAATTATTTTTTTTCGAATTCACGCAGTCAGTCATATTTCTGTCCCATTCTATGTACGCAATACATTATCAACAACACTGAATTCTTCTCCAGGAAGATGGGTTGCTCTACCGGTGCCTATTTACTCTACGAAGATATTTTTCAAACCCTTAGTTGCCTTCTTCAGATGATTAGGACTTTGGAATATTTCTCGATCATTGGATTCGGTTTTGAGGATTAAGTATACAGAATCCTGTATTCGTTGTGGATTTGAGAACATTTTGGATTTAACCCAACATTACTTAAAATATTAGTTTAATTATTATACGTTCTACACTTTTCAATTTTTTTTTTTCGAATTCACCGATAACTACCGAATCAGAGTCTTCAATTAAACCATTTATCACATTCTTACTTAAAGACTGTAAAGTGAACAAGACCAGTAGCTGCATAGCTCTGCAGAAGAATGTAGAAAACTGAACAATACAAGGCTGTAATAATTTACTTTCGTTATTGTGAATTAACTCTAAGGGGGAGGAAAAAAAAAAAACAATTTACGAAAGATGCTAATTATTGTAGAGCAATGTGTACAGAAAGGAACAAAAAGATTGAGCTAATCAAGAAGACAATGAAAGGGAAAGTTTTTTAAGCTTTTCAAAACCGTCTTTATCAAAGGGTATTTGAGCACTCTCTCCTTCACTCATAATCCTTGTCTCTAACTCTTCCTATGTACATACTCAATCCAAATCAATCAATGGATATTTATCAGAATTTTAGGTAAAAAGTATCAAAGATAACAATCTAAAAATTCATAAGAAGGCAATAGAAGCCTAACATGAGTATGTGAACTATAAAAGCCCGTCACGCAGGGGCTGCGTAAACTAAGCAGATTTCCCAAGGGAAGACTATCAACAGACAAATCTACATACTGCTAACACCACCGTTAATGTTAGTGAATAAATACAAACGGTAATAAGAAATCAGTCAGTCAATTTACAAGTTAATTATCTCTACAACGGAAAGAGTCTGAATCTTAAAAAAAAAGGGCAGCCAACATCACTGGGCTGAATAATTATTCGAAACCGGAAAGAAGAACAATTAATGAAATATATCTGAATATAACATATTAATTTTATTGAAAACTATTTACTATAGCTAGTGCAGTAATTTGTAATGAATCAGAATTTATTTTATCTCAATCACTCAGATTTTAGTAGTCCAAGAACAAAGGAAGGGGGGGGGTCAACAGAATGTATTTGTTTGTATCTTGTACAATAAAGATTTGTTGAAAGCAATATTTAACCTTATGATGAAGTGGTTTATGATATAACACACTTATTATTAATATAACACTAGCTTGAGTGGGGGTTTACTGAAAGCGAAAAACTATACAATCCAAATATCTCGGTTAATTCTCATTATACTTGAAATATATATATAGAACAATAATTATAGTAAATTTAATTTGGAATAAGATGTTTTCTATACAATTTTTCGATCCGACGTATAGTAACGGAGATATTTCGATTTTTCGAAAATCCTCCCCTCAACCCCCCCCCTCCCTTGTCCGATTTCAGCTGTTAACGACAATGCTCTTTTTTTTTTACATAATACGACGAAATATCGAGTTTGGTAACAATTAAACATAAATGCGACAGGTGGCTTTGATAACAGAACCCGTGGATCTAAATAATTTACACATCCTTAGAATATTCCTATATTTCACCATATATGAAAATAATATATATATATATATATATACGTATACAAAGTTTTGAACGGACCTCATTTTCATCATCTAGGTAGAATCGATGGACATTTGAAGAAAAATTTCGAAAATCCGAATCGAGTACGACCTCAATAGCTGATTTCCCTTACGGGAAATCTGCTAATAGATGACTTGAGAAATTTTCAAATTCGTAAGGAGATAGAATTGTTTAATTGCTGGTCCCATCCATTATTTTTTTAGCACTGTTAACAAGATTTTTGTAGCTTTTGTCCGCAGCCTATATTAAGCAAGAAAATGAGTACGTTACTAAAAATGAGCTATGCATATTTGATATATTACATTCTAAAAACACCAATCGTAACTCAGCAGCAAGCTAAGTCCCCATAAAATAAGTAACTGATTTCCAACTTGATATAAATATGGTTTAAAACAATGTAACTTAATAGCTTTTGAAGTATTTCAGTTGGCTTACTAGGAAAAAGTTAATAATAAGTTGTTTTCTTATTTCAAATAATTGCAAAGATAAAATCATCGTGGAAACACTTCTATTCATTATTATTAATTTGGAGGCATCATTAAGACCGTAATAACTAATAATTGGCGAGGGAATATTCCAAGCAAGTTTAATGTTCATTGTTATTGCTTGTCGATATCCTTTCAGTAGCTTTTAGTTTTTTAAATAACACTAAAATTCTTTGCTTATACACAAATGAGCGCGTATGCGCAAACACACATATGTATATGAATAGATCTACGCTGATATGAAGACGAATGAGAGAACCGGGTATACATATTTAATCTAGCATAGTAACATTAGGAATAGTCTATTTTGCAAATTCACACCCATAATTTGATTTTGACTTTAAATTCCTCCCTGGCATGGTAAGGCTAATTTATATATTTTCTTCTTATCTTCTTTCCTACTATCCCTTTCTTCTCTTCTTTCGTTTTATTCTATCCTTACAACCCTCCCGGTACCGGGAATCTCCAACCCCTAGCTCTATTACAAATCTACACCTCTACAACCCTCCCTTAAAATAGAGCTTCCTTCTCAGGAAAAGGGAAACTGCCTATACCTCCCTAGGTTTGATAGACCTATCTATACCGACCAAGTTACAGGTACTCTAGGGCCCCAGACAGAAAAAAAAAAAGGTGTGCAGGAATAATCACTCAAATGACCAGGAGAATATAAAGAAAGCAACAATTAATAAAAGTGTTTTTTAAAAAAGCTGCTGAATATTGGTCGCGCTACAGAGAATGTGATAGAGATGGAAACATGGTTGAGGATCCAAATCACCAGGATGCAGTTTCCAGGCCATTTAACAAAAGGAAAAGGTGATTAGCAGCAGAGAAGGGATTGAGCAATTGATGAGTCGATTTGATATGTTTATCCTGAACATTTGGAGGAAGGAAGGAAGTCTAGAATTGCGGGACACAGAACAATTTAGGAAAAGGATTCATAAGTAATTGTGGAAATTATATAGGAATAACACTATTACTCAAGTTCTAACAAACATAATGCTTAACGGAATACACTTGAGCTACGAAGGAGCCTAGGATTATTATTAAGCAAGGTACATCCTATTAATTAACTACAAAGCAAAATTTCAGTTGGCAGAATAAAAACGTTGACAAAATTGGCTTTCTACTACCAGGTGAGATAATAGCCATTACCAAGCTCTAGTAGAAGTAACTGTGTGAGTTATGGGTCATAAATGGTGCGTTCATATGAAACAAGAGTTGAAGGTTTTTAATACGGTAAGTATAATAGAACCAATAATAGACCTAAAATGGGATAGTGACTTAGGATTCTAGAGAATGAAATAATATCAAGTAGATGATATGGAGAGAGAGTGGTGGAGAGCCCAAGATGAGATTGATGTACAGAGCACAGAAGGATGTTATGAAGTTCTTCGAGACAGACTGGAAACACCGAAATAGGCAGACTAAAGTGCAGCCAAACATTTTTTTTTTTAAGTAGCACAGTTTAGTCACATTGTAAGACAATAAGGGCCTGATAAATTCCAGACCGTTCTGAACTGTGAAATTGCTTACCAGTGCCATAAAGGGCTAAGGCATAGGGGAGGATCACGGAGGCATTTTTTGTAATCGGAACATAACGTAGGCTGACTATACTATTATTTATGAACATTAATTTCCACGTCAAAGGCTAGTCTGGTGGTCCATTTTTAACAATTATTAATTTTTAATTACCAAATTTAAGGATATCATGACAGAACTCGATGAGCCAAGCTGCTTGACTAATTGGCACTCTAAGTCCACGATCCAGCTGAAGTTAGAAGAGGTATAGGCAAGCGGAGCACTGAAGATGACAAACTTCTCTTCAACAGCACTTTTCCAGGATTGAGAGATTTACTTTCTAATTATTAAATTATATCATAACAATAGTTCTTTCTGAAATTGTGCCATTTCAAGCGTGTTGAGCTAAAAATAAAGTCCGTCACGCAGGGCTGCGTAAACTAAGCAGATTTCGTGAGGTTTTACAATAGACAAATCTGCATACTGGTAACAAATACCGACGTGAATAAGTACAAACTGTAATGAGATATCAGTGTGTTAGTTTTAATAAGCTTCCAACGAAAAGCGTCTGAATTGTAAATAAATAGGTCTGCCAACCACTCAGAGCTGAACTGATAGATAGACACCCGAAAGAAAAACAATTACTGAAATATATCTGAATATAACTTATTAATTTTATTGAAAACTATTTATAATATCTAGTACTGTAACTTATAATGAATCAGAATAATTTCTCAACCACTCAAATGCCCAGAAATAAAAGAAGGGGGGAGGGTCAACAGAACTTATTTTCTTAAAACCCTCAAAGTAGAAGCTAACACCAGCCTCTACACCAATTTCACGAGATCCGAAAATTTATAGAAATGGTCGAATTAACTTTCGCATGAACAGAACTGACAAATAAATAAAAAATACGAATATCTCGGTTAATATTCAAGATAAAGAATGAATGTATATAACACTATTTATAGTACATTTAATTTGCAATGAGATTGTTTCTATACAAGGTTTTGATCCGACGTATAGTAACAGAGAAATTTTGAATTTTCAAAAATACCCCCTCCCACTGGTCCGATTTCAGCCATTAACGAACTTGATCTTCTTTTTTACATAAAACATTGAGTTAAAATTGCGACCGCTAGAGCGGTAACAGACAAATATATATACATATATATATATATATAATTTTGAACGAACCTCATTTTCGTCATCTCCTGGGTAGGATTGATGGCGGGGAAATCTACTAAAAGGAAGTTTGTTAATGGCATAAATCGTCGGTTCAGTGTGAGGGGAGGTTTAAAGGGGGGGAATTTCGAAAATTTAAAATATCTGCGTAATTGTAAGGCGGATCGAAAAATTTTATAGAACTAATCTTATTGAAAATTAAAATTCCTATAAATGTGGTTATATATATAGAATATTAACTGAGATATTTGGATTTTTTAGTTTTCATCCTTAAGTAAACTCTCATATATATATATATATATCATTTTGAACGGAACTCATTTTCGTCCTCTCCTGGGTAGGAATTGTGGACATTTGAAGAAATCTTTCGAAAATCGCGTAATGAGTACGACCTCAATAGATGATTTCCCAGGGAAATTTGCTAAAATACTTCTGCAACGACAGTTAAATTTTTATTCAAATAGTTCTTGCCTTCGGTAATGGCTACTTATGAGTCACAGTTGGGAAAAGAAGAGCTATGGGGTGGCCTAGAAAGGCAGGGGTAACTAGAATAAAGGGAAGGAGTCAACTATTCCCCTAGGTAAGAGTAGTTCTGGTAGATAAGAATGAAGATAATATTTCATTTTGACACTCACATATGTTTATATAAATACATAAATATATATCCTGAATATATGTGTGTGTGTGTGTGGCTGTGTGCGTGTCCGTTCAGCAGGATGTCAATTATCCAAGAAACTTGGAATATAAACTTTATTTGAAGCCCTAAGTTCGCTAACAAGCAACACTGGTTAAAGGGAGTTGGGTTTGGGGAAGGGGAGGGGCGAAAACACGAAATTACAAACTTCTCCGTCGCTATAAGGACCCAGAAAATAAATATAGGCCCTTTCGTGTTTACCACAAAGCACTCCTCTTGAAACACTTCTCTGCTTAGTTGCTGACATATGTTACGGTTATGTTTAACCACAACATTAAATTGGTTATGTAGCATTTTTCGACCCGGCTCTTAATAGCATATTGTTACGTTTATTACAAAAATAATAAGCGTTGATTATTAGTGTCCTTTAGACTGCAAAATTAAATTTATTGAACAAACTTTAACGTTTTTATCAGTACATAATTTATTTGACTATCACAACTTTTATTGACAACTTTGGTAACCAATTTTTTTAGAACTAACCAGAACGTATACTGTTAAATTCAGGTTCATACTACACGGCACTATCTTCGAGTCGATCACTGGAATCACTGGTTAAATCGCTGATTCTGAACTAAACTGGGCGAGCTGGCCGAGTTTATATTGCCGTCCCCACCAATAGTTTCTTAGATTCCCTCTCTGGCTCAATGTACGCGCCATTTTTCCATGAATGGCCTCATTTTCCTTGTACTTCTTATATAGTGATTAAATAGGAGTGTGTTTGCATTTGAAGTAGCAACAAAATCCCTCAAGTAGACCAATGGGCGCATATTTCGAAACAATATATATTTTGAATTTTTATTTTACTCTTTCTCTAAATCCCCCATTCCTCATTGTGCAATAAAAATAAAGTACGTTATTTAAGTTTTAAATAAGACGTTATTTAAGTTTTAAATAAGACGTTATTTAATATTTTGGCTTATTTAAGGGTGAACACTAAAAACATGTATGATGGCAGTCAATATTAGAATTAAAAGAAAAGGGTATTAAACAAACAAGTTATACAACACTTTTTGATTCAACTCAAAATAACGGAGAATATTTAAATTTTCGTTTTTATACTGCCCCCCTCCCCTCTTGACCAAATTCGGCTGCTAATGAACATGAAACATTTAAATATTGAGCTTTACAATTAACAAACATTGCGAGCAGACTTGCGACACTAGATAACGGACAAATTTTATAAATAAATTTGATTGAACTTGATTTTCATCATCTCTGAAGAAGGATCGATGGAGGATTGATGGAAAATCAGATCGTGAGTCCAATTTCCCTTGAGGGAAATCTGCTAAATCAGTGATAAAAACATTTTTGCCAAACGCCTGATAGTGTGAATACAGCCAAAAAGGCTTTATTGCCTTTATTATTGTTTCTCCTGCACTAAGAACGTCTGTTCCTTATGCACTAAACGTCAGAGTGTTCGTTTAATGAAGGAATGACCATGAGCAGAGCGAGCATTCGCGTGCTTTGCTGAACATTCTGTAGAGCGAGTTCCGCTTGGCGACATAATTTAATGATATGAGATACTAATTGCTCTCCTGAGTGTAGGTTTGCGTTCGTCCGAGACTGGAGCGAGTGTCCAGCCCAGATTGTTATGTAAAACTCGGAGCACAGAGGTAGGACAGAGAGGTAGACAATGCCTCAAGGGATACTCGCAATCAAGCGTGTCTTGCACAACCCCACCTCCTCGTGCTTGGCTAATAATATTTGTCTATTGTCAGGAGTGATGGAAGGGTGGGGGGAGTCCCACATACACCTTATATAAACATGCTTCCGCTCCCTCCACTAAAAAAACAAAGCCCTCATTATACAAACTCAAAAGCCTGGTTTGATCCATTTAGTACAACCTTCACTATCCGCAAAACTACAGTTGGCCTAAATTTGAATTTGACCACTAGATGGCATACAAAATGTTCCCATCCTTCGGGTCATTTCCCCATCAAGAAAAATCTCATGTCTACCTGAAATTCCAAGTCATATTTATATATGATCTGGTTACACATGGGTGAGCGACTTCAATTATTTCCAACATTGGTACTATAAAACGCAATCAGTCATATTTCTGTCCCATTCTATGTACGCAATACATTGTCAACAACACTGAATTCTTCTCCAGGAAGATGGGTTGCTCTACCGGTGCCTATTTTCTCCACGAAGATATTTTTCAAACCTTTTAGCCGCCTCCTTTAGATGATTAGCACTTTGGAATATTTCTTGATCATTGGAATATCACGAAAGAGTTTCCTGGGTTTGATAATTTCCAAGCTGGCGCGAGCCGCATAAGAAACCAACGAAGAACCATAAGACTAAGCTATCAGAAGCATTAATACTCAGACTAAATGCTGCAAAAATGATGGCAGTATTACTTACATTTCGACCCCATTTCGACTAATTTCTGCGTGGCTGCCACGATCTTCTCGAGAAAATCGTCGTGATTTAGAAAGGAGAGATTTTATATTTATGACAATTGTACAAATATATCTAGTTGTGGACCTCCCCTTTTGATAAAAATCGACAAAGGGGGGGTAAAAGTAAAAAAATATATACGAACGTATTGAAAAAGAAATACCGTATAGAACTTCCTTGTTTATCATCAAAACATCTATAAATTATTGTACTGGAATTATGTATCGTTTATTTCATTGGAAGGAGATAACGTTTATTACTTTAAAATGAAATAATTTTAAATGAAATGCAACCAAACATTTTGTCTATTGAATTTAAAAGGAGAACAATGTTATGAGTACCCAGATTAGATAGTTTAAAAAAGTATGAATTGTAAACAAAAGAAACCAGCATGCGGTAACCCTAGAGTCTTGAGTACGGTTCTCACATTGGCAATAGAAATTTATTTAGTGACGAACTCATTATATAAAATCTAGATAAAGAAGGCAACCTGTAGATAATCCATCCCAATTGGTCATAGTAGCAAAATTTGGAAGTTAGCAAATAAATAATAATAAGGTTTTTCCGATTCAAAGAAAAGTAAACTTACTATAAATTGGGTGTTTTTAGCAATGAAATACATACATAAAATCTGATCTCTCCCAAAGCTAGAGAAGAGAATTTAAAACCTCCATCAGGTATTAAAGTTGACTATTCGATAATATACTAGGACGGGAGTAAAAAAAATATCTTTTTAATTTATTGTTCTTATTTGGACAAAACTGAAAAATCTAATACAGCGATAATTGCGAATTCAATGTTGGCCCAAGTGTACTTATTTGGTCCAATCCTCCCATACAACCAAGGTTATTAATGACAATGGTAAACGCTTTTCAAGCAAAAATGACGATTGCCATATTGAAAAACTCCTAAAGTTTTTTTTTGTTACTGTTATTTGCAATAAAATATCCATTTTAAAGAGGAAACAGTAAAGTTTGCTCATGAATTTTTGAAACTATGGCTGGATCGATGGGAGGTAATGGGGGCCTTTCAAGTATTTATGAATTCCTTTGTATGTCACTAGGGCAAACGTGGATGACGAATTTAAATGTTTAAATGATGGACGCCATTAAAAATTCCTTACATTTTCCTCATGATAACAGAAAATGAGTACAGTAAGTTGGGCGTTCCCTGTCCATTCAGGTGCAGAAATGTAGAACAACCTCTCAATCAATCATTTTAGCAGATTTCCCTTAAGGGAATTCAGCTATTGAGGTCGTACTCATGACGCGAGTTTTGAAGAATTTCCTCAAATGTCCATCCTACATCCTACCCAGGAGATGACGAAAATGAGGTCCGTTCAAAATTATATATATATATATATATATATATATATATATATATATATATAAATAGATAGATAGATAGATATAGACATAGATATTTTTCTGTTAACGCTCTAGCGGTCGCAATTTTTGTTTGATCGGTACCAAACTCGATATTTAATCGTTTTATGTAAAAAGAAAGATCAAGTTCGTTAATGGCTGAAATCGGACCAGTGGGAGGGGGGTTTAGAGAGGGGATTTTCGAAAATTCGAAATATCTCCGTTAGTATGCGTCGGATCGAAAAACTGTATTGAATCAATCTTATTGCAAATTAAATTGACAATAAATATTGTTCTATACATTTATTCTCTATCTTGAATATTAACCGAGATATTAGCATTTTTGTTCTGTGTGTGGTCGGCAAAAGTCGGCTATGTTCGGGACTTTCCGCCGAAAGGTAGTTCGGCCGTTTCCGTAACTGTTCGTCCCTCTTGAATTGGTTTAGAGACTCGTTAGTACTACTGTTATTAGTACCCAGATTTCTCTATTGTAAAACTTTACGTGGAAAATCTGCTTAGTTTACGCAGCCCCTCCGTGACGGACTTTTCTTTCCGAGTGAGCTACCTCTATGCAACTATAGCTCTATGTAGCTATAGATTTATAACCACCCCCAAAGAGGATGTAAATTATTACGCTGTTAACCAAGAATGACGGTGAATGTGTAGTCCCAGCTAGAGTAACGAACCTCTTTGTGACCGAGAAGGCAAGTGCAAAGATCAACAGCCTATAGATGGCATCTAAGAGAGTTAAGTACCTTAGTCATACCGAAGGAGATGTCGGGCAGATTAATCACTAGCGCCTCGACATCAGCGCTATTCGGTAGCGAACTGGTGAAACTGAATTTTATTTCTACTGACCGATGCGGTTTGACTTTGAGGATCTTCAAATACTACACATTGAGCCCGAGGCACCCATAACTCAATCGATCAATACTCTAATTAAAACATAGCTTCTACAATTTATTCCAGGTTCAGTATGTAGAAACTTACAACACTTAATGGGTAAAATAGGGGGGGGGGATTTCATAATCCGCAGTCAATAGTTTTTGAAGGAAATCTGTAAAACGCGTTGATGAGCTCCCCCCTCCCCCCAGCAGAAATAGGCTATTGTACTCGTACGCATGGCGGAATTTTCGAAAATTTCTCCAAATGTACAATAACGATTAATTTCTCCATCGATGTAAATACATAATATATGCCTGCTACCACTCTAGGAGCCGTAAGTTATGTTTCATTGTTGCCAAACTCGGTATTTATGCTTTTCGTGTGAAACTAAAGATTATGGCTACATACATCCCTAATACCCAAAAAATTAAACAAACAAGAAGATTAGGAAATAATACAAATGGAAAAGTATATTTATTGTTTTTATTAATCTTTTGTCAAACACGCGTCACGTTATCACTGAATACTATTATTACTATTCATTAACGTTAACTCTTTTTTACTATGGCTAATTGGGACAGGTTATCCACGGGTTACCATCCTTTTCTAGCAAGGGTGGGGCTAAGGATTTTATTTAAGAGTTCGTCATTCAATAAATTTCTATTGACTGGGCAGGAATCGAACTCGCCACTCTAGGTATACAATGTGAGATTAAGTCCAACGCTTAACCCAGGCCAAGGCTAACCTGAGCCCCTTTTATTATTTATACAAAATAATTAATATATAGATTTTGCGGAGTAATATTTAAATATTTTTGGCTCCTCTTCGCTTCTTTTATTTACAATAGGTGCTGTGTTCAACAAATGGCAGACTATTTTGGAAGTACTTACTCAAATAAATAAACTCGTCTGATGTACGACTTCTATTTCACATTGCTACATTGTAAAACACAAAACATAAATATATCAAACTGTGTAGCTCTTAATACACCTTTACAGACTAGAAACACAATTAGCACATAGTATCATTCTGATGTATTGCGTGTTATGCCAGTTGAATTATAGCCTAAGAAATAATTAATTGAATTATATGTTTGGCACTTCACCTACTTTGAAAGCTATTATTACCCTCTTATTATCCCTCCTATTTGATTCCACCTCCAATAAATGTTTAATTAAGCACGTAATGGGGTATCAACACGTAAGTATTTTCAAATAAAGTTTATTATTGAACACAGATAGATTTAAGTCCATAGTCGTATGTTATGATCGGATACTTCAAAAGTCCGTCACGCTGCGTAAACTGAGCAGATTTCCAGAGTGAAGGTATAACACATTTGTGATCTAATCTCACCCACCACAAATTCTGTATTTATATGTAAATAACCGATGAGTAAAAGGGTTAATCTTAACCCCCCTCCCCTCCTACTGGAGTGGGGGTTGTAATGGAGGCATTAAATGCAAAATCGCCATACTTCATTTCCTATTGGTTTCTCAGCAAACATGTGCATAAAAAAAATTGTTTAATTTGTTATTTCAAGTAACTTCTGTTATGTAGACTTTTGTCGTATGCCCAACCATAAACGAGTTATACACTAAAAACAATAGCGGGAGTCAACGCTTTATTTGGCTAATAGGACTGAACCAATCTGATTAAAACTAGGTATCTGAATTAACATAACTACTTAATGATTATAAGACATATTATAATTTCTAGGAACAAACAGGAGTAGGGATTCTAAGAGTGGCCCGAAAAGAAAAATCGTTATGTTTCCTTTCCTGTTGGTTTTTCGGCAAACATGTACACAACAAAAGTTGTTTGTTTTGTTATTTAACGAAACGTTTGTTAGATACACTTTTGACGTATGCCGAAGTATAAACCAACAACAATACGCTAACAATTACAACGGGATTCAACAATTTTATTAGGCACAAACAGCTGAACCAAACGCAACAAAATTCGGTATTTGAATTAGCATTTTCATCCCAACTTCTAGCCTTACACCAAAGTGATCCAGTTAAGCTATTCCCTTTTTTTAACGACTACGATTAATTTAATGCTATCAATGTGTGAATAATAATCTTTCATTTCAATACTGGAAGGATTTGAAGTAAGGAGAAACGATACAACTCCTAATTTATGCATAGGTTTGTATCAGCCCTGTGTGGTGGAAATGCAGAGATAGTTATTATCACTTCTGCCCGATCCCTCCTGAGCTCACATTGGTTAATGGTTAAATATGATGTGATTTAAGTGGTGCTTATTTAGTGTTATTTTCAGAAATGTGAATTCATTCAATTCTCATAAATAAATAATTTAAAACGATAAACGCTGGGTGGAAGGAGGGAGGGGGCTGCAAGCACTGAGGAGATACAATCTATTATGAATTACATGTCTAATGTCGCTATGAAAAAAATACAAAGGAGATAGAAAATATAACAATATTGTGGATAGTGATACGTCACATAGCAAATAACTTTATTATTAAAATATCCCGAGCAACGCCAGATACCTTAGCTAGAGAATAACTACAATTTCGGATGGACCTTATTTTCGTCATCTATTAGGCAGGACCGTTGGACATTTGAAGAAGTTTTTCGAAAGTCGAGTCATGAGGACAACCTCAATAGCTGATTTCCCTTAATGAAGAATACAAATAGGACTACTAATTATTATCATTGTTTCAACGGCGGGAGTTAATTCATTTATAAGCTGTATACAATTTCCAAAAGAAGCGAGACACCAGACAAGGAACATCCAAACCTATGGTTAGCCTTAATTCAGGCCATAGAGGTAGACTTCTTATTTCTTTTCACTCCAATGTTCATGTCGACATCCGTCTTACCAATAAAACCGGCCAGGATGTGGTATCGACCACTTCATTTCAACCCCACGCACCACTTTCTTTTATGTCCAGGGGATCTTCTCTATATAATATGAGTAATCTACCTTTAGTTTATTACGACTATTAAAAAATACATAAACGGATAATAAAATAAAATTAATGCTCGCGTTTATTACTGTGGCTCGTCGGGTTTTTAGGGCGATTTATTCACCCATTAATAATCTTCGTCTGACCAGGACTAGAAAAGGCAGTAATGCTACTTATGAAGAAACGAGATAAACTTTTATACTCTTCATATCCCAATAAAATCCCGAACTTACACGCCCGATTTAACACAGGAGTTTGGTTGAGTAACCACGAGGATGCGTCGCGGAGGGATTAGGACTCTGAACATGATTAAAAACATTTTCAGAGAATAATGATGAAGTTATAGAAAACAAAAATATTATTTTCGTACCCTATTATGTTTTGGTTAACATTTAATGGAAATAAATTTCATTTCAAGTCAAAATATTGATCTTTTTATAAACCCTCTCAAAAAATTTCTATCTTTCAAAATCTTTGAAACAACAGTCCCTGCACAAACATACGCAAATAATCCATCTAATTCAGTATTATAATTGTTACTACTTCTTACTCGAACAAATATTTAATGTCATTCAAACTAGCTTCTCAAATAGCTGAATAAATAAATGAATTACTCAAGACAATTACAATAATTACTTCTAATGCCAAAATATGCTCAGCCTCTTCACATAATTAAAAAAAAAATTACGGTCTCCGGAGATGAGTTCCAAATATCTGAACACTTACTTAAAAATTCTGGTTTCTTTAAAAGTTATTATTATTTTTTCTTTTGTATAATTATTTATTTATTTATTTGGTGATTGGCATAATTAGAATATATTGTATAATGATATATAATTTAGTATTTCCAGAGCTTTTAAGCCATGGAAACTCGAAAAAAGAGTTCGTGCAGACAAAATATGAGTTGAGTTCGGTAATAATCATTGACTGCATCATTAAAATGAGTCCCTAAATGAGACGCAATGTCTAGAAGAGGAACTTAAACAAGTTATTGTATTACTGACTGATAGGCTTTCTGTATCGTATAATCATCTGTTCAATCGTGCCTGAAGAGCACATCTGTAGGAAAAGATCGCATTAGGCGAAGGATCGTGATTTTAAGGGTGAAACCAATTTGTACCTTTAAACCATCTAATTTGGTATTCTGGAAGGTGAAAGTGAATTATATTACAGGTTGAGTAGAAGGACAAACTTCCACAACAACAGTTTATTGCAGCGACAGAGCGCTTTCGATGCAGTATATCATGGTCAGTGCCCAAAAGCCTTGGATGTTGACCTGACGGACCTTAGGACACGACCAACTTTCAAGGTGTTCGGGAACTGACGGTGCTATATTCTACATCGAAAGCGCTCTTTCGTTCAATAAATTGTTATTGTGGAAGTGTAGTCATTTACTCAACCTGCTTTAAAGTTTAATTATAGTAGAAAATATAGGTCTAAAACATCGCTACTTAACGCGACTCATTCTTGTCGAATGAAATATTAGAAAGCCTCATTATTGTTTGATATGCCCTTCGCTACATGGGAATAGTTTAGTCAGCAGGGTTAATCATAAAAAGTTGGACAGAGATGTTCATGTGTTTGGGGAGTGTGGAGGAGATCAAAGGGTGCCGCTAATTGGTCGAGCCCGTACTAGTCCCTTCCAGTCCTTCCTGGAATAGTCTCGGCCTCATCCTTTGATGTTTTACCGCTCCTCTATATAAGCGTGCACAGCTCGGCCTACAGTTTTGCATGATTTTTCTTTTGGGCATGATTTTTCTTTTGGGCATGATTTTTCTTTTGGGCATGATTTTTCTTTTGAGCATGATTTTTCTTTTGGTCTTTCTTCTTTAGTCAGGTGTAGGGGGGGAAAAAAAAACCTACAGTTTCAGTTTATTCTCAGCTGTCTTGATGGTTTATCAGTGCTACTGGCGACTTAGTGCAGTGCGGTAAAGTGTTTTTTATAAGAAGAACAGTGTTGTGACGTGACTGTAAGTAACATTATAGTGCCGTGTTTAAGACAGTGCAGTGCCGTCTTTTTGTGAAGTACAGTGATCGTAAGTGAATTATGGACTGTGTAATCTGAAGAACACTGACGTTATCAGTGCATACTGTGAGTAGTAATTAAGAATAATTAACCAAGTGTATTGTGCATTGTTAAATAAATTGTGCAGTGATAAAAACTGTGAAACTTGTGTGTGTTTAATTTTGCAATCCAAAAGAACTCTTATTAACAACGTTTATTACTGGTTTTGTAATAAAACGTAACAATACGTTTCGTTAAATACATGCATCTAATAAAGACAATTCTTCCATCGTTGGTTTTTTTTTCCAGTTGGCAAAATAGCCGCCATGAGCTAGGCTCGAGAGATTCGTGATCAGAGTTTTACGTAGTGAATGAACGACTGGACGTGCAAGAAGGGTTTTTATTGAATTACCCCAGTAGAAAGGTGCTTCATCGTAGCCAGAGATTAGTTCAACATGTCAGCTATCGTGCTAGTGGGATCTAAGACAGTCCTAACCATTAGTCATGGAGTAGCTACCAGACGTATATACTCGATTGACTCCCACTGATCCACAAGCGCTGCGACTCTAGCGCGCTATGGTAGTGAACTCGTGAGCTTATGCTACCTTGATTGAATCTGTACCTATTAGCAGATTTTCCTTAATCAGGTATTGATGTCGTACTTATGACGTGATTTTCGAAAAATTTCTTCAAATGTTTATCGATCCTAACCAGGACATGACGAAAATGAGGTCCGTTTAAAACTTTATATATAGTTTGTTAGCGCTCTAGGGGTCGCAATTTTTGTTTACCAAACTCGGTACATAATCGTTTTATGTAAAAAGAAAGATCAAGTTCAT
This sequence comes from Riptortus pedestris, assembly GCA_019009955.1. Lineage (NCBI taxonomy): Eukaryota > Metazoa > Arthropoda > Insecta > Hemiptera > Alydidae > Riptortus > Riptortus pedestris. The sequence goes on from CM032229.1 coordinate 19,965,544, forward strand.
CAATGGCTGAAACCGGACCAGTGGGAGGGGGGTTTAGAGGGCGGAATTTCGAAAATTCGAAATATCTCCGCTACTTTAAGTCGGAGCGAAACCATTAAAGATCCAACCTTATTGTAAAGAACCAACCTTATTGCAAATGTAATGCTCGATGAATCTTGAAATGTACGTTATTCCTCTAACTTGATTATTAACCGAGATATTTGCATTTTTTAGTTTTCGGTCTTGAGTAACCCCCCCCCCCCTCCTACTCATGTCATATTGACAGTAAGGTGTTATATTATGAAGCACATTATTTGAAGCCTTAATACCGAATATTGTTCTCATTGAACGTTTACTATTCTAGATAAATGCAAATGCGTGGCACACGTGGGAAATCTGCTTAGTTTACGCAGCTCATGCGTGACGGAATGATTTAATTCTAGCTAACTGAGGATAGTAGCAGATATCGCCCCCCCCCCTAACCTTCCCGGCTGCCAGCGCCCATCCATCGGAGATGTAAGAATCTAAAAATTGTGTTGGTATCTGATATTAGTGTACATATTTAGTAGTGTTTTTTTGTTAATCCATAATATTTTCGCTGTTTACACTTTCCACTGTAGTGACTCGAAATTACAGTCTACTAGTCCAATCCTTTTTACTTATGAACCTAGCTTTAACAGACCCATAAAAAAATATCTCGAACTACATGAAGTCAGCTGTAAGGAAGCGAACACCTAATGCTCTCGGCCTCTCTCTGATAGTAGGGGCTGTTGCCTTTCATCAAGATGCTCTTCAATGGGGAGAAATATCAACAAGACGTGAGATAGGTTGGTTTCTAATAGGCTGTATAAAAGAGATGTGACGTAACCAATCATAATGAGCCGAGTATCTGCTCTAGGGGTGCTAGAAAGGTTAGCTCTCTGCCAGCGCACATTGGATCAAAATGTTAAATCTGTAGATAAAGGCCAGGCAAAAGAATTTACCCACTGCTACAGCCCCAGAGCAAATAACTCGCTCTAAGCTCTTCAGCAATCTAGAGGCTCAACAACGAGGAAGCAAATCGTGAATTTAACATTTTTTCACGAAGTATGAGTTCCCAATCTATAGAATTCGAGGTATTTGTACATTCCATGTGGAATCAATAGTGATAATGGTTTCCAGAAGAAAATATGGAATTTATTTCTATTAAATATTATGACAACATAATAGTCAAATATTTTTGTATTCTATAAAAAAGTTTCTAATATGTTAATTAAAATCTTTGGAAATTATTATTATTATTATTATTTATTAACGTCCACTTTTTGCAACTAAGGCTAATCGGGACGGGTTATCTACAGGTTACCACCCTTTCTTTGGAAATTATTGAATTACATTTATACTTACATAATACATTCGTTAAAAAATTAGGTCTAAGTATAAAGAATACATAATATAAAATTCATTAATTTAATTAATTATTTACAATAAATTAATTTCGTTAAAAATCAGAATACAACTCTAAATATATAACAAAGATTTTTTTTTATTTCTCAAATGAAAATTTATTAAAGGATGATATATAAATAACTACCTGTTTTATTGGAATAATTACAAATAACATTGAAATAGCTCATCACTATAAATTACTCAAAACTCCAAATTGTGACATATATCCGCGAAAATTTTGCAACAACATCCCAACGAAGATTATAATCAAAATATAGACGAGTTGTAACTTATTTTTTTGCACTGTCGTCTTTTAAAATAGTTTATTATTTCCTAATTCTCCTTTTTTCCTTGAAAACAAAAAAACCAAAAATTGGGTTTTTTTGTAATATCTCTCGTAATAACATTAATTAATCAATTATGTTGTTTATCATACGAAACATAAGGAATACAAATTTGTAATAATATAAATATACTTTCACATCGGCCAACGTTTGCATCGACAAATCAATAGGTAGCCATACATTCCGTTATCTACCTCCCCCTCACCTTTACCGAATAAAATACTTCATTAAGTTAAGACATTTCCTTGATTCTGAACAAAATTCTAAGCAAATTAAGCCCCACACGTTATTAAAGTCTGAATGAGGGAGATCTTTCGAGTCCTAATAGCTCAAAAAATATCCTTTTACAAAAATAAAATGAATGCAACACGCTTTGACGGGAATCCTTAGATGTATCAAATGTGAATAGCATTTTCGGAATAAAATATATTAAAAAAAATAATAATAATAAGAAAACATTTTCTACTGTTGATCCCATTTGAATAGTACTTAATTTTATATTGTAATAATAATAAATTGAGAAATTAGCAAGTAAATGCGAATAGTTTATAGAATAAATACCCAATTTAAAGAATATCAAAGAATTTTCAGAACGGGATACAACCAGTAATATTAATGTTTATTGCGGATTATGATTATATAAGTCCCTATTACTATTTATAGAACTAAGCTTCACCTCTATTTTATTATTAATTTATTAATGAAATCTTAATTGAGTTTCAAGACTTATAATGCAAAGCCAAAGAGAATCCAAAACAAGCATTATTGAAGCAGTTATTTACATTCATGTTTGGAATCGAAACAGTTTAAATTTATTTCCCTTCTGTATTATTTTGATTCGTAATTACGAATCTAGCGAATAACAACTTTGCTAACTTAAAGTTCGTAACCGGATTTATGTAAAACTGGTCTGGAACACGTCGACATTTAGGAGGCAACTTTTTTATTTATATATTATTCCCATAACCGTAAGCCGTACATTTCATGCCAATGAAGTGCTGCACCTAAGAGATATAAATATTTTTAAAAAGACATAAAATTATTAAAACGGGGGGAAAATGTGCAAGAAGTATATTATTTAATATTAATCATTTTTCCACTCAAAAAAACGTGAGAACTTAGATTTTGCAACCTTATTCTATTTTTAAAAGTATTATGCAAATTACTTTTCAATTTAAAAAAAATATCAGTTGAAAAATGTTTATATTATTATCGGTATTTTTGGAACTTCATTTATGTTCAGTGATTATATTTATACAATATTTTGCTATTTTATATTTTTTAAGTAATCATGAATATGAATGCCGCCGTTTTCATTCACAGACGTGACAAATTACACATTTCATACTCATATTTGTTTCTATTATTAATTACGTAAGTAATAAAAATATACGTGCAAACTGTGAAGTTGAAACAATTAATTAAACGTAATGTATTCTTTCATTTTTAATTGGTTGATTTAAATTATTTTAGCGCTGTTTCAATAGCAAGAATAAGTAGAATGTATTTCCTTAGTTTATCTCTGTCATTTGGGTTTTTTAATTTTTCTTGGCTTGGTAACCATTTTTAGTAAATTTTTATTTATTGTACAAATCGCCACAGAAAATAAATAGAAACAATTGTTGAGGCTAGTTATTTACGCCTAAACTTGCTTACATAGTCTATTAAAATGAAAATGAAAGTACAAAATAAGATTTTCATTATTCATTTTGAAGTTAATTCCATTCTAAATGTTGGATGAGTCCACACTGTTTTAGTTTATATAATCTATTAAAATAAACCAAAAACAAACCTAACGTCATGAACATACTTATCAAAATGATAATAGTTAATGATAATTCATTTAAAAAATTGCAGAAAACCATAAACTTTAAGAAATAGCAGAAATTAAGTAATTATAACGCTCACATTTAATTCCTTTTACACATCTCTGAGATCAAACACGAATATACATCCCTTCCATATCGAAATTTACTTTTGAAATGTTTAATTTAAAACCAAAACAAAGATTTTCTCTTATGGCACAGCACTGCATTGGCAAGAAACATATAAGCAAGAGCCCGGGTTCTACAGCTCGTATGCATTATGTAGAACCTCACCAGAACCCAGTCGCAAATAAAGTAATTGACAAACTTACAAAAAATAATCTGGTAGGAACTGTCTTCAGCATCTTCAGAAACAGCCCGAATCACCTTACCTGGAACAGATAAAAACAATGTTATTTATATAAAATGCAGGTTTCATTGATATTAAAAAAAGATGCACTATCCAGTATTAACAAATTAAGATCCAAGAACAACATTTCAAAAAGTCCGTCACGCAGGGGCTGCGTAAACTAAGCAGATTTCCAACGTGAAGTTTTACAATAGAGAAAGCTGCATACTGGTAACACAACACCACCGTGATTTAATACAAACGATAATGAGAAATCGTTCAGTTAATTAAAATAAATTCCCTACTGAAACGGCTTCTGAATTCTAAGAATAATTTATATTTTAATAACTCAAATTTTAGTAGTCCAAGAACTAAAGAAGGGGGGAGGGGAGGCGGATGAACAGAACTTATTTGCATAAATCTCACAAAGTAACGAAGGTAAGTTAAGGTTAGAAGACACCTGAGCCGATCAGTTACGGAAACGGCCGACCTAATCCGAACTATACCCGACCACAGATTTCATAAAAATGCAAATATCTCGGTTAATATTCCAGATAGAGAATAAGTGTAACAACAACAATTGTACACAATAATATTGTAATAACAATATGTATAGTAAATTTTATTTGCAATAAGATTGGTTCTATACAATGTTTCCATCCGATGTATAATAACGGAGATATTTTGAATTTTGGAAAAATAAAACCTGTAAACCCCCCTCCCTCTTGTCCGATTCCCCTAAGTGTTGGTATAAAACACTTGTGGCCTCAACTCACCACATATTCTCCATTTCTATGTAAAAAACCGACGAGTATAGGGTGGGGGAGGGGTTAGTGAAAGATGAAAACAAGAAAATATGCATAACTCGCTGAATAATTGAGTTACGAAAAGATATATGGTACTACAATCGTAGAACATCAATCAGTTAACAAAATTGGACCTTTTTCATTTTAAGATCCAACTAATTATGACGGATATATTTTGAGTTTACGAGTTCTCCTTCCATCTAATCCTCTACTGTTCCGGTTAATATGCATGACAGAGGAAATAAGTATATATAACATCATTCATAGGTAATTAAACTTGAAGCAACATTGGCCTAATTTTTCGATCCGGCTTATAATAACGGAGATATTTCAACCCCCCCCCCTTTAACATAAAAAAACTTTTATATAGAATTTGGCGATACGGCAAAAATTACGACCGCTAGGGTGGTAACAGACAAATATATATATATATATATATATATATATATATATTGAACAGACCTCATTTTCGTCATCAACTACGTAGGGTCCATGAATATTTGAGGAAATTTGTCGAAAATCGCATTATGAGAACAACCGCATTAGCTGATTTGGTTTACGAGAAATCTGCTAAAACAATTCTAAATATAATTATTTATTAACGTTTAATTAATGCTACTATGGCTAATTGGTGCAGGTTATCTACAGGTTACCACCCTTTTCTAGCCAGGGTGAGACTAAGGATTTTATTTAATGAGTTTGTCACTAAATAAATTCCTATTTGCCCAGGCGGAAATCGAACTCGCCCCTCTAGGTTTACCAAGTGAGATTAAAGCCAACACTAACTCACTCCTCTGTATTTAATAAAAACACCATTAAGGGAATGAGAATGGTATTTCAAACCTAGAATACAGAAAACACACTATAGAAAGCCCGTCACGCAGGGGCTGCGTAAACTAAGCAGATTTCCCACGTGAAGTTTTACAATAGAGAAATCTGCCTAATAACAGCTGTAGTAGTAAGAAACCTCTAAACCTATTCACGACGGACGAATAGTTACGAAAAAGGCCGCCAGAGCTCACGGCGGGAAGTCCGAACAGCCACTGCTGCCGAGCACATGCAGAATACAAATGCAAATATCTCAGTTAATATTCAAGATATAGAATAAAAGTATAGAACAATATTTATAGTAAATTTAATTTGAAATAAGATTGATTCTGTAATATTTTTCGATCCGACGTATAGTAATGGAGATATTTCGAACTATCGAAAATCCTGCCCTCTAAACTCCCCCCCTCCCACTGGTCCGATTTCAGCCATTAACGAACTTGATCTTTCTTTTTACATTAAACGACTAAATATCGAGTTTGGTAACGATTAAACAATAATTGCGACCGCTAGAGCGGTAACAGACAAATATATATATATATATATATATATATATATATATATATATACATATATATATATATATATATCCAGTTTTGAACGGACCTCATTTTCGACATCTCCTGGGTAGGATCGATGGACATTTGAAGAAAAATTTCGAAAATCACGTCATGAGTACAACCTCAATAGCTGATTTCCCTTAAGGGAAATCTGCTAAAAGTAAAATAAGCAAACATTTATTTGTTTAACTTTATAAGTACTGATATCTACATTTAAATGTAATATAAATTAGTCTATATGTTTTAGCTATACCAGAGCGTAATATATTAAGAAGAAAATGACAAACATAAATAGAGTACAACGGAATAGCTCATTTTATATAAAGTGTGTAATGGCAGTTGGGGGGGGGCAGATTAATTATTGTTAATCTGTTAATAAATAAATATTCTTAGCTAATATCCAAATCAGTATATTTAAACTTTTGGGCATTTAAATTTCGCAATTACTCAAAATTTATATATCCTTAGCGCTCCCAAAAGAATGGCAAAGCTAAAAAAAAAAAATTACTGAAACTAAAAGTACATTTACAACATTCTCAATCAGTTCTTCACACCAAAATTAGAAACAATAAAATGCTACCTAAATCCATGATTCTAATGGCAACAATAAAACAAACCTTTAACTTCTATTTTGTCAATTGTTAGCTGGAGAAATGTATTTTAAATGAAACAACTGGAATGGTGTTTATTTTAAATCTCGGCACGTGTGAGCATCGTTAGAAGAAAGATGGCGATCTGCAAAGCGTACTGTACAGAGCCTACTGATGTAAGTAGGTTAATGACATTTAAATTCAGTTTAAATCTACTGATATGCAAACATTCCTAGGGCCGTTTGTACGCTAGTTCACAGTAATTATTTTAACAAATACATGCACGTTGGACTTTTCATAATGTATATTTACTGTTAAAAATATTCCACCCTACCCAGGAGAAGACGAAAATGAGGTCCGTTCAAAACTGTATATATATATTTGTCTGTTACCACTGTTTTATCGTTACCAAACTTAATATATAATCGTTTTTTACAAAAAGATAGACCAAGTACGTTAATGGCTGAAATCGAACCAGGGGGAGGGGGGGGGTTTAGAAGGGGAGAATTTCGAAAACTCTTAATATTTCCGTTATTATGCGTTGGATCGAAAAATTGTATAGAACCAATCTTATTGCAAATGTAATGTACTATAAATGCTGTTATGTACACTTTTTCACTATCTTGATTATTTACTGAGATACTTGCATTTTTTAGTTTCGGTCTTCAGTAAAGCCCCAATCCTACTCATGTCATATTTTCAATATTCTATTATGTTATGAAGCACTTTATTTGAAGCTTAAATACCAAATATTGTTCTCATTGATCTTTTAAGTTTTGAGATAAATGGAAATAAGTGGCGCACGTGGGAAATCTGCTTAGTTGACGCTGCCCGGCGTGACGGACTTGGAGAGTTTGGTTAACATCAGTATATCAAGAGATTATTCAGAAATAAAAAACTTATTATGTAAAAGAAAGCGTAGTTGCGCACGAATGGGAAGTTCCTAAAGAAACAGTTTCCAATTAATCTTTCAGACATTAGTTTTAAAAAAGAAAAAAAAATACCACAATAATATTGTAGCTTGATATGTCAAAGGATGAAAAACAAACATAATTGGACTAGGCAAACAACTTCATGATAGTCAACATTAAACTAATCTTTCCTTCGAACAAGGAGGGTTAGGGAACCCGACAACTAATATAAACCTGAAACTTTGTGTACAAGTAGAGCAATTCATCCCTAACACAAAACTATTTTTGGTTCGTCCCGAACTACTATTTGAATGGGTAAAATCACATCTTTAAAAAAAACAAAACAACGGTTTTCATATTTCTGAGCGAATATTTTTAAAACAGTAATAGATATAAAGAAAATTTCAAATGATCTTGATGGTTTTTAAAATAAGATAAGATTTGTTCTATACAGTTTTTAAATCCAACGTTTAATAACGGAGATAATTCGATTTTTCGAAATTCACCCCCCCTGTCCAATTTCATCCGTTGATCTTCATTTCAGAATTTAATCTTTAGTTTATATACATATATAAAAACCTCATTTCAACACCTCATTTTCGTTTTCTCCAAGGTAGGATCGACGGACATTTGAGGAAATCTTTTCGAAAATCACGTCATGGGTAAGCCATCAATAGCTGACTTCCTTTAAGGGAAATCTGCTAAAAAAAGGAGTGTAAATGTATGCTGGAGGGCGATTGGAAATCCAATTAGAGAACGTATTAATAAAAATTTTCTTTAAATAGAAGAAATGGTTTATAAACCCAAAAAGTTAAATTTTGTATCACTCCCTTTGCTTTTATAGCTTTTCCCAGGCAGTCGAATATCATTGCTAGTACCCTCGCAGTTCAGAAGTAGTTCTCTCGTTACTATATTTATTATTATTTATTTGAGATGCCGCTAAAATGGCGATTCATCTTTTGACATGTTTGAATATAATTTTACAAAATTAGATAAATATAAAAAAATTTTCAAAGCTAAATGTTACAAATGTACAAAATACATAGAACCTTGCCGCTGCAATGGCGATTCTTAACATGCTAAAATATAATTTCACAAAATTAAATAAATATTAAAATTTTTACACAGCCAACATTTACAAATGTATAAAATAAATAAAAATGGAAAAAACTAAATATAAATTGTTACTATATTTACAACATGAGGAAAAAAACAAAATAAAAATAAAACAAACAAAAAAACTAAAAGAAAAACTATAAATAGTTAAACTGGAAGAAGGCAAACTTATATTCCACAGTGTTTGCTATATATAATTTTCATAATTAAAAATAATAGCTTTTATATTTCATCAAATAATCCATTATTTCTTAAATACTTAAAAACATCATCTATAAATTGGCTACTGTCGGCCAGTAGTTCGCATACATTTGTGGGCCATGGGTACGTTTTCACTTGTGTGCAGTCAGTCAGTATGTGTTTTACAGTCAGCGTTCTGTTGCAGTAGCGACATATAGGTTCATCTTGTCTGCTCATTAGATATGAATGTGTTAGTCTCGTTACTATAGACAAAATGGTCGAGGAGTAACCTCCTGAAAATAAAAGAGTAACATTCTTCAATTTGAGGTTGTTTCCAATTTTTTTTTTGAAGTGAAAACTTCTTTAGGCACGTTGTGCACCCCGTAAGGTAGCATTTGCGGGAGAGGAAAAGGTATGAAATCACGACACCGCCACCGCCACCGCTAGTACTCAACTTAAAGCTAAAGGAGCTTCTTTTCTTCATAACTCCTGAACCAAATTCGCTAGAGTTTTCGTTCGCATACCATTTTAAAGAGGACAAAACCAGCATCATTTCGTTCACAGATACTATATATCTACCATTTTTACTTTCATAGATATTTTAATCCGAAGTTTAAATAAATTCGAATATTTAAATAAATAAATTCGAATATTTAAATAAATTCCGATATAAAATAAATTCGAATCAAAACTGTTTGTATCCTACTTTAGCTACCATATACCGATTTTATCAGTTTTAGAAATTGGTGATGATGCTGGCAGTGATGATGGTGCAAGAGTTGTTGAAATTATGGATAGAAATTGATTTTTCTGAGTGTACTTCAGTTATTTTTGTAAAGCATTTGTAATAATTCTGAAATGTAATTTTTTTCTTTTATGTAAAATAACTGAAATAATTATGTATAGTATTTTATATTGATAAATAAAACAATTCGTGGTACATTATTTTTTTTTATCACTATTATTTTTGTCATTTCATTTTTTCATGTAAAATAGAACATAACTGTTACTTATTGAAAATAATACTTCGTAAAAAAAATTTCTCAGCAATGCCAAAATTGAGCGATCAAAGCTAAAGGAGTTTTCACTTCTACCGGCAGTCCCCTGACTGCTTTTTCTTTTTTTTTTTCTTTTTTATATCGAGTGACTAGATCGCTTTTGGATTGAGTTTATTTTTAATATGTTATCTGTATGTGTATAAATATCAATCTGGCACTTCTTTATTTTCTCATACATCTTCAAGAAAAGGGGAAGACAAAGGAAAAATGTATTTTCATTGAGGCTTAAGATACGAGAGGTCGGTAGCTAAGCCCATCTCCTAGCTGTGGGTTAGCTTTAGAAATAAATATTAGATAATAGTGAGGTGGAAGTGATGGGTGCGAGAGAGTAGGCAAGTGTGCCAAGGACGAAGAGGGAGGGCTAAACAGCCGGCACAGCTTTCATTTTCGTTACTGAATCACCATGCTGCTCGGCGAGCTATACACTCGCCCCATCTACCGGTCGAGTCGCCAAATACACCACAGCTACACTACAGGTTTGCCCACGAAGGAAACCAGTTTTTGTTACATTACTCATCAAATAATTTATGAAATTTCAAAAGTGCCAACTAGTAAACGATGAAAATGACGTCTGTTCGAAATAAAGCATTCACTTGAGAAAAATGTGAGTGTTATAACCATGAGCGCTTGTCATTAACTATCTTAATTTTAATTTCATGTAACTACTTATCCAGGTATTTTTAATCGATTATATATATATATATATATATATATATATATATATATATATATATATAAAATTGTAACCTCTGTCTGTACATTGATTTTTTTCGCGAAATTTCACGATAACTTTTCGTTTCACATGTCATAGACACCATAACTGCATTTTGTTTCTTTGGTGTCTGTTTGTTTGTTATCTTTTCACGCATAAACGGCTGAACCGAATTTTATTAAAATTGGTATGTATATTACTACTAACCCAACTTAGACTTTAGGCTATGTTTAATTTTCTCTGAGACGAACAGGAGTGGGGGTTATAAGGGAGGGCTGAAATTAAAAATAGCAATATTTCGTTTCCTAATGCATTTTCGGCAATTATGCACATAACAAAAATTGTTTATTTTGTTATTTGAAATAACTTTTGTTATATACACTATCGTCGTATACCGAAGTATAAAGGCGTTATACGCTAAAAATTATGGCGAGAGTCAACCATTTTAATTGGCACAAAAGACTCAACCGAACTAAATAAAACTCGGTATGTGTATTAGCACTAACGCCTTCCTTATAATAAGCCATACTAACATTTCAAGGGACGGGCAGGAGTGGGGGTTATAAGGGAGGCCTGAAATTAAAAATAGTGATATTTGGGGTTTCGGTATATATGCACATAACAAAAATTGTTTATGTTGTTATTTAGAGAAATTTGCTCAAATATTCATTATGAACTACCAGGTACCTCACCTGGAAAAATTAATTCAAATTATAATATATTATTACAATATTTTGTCCTTAACAATTTAAATCTATGCATAATGCACAGGAAACGGGAAATATGACAATATGGAGGGCAACGAAGTCTTACATAAAATATTAATTTTATTATTAACAAATCCACAGAAACGACGGGTATTATCCCTAAACATTGGGAAGGGTAAATATCAAAATATTGTGCAAAGTAAAGCCTTGTCAAAAAAATACCATCAGCATTCAGCCTCAATTGAATTTCCGTGCGAAGCCGGGTATCTGAGCTAGTATATATATATATATATATATATATATATATATATCGAATATTTTTGACCCATAGGTCCGTAAATTAATAATTCCATCATTCAGTCACTTATTTCATCCCCGACCCTATAACTACTATAATTTGGCCCGCTCAATTGATTTAAACAACGTAATAAAACCGTATTAGTCAATTATAGCTATAAAAACGAATATATTACGTAATATATTTCATATATTATAATATAAGGATTTTATCAGATTTCCCCTAAGGGAAATAGGCTATTGAGGTCGTACTGATGACGCGATTTTCAAAAATTTTCTTCGAATGTCCATCGATCCTACCTTGCAGATGACAAAAATGAAGCGCGTTCAAAACTGTATATATATATATATATATATATATATATATATATATATATATATATATATATATATATATAAAATTGTAACCTCTGCCTGTACATTGATTTATATATATGTATATATATATATATATATATATATATGTTGTGTGTTACCGCTCTAGCTGTCGCAATTTTTATCTTATCGTTACCAAATATATTGCCAATATTCTCATATGTTATGATGCACTTTATTTGAAGCTTAAATACCAAATATTGTTCACATTGAACTTTTAATTTTAAATTTTGAGATAAATGCGTCGGGGATTATTATTTTTCTGACCTTATGACTCAAAAAAACATCCTTAAATAATAAATGGGCAGTGTATAAATGTACTGTACACACACACACACACACACACACACACATGCATATTTTGGAATATTGTTGGAAATGTCGTAATTGTTATTAATTATTAGCGGAATGTTACTGAAGGATTTAATTATTAATATATTCATGTAAATATACTTTAATTATCCTGTTTACCTCTTGATATTAATGTTATGATTAATGAAACTATTATAAGTATGTATTGCATGATGATCTGAAGTTATGCTCTTAATTGTTATATATCATGTTTACATTGTGTCATTATCATCTATAAATTTTTGTACACATTATGATACTAGTTACATTTACTAATAGAAAAAGTCCGTCACGCAGGGGCTGCGTAAACTAAGCAGATGTCCCACGTGAAGTTATACAATAGAGAAATCTACATACTGGTAACAACATCTTGAATATGTTGGTGGGGGGGGGGGCATCAACAAAACGTACACACCGACTTATAGCAGCACACACACTTTTTAAAAATGCAAATATCTCGGTTAATATTCAAGATAGAGAATAAATGTGTATAACAATATTTATAGTAAATTTAATTTACAATAAGATTGGTTCCATACAATTTTTCGATCTGACGTACAGTAACGGAGATATTTCCAATTTTTAAAAATCCCACCTCTAGCCCCCCCTCCCACTGTTTCGATTTCAGCCGTTAACGAACTTGATCTTCCTTTTTACATAAAAGGATTAAATCCCGAGTTTGGTGACGATTAAACAAAAATTGCGATCGCTAGAGCGGTAACAGACAAATATATATATATATATTATATATATAATTTTGAACGGACATCATTTTCGTCATCTCCTGAGTAGGATCAATGGACATTTGATGAAAATTTTCGAAACTCGCGTCATGAGTACGACCTTAATAGATGATTCCCCTTAAGGGAAATCTGCTAAAAAGAGCCACTTGTTAAGGTATGTATACATTAGACAATAATCTATTGTTACACATACACACACACACACACACACACACACACATATATATATTTGTATGGACGTTTTTGCGCCATAAGGTTAGAAAAATAATAATTTATTTATATCATCCCCGATTTGAGTACCCACCACTCCTTCTCAAGGGATAATTTTCTATACAAATTCAGACAAAAAGTTTGTTAATTACGATGGATTATATCTTACTACTATTTAAATAATTAAAATTTTGTATAATTAAATGGTTGTGTTTTACCCACAGCTAATAACGCTATTTAAAAAAATGATCGTTATATAATAATATATGAAATATATATTTATAAATATATATAGAGACACAAAAACACTGCCTGATCGATATCGAGTCGTAAAGTTAAGTCGAATTTTAAGCTTGGCATGTAAGGAACATTATGTTCGTTAATGGCGGAAATCAGAACAGGAGGAATTTACAGAGGGGGAATAAAAATATGTCCGTTATTTTGAGTTAGCATGAAAATAAACTATCATGTTGATCATTTTATTCATATTTTCTATAACTTGAATATTAATTAAGATAGTTACTTTTTGTTTTCAGCCCTAAGTTAACCCACACTCCTATGGATGAGATTTTCATTTAAGCAAAGATTTCGAGGAACCTAGAACTTTGTATCATGTGAAGAATTTCAAACACTTCACAATTTATTGCAAGCTGTAATGATATTTATGAATTTAAACCAACACATCTCGTAGATATGGTAATTTCTCTATTTTGTTTGGTATTGTCTAGAGAAAGAGATGTAAAAGGACCCTTAGATTTGTAGATATTTGTCTGGGTTGGCAGCTCCATCTCATAAGTTAACGGTGCCAACAACTGCAGCTGCTGCTTTCAGTTTTCATTCCGTCAGAGACATGCGAACATTTATTAGTTCGCCACATTGTATGGCGGAAGGTCAACGAAAAGAAGAAAAACATCAAATGATTACTAAAATGACGCCTCAACAGGTTAAAATAGAACGCTAATAAGTAATATACAACGACTACATCTTTACAAAGGGCCTTCCATTAGCTGTACCTTTCTGAAGATGGCTTACAAACTAAGTCAAAACAGCTGATTTAGATGGATGCATCAGGAAATAAAAAAAGTCCGCACACAGGGGCTGCGTAAACTAAGCAGGTTTCCCACGTGAAGCTATACAATAGAGAAGTCTCGATAGAGAAATATCTCGGTTAATACTCAAGATAGAGAATAAATGGTTAGAACAATATTTATAGTAATTGTAATTAACAATAAGATTGATTCTATAAACTTTTGTGGTCCGACGTATGGTAACGGAGATATTTCGAATTTTCGAAAATCCCCCCCTCTAAACCCCCACCCACTGGTCCAATTTCACCCATTAACGAAGTTGATCTGTCTTTTTGCATAAAACGTTTAAATATCGAGTTTGGTAACGATCAAACAAAAATTGCGACCGCTAGAGCGTTAACAGACAAATACATATTTATATATAATTTTGAACGGACCTCATTTTCGTCATCTCCTGGGTAGGATCGATGGACATTTGTAGAAAATTTTCGAAAAATTGGTCCAGGATTGAGGGTGGTTTAGAGAGGGGAGATTTCGAAAAATCATAACATCTCTGTAATTGTGAGTCGGATCGTAAAAGCTTATAGAACCAATGTTTTGAAACTATTGATGCTCTACAATTGTTCTTCTACTCATTTTTTTGTAAATCAACTATTAAGCGAGTCATTCGTATTTTCTTGCGTTCTGTCAAAACTGGCAGTTAAGATGAGAGTGTGTCTTACCAGCACGTTGGGAAATCTGCTTAGTTTACACCACCCCTGAATTACGGACTTTTGTATACCGAGTAAGTCTGATGAGCGGGAGAGACTAGAACGCTTTTTTAAACATGTTAATTTTATATTGTTTTAGAAACTCTGAAGTAACGTATGTTCAATATTCTCCTTTAAAATTAATGCACTTCATTAGAAGTAATCGATATTTTTTTTATTTCCTGATGTATCGATCAAATCAGCTGACTTGACCCGCCATACTTTGTAAGCCATATTCTCAGATGACAGAACTAGTAGAAGATCCTATGTAGCTAATATGTAGTCGTTCCATATCACCTATTAGTGTTCTATTTTTTTCCTGATGAGACGTAGTGTCAGCGCTTAGACTGCAAAGAAGTAAAAATGACTTTAATAATCATTTGATTTTTCTTTATTGTTCACATTCCGCCGTACAATTGGTTAAGCGAATTTATATAGGACTTTTTTTATTTATATAACGAGTAAGAACCTGTTGGGCAGGTTGAGGAGGAGTCTCAAGACTTAACAACGAACCAACCTCTTCAAGCCTCAAGTACGCTATGATGCTTCGTCATAGTTCATATGGCACGACGTGCGCAAAAATCAACACTGATACAGCCTTGCCAATAGCCACCAAATGACTCGACAGACTTATAATGACTTTGATTTGTCCTATTACGGAAGTTGTAATGCTGTTTAAAGCCTCTAAGAAGGACTGCGCACAGTCTTGAAGAAGAGTACTGAATTTAAGCAAGTAAAAATGGACAAGTGCCCTAAGGGCAATCAATCATATCTACTACTCGGAAATGACAGTGAAATTAAAGTAGATTTTATATTTTGACCAAAACTTGCAGAACATTTTTTTCGAACCATTTGCCGATTATCGATATATTAAATCTCTACTCCTTCCCAGGTCTTATATAGTCTGTTTGGAGGGTCCATACCAGGAACAATGGCATTAGATAATATTTAAAATAATTCTATTGGAGTTGGATAAAGGAGTAGATTTGAGATGCACAACTAGACGTCTAGGAATCTCCACAGACTTATCTATACTTGGACCTAGTACCTGATGTTGGCACGCTAATATCGAAAGTCATTGTGCTGAAATAAATAACTTGGTGGAAAGAATGTATGCTTTTAATACCAGCATCCAAATATGTAATAAGTTGACTTTTGAATATTAGTAATCTATTTTAGTGCTGCAAAGAAATGAAGTCAGGAAAAGACTATATACATACATATATATATATATATATATATATATATATATATATATATATATATAGAGAGAGAGAGAGAGAGAGAAGGAGAGAGAGAGAGAGAGAGAGAGAGAGAGAGAGGAGAGAGAGAGAGGAGAGGAGAGAGAGGAGAGAGAGGAGAGGAGAGAGAGGAGAGAGAGGAGAGAGAGAAGCTTTAGTTAGCTGTTTTAGTGTGTGACATATTGAAGTCAAAGCAAGATAATGAGAAGGAATTTACGTGGCACTAGTGATTTCTTTTAAGACTTAAAGCTTCCGAGAATCTAAATCGTACTCTATAGCCAAAGCATCAGTTTTTATTAACTAAATTGTGCCTAACTGAAAGATATTTCAGCAAGAAAAAGAATGTTCCGTGATCTCGTATTCTTGTTTCTGAGTTCCTTGTTAGTCTTCTCTTTCAAGTTCGGTATGCCTCCTGAGCACCACCAGGAAGGCTTCCGAAAATTAGTGTTCGGCAACCGACCAAACTGTATTAAGAACAGCACCATTGTGGGATGGGACATTACAAAAAAATTGGATGGTAGAAAACCCATTGAAATCAAATAGGTTTCAAGAGGTAGTTTCCCGACCCCACTTCGTCAGGGGGAGGGGCGTGCCACAAAAGGGAGGGGACCACCTGCCAATCGACATACAAAGGATTTAATAACTCCTAAAATGGCTGAAAGCAGAATCATGAGATCTGAGCCAATCTGATTCTATACCATATGTGGGCGGCGGTAAGGTTTGATCCGGCCCGCAAGACATTTTGAAAACCCAATTAAACAAAAATATTACACTACTTACTCCAAATGAGGAAGATGAGGAGAGATTTGTGCGTTTGGCAGAACTTATAAATGTGAACAGTTATTTTCAATGATGAAATTTAACAAAGCAAAAATCGAACAAGGCTGACTGACGATAATTCTTTTCGTGGAATTAATCCAAACATCTATGGATTAGTTTCCCAAATACAAGCTCAAGTGTCTCATTGATTACGGCGTAGCTATTTCACTTTCGTTGTTTTTAATAATTCCAAATTTTACGATATTATTATAATGTTATACCTATTTTTTCATTTCATTTTATTATTTTAATAAATAGTATTATAATTACATTGTCGTACAACTTCATGTCTGATATCTATCGTTAGAAATAATGAACACTACTTCAAAATGCACTACTTTT
Source organism: Riptortus pedestris (assembly GCA_019009955.1). NCBI lineage: Eukaryota > Metazoa > Arthropoda > Insecta > Hemiptera > Alydidae > Riptortus > Riptortus pedestris. The sequence continues at coordinate 19,983,072 of CM032229.1, forward strand.
AAAAGCGGCCCGCGAACGGCTATTTCCACACTAAAGTTTCGCCCGCAACATGTCAAAGGTTGCCCGTACCCGTTCTATAGGAATGCTCAGTGGTTTTGGTCATGCTGCAACCCAACAGTATTTTAAGCGTCTAAATAAATAATGCCTAATACAGAAACACGTCTAAAAAAAGAAAATAACTCAAGATGGAAAATGGAAGTTAAGATGAAATTGTAGGAGGGAGAGTATGTAAGAAATAGGCGTAGATAAGAGGTATCAGTGATGGAGTAAATTACTCTGGATAGTTTGTGGCCATTGTGGCGGTACCCTTCATAGCTTCACGTACTATCTCCCTTCACCCGCCCATCTCAAGGGACGCCTTTCTTCAACAACAACTCCTCAAGCAGGTTCTAAGATGCATTTATACAACAGCTCCCATATAAAACAACAAATACAAAGAAACAGCGAGTCAATAAGAGTATTTCCATCGTCTTTAGTGAGCCAAGACAATAAAAGCCGGCAATTAAAAGGCTTTTCCCTATAAAACGAGGTTGAGACATCCCAGGAAAAAATCCATTGAATGCAGCAATAAAAGCTAAATTTTTTTTTAACTCATCGGTTGGTAAACAGCCATTGCTTTTTACGTAACATTTGTTTTTTATTAACTCACGAATTCATGATGGCTGATCACTTTCATGTGCAACTGAGGACCATTAAAAACCAATACTGGAGAGATGGAATAAAAAACTGTCTATTGAAAATAACAAAGCGAAAAGAAATATAATAATGAGGAAAACATCGTGTTGGCTGAATATTGCAGAAGATATGATAAAATAAATAAGAAGAATTTTAATAATTTAATATTACGAACTTTAAATCTAATGAAAATAAAGGCATGAATACCTCAAACACGATATAATGTGTAATCCATTAAATCCTGGTAAATCTAGAGCCAACGGTAAAAAGCAATATGAATTTATTTACTGTCGAACTCACTAAATAAAATCCTTAATCCCACCCTGGCTAGAAAAGAGTGCTAGCTAGTAGATAACCAGTGTCAATTAAGTCACAGTTACATAAAGTGGACGTGTTAATAAATTTCATTCACTATAGCAGGTGCTGTAATTTATAATGAATCTGAATAATTTATAACTCAATCGCTAAAATTATTAGAAAAAAAGGAGGGAGAGGGGGGGGGGCTGAACGTATTTGCATATGTATCACAAAGAAAAAGTTCAATGAAAACAATATTTTGTATTTAACCTTGTAATGAAGTGGTCCTTGATATAACAGCTTATTATCAGTATGACATGAGTAAGAGTGAGGGTTTACTCAAAGCCGGAAACTATAAAATCCAAATATCTCGGTTAATAATCATGATGCAGAAAGTATGTGTAAAAATATAAACAGATATAAACACCTACTGCTAGAACGTTAACAAACAATTTTTCGAAAATCGCGTCATGAGCACGGCCTCAAAAGCTGATTTCCCTTAAGGGATATCTGCTAAAAGAATGTTAGTCTTTTGTACGATTAGTCCTACAATTGTCAGGGTCAGAAGAACCCTTTGAGTTTCATTTTACAGATAATAGTAAATACAAATTGATAAGAAATGGTATTGAATGTAAGAATATAGTTTCAAAAAGAAACCAATACACAAAAGTATTAAATAAAATTGAGTAATGGAAAAAGAATATAAGATTAAGGAGTAGACCTACACTTATTATTAAATTTAATAGTTTAATATTTCAAAAGATTTCCATTAAAAATAAAGTCCACCACATGAGGTGCACGTAAAAGTTCAATGAGAACAATATTTTGTAGTTAGGCTTCAAATAATGTGCTCATAATAGCTTAGTGTTAATATGACATGAGTTGGAGTGGGGTTTTACTGAAGGCCAAATACTAAAAAACTCAAATATTGATTAATCAAGATATTGAAAAAACGTATATTAGAACATTTATAGAACATTACATTTGCAATAAGATTGATTCCTTACAATTTTTCGATCTGATGCATAACAGCGGAGATGTTTCGACTTTTCGAAATTCTCCCCATCTAAACCTCTCCTCCCACTGGTTTTAGCCATTAACAAATTTCATCTTCATTCTTCATAAAACGTTTAAATATAGAATTTGGTCGAAAAATTGCGACCGCTAGAGCGTTAATAGACAAATATATTTATAGCGTTACAAATATAAAAATAAAGCCCCCCTTAAAAGACAATATGTGTGTGAAACACTCCAAGGTTAAAAAAAAAGATAAGAAAAAACTATCAAATCTCACCGAAAGGCAGAGAATTCATTGGGTAGATTTTCATGAATAAAATACTCATGTAAAATTTCAAGAATGAATAAAGAAGAAAGATCAAACTAAATAAAGAAATATTTATAAAAGCATTAACGAGTTGAACAGAATATTTCGTCTAGAATTTAATTTTGTGACTGTATATAAGTGTAATACTAATGACTAAACTTCCAAACAATGCAAGAAGATGGTCATGCACATGGAATCAAGGTAGAATCTATGAGGATTATAACTAAACTTCCAAACAATGCAAGAAGATGGTCATATATATGAAACAAAGGTAGAATCTTTGAGGATTATGACTAAACTTCGAAACAATGCAAGAAGATGGTCATGTACATGGAATCAAGGTAGAATCTATGAGGATTATAACTAAACTTCCAAACAATGCAAGAAGATGGTCATATATATGAAACAGATTTAATAATTAGGAGTGAATAAATAAAAATATCATCACTGAGACGAATCCTTGTGACCTATATTGCTCAGTAAGGGGAAGATATGCTTAACCCGCAATTCTTCAACCTAGTGCAGGAAGGCATTTACAGTGCGCAATTTTCAGTCTGCCATATACCACAACAATTATATCAGAAATATAAATACAAAAACGGAACCTGATTCTAGAGATTTTGGATGCCGGGACCAGCCAAGCCCTGTCACGCGCAGCTATCGGAAGGATAATTTCGTTTCTAAATGACTCTCGTTCCAATAATAAAAATAAAATGATCAGTACAATTAACATAACAGGGTAATACCAAAAAACTCGGGTAATATACGAGTTGGTAGAAAAATATAACAATAATTGTAGAATATACGTTCCCTATAATATCGGTTATTTATACTTGCTGCAATATTATTCTATCCAAATGATAATAACGGAATTTTTTCTTTTAGAAATCTTTTAAGGCGTTTCTTCCTTGCCATTGTTCACCTTTGTGATGATAAAAATACTCCGTATTTTAGCTAGAAATAAGACAACTCGTGAAATATTGCCATGTAAAATGAGTAAGAGACGGCAAATGAGGGGTTTACTCAAGGAAGAAAAGTAAAACCAATTCCAGCGTCTCATTTAAAACTAGATTCTCTAAATCTATATTTTCTCTCTAGAATATGTAGAACAACAATTGTATAAAATTTGGGCCAACACAAGAAGGTGCATTATAATTGCAGTCTCCATACACATGCCTTTTAGCCATCTTATGCTGGGCTATTGGCTACAGATAGATGGCTGCCTAAGGACTGTGGACTCGAGTGGAATTTTCTAAAACCACGCTATTATTGGTAAGAATGGAACTTTCCCCATGATGCCTTTCTTATCAGATGGTCTAATGCAGGAGGCATCGAGAAACCAGTGGAAATAAGTGTGGGATCAATTTCCAGCATAGCCTGTAGGTACAATATGTAAAATAAGCGGAATTTCTAAATTGTAATTGAATTAACAAAGAAACCCCTCGATAAAGACTAAACTGCTGGAAAAGCCGTGGGGATGTTATAAATAAGTTTTTTTTTTTTTGTTTGACCCAGGATGCTAAACATGGAAACAATTTAAGAAGAGGCATATATATGGGTTAGGGTGAATAATGTATTGGTAGTATCTATGAGGACTATGGCTAAACTTAGAAACAATTCATGGAGAGGGATATATTTATGAGATAGGACGATAAGTATGTTGGTAGCATTAATGAAGATTATGGCTAAACATGCAAACAATTCAAGAAGATGGTTAGATAAACGGGATAGGCTGACGCATATGATGGCAGCATCTATGAGGGTTATGGCTAAACTTAGAAACAATGGAAGAAGAGGGTCCTATATATGGGATAGGATGATGCTTATATAACAAGATCTATGAGAATTATAACTAAACTTAGAAACAATGCAAGAAGATGGTCATATATATGGAATGAAGGTAGAATCTATGAGGGTTATGGCTAAACTTAGAAACAATGGAAGAAGAGGGTCCAATATATGGGATAGGGTGATGAATATATAACAAGATCTATGAGAATTATAACAAAACTTAGAAACAATGCAAGAAGATGGTCATATATATGGAATGAAGGTAGATTCTATGAGGATTATGGCTAAACTTAGAAACAATGCAAAAAGGTGGTCATATATATGAAACTAAGGTAGAATCTTCGAGGATTATGACTAAACATCGAAACAATGCAAGAAGATGGCCATATATATGGAATGAAGGTAGAATCTATGAGGATTATGACTAAACTTAGAAACAATGCAAGAAGATGGACATATATATGGATGATGAATATATAGAATCTATGAGGATTATGACTAAACTTCGAAACAATGCAAGAAGATGGTCATATATATGGAATGAAGGTAGAATCTATGAGGATTATAACTAAACTTCGAAACAATGCAAGAAGATGGTCATATATATGGAATCAAGGTAGAATCTATGAGGATTATGACTAAACTTAGAAACAATGCAAGAAGATGGTCATATATATGGAATGAAGGTAGAATCTATGAGGATTATGACTAAAATTAGAAACAATCCAAGATGGTCATATATGTATATGGAATAAAGGTAGAATCTATAAGGATTAGGACTAAACTTAGAAACAATGCAAGAAGATGGTCATATATATGGAATGAAGGTAGAATCTATGAGGATTATGACTAAAATTAGAAACAATGCAAGAAGATGGTCATATATATGGAATGAAGGTAGAATCTATGAGGATTATGACTAAACTTAGAAACAATGCAAGAAGATGGTCATATATATGGAATGAAGGTAGAATCTATGAGGATTATGACTAAAATTAGAAACAATGCAAGAAGATGGTCATATATATGGAATGAAGGTAGAATCTATGAGGATTATGACTAAACTTAAAAACAATGCAAGAAGATGGTCATATATATGGAATGAAGGTAGAATCTATGAGGATTATGACTAAACTTAAAAACAATGCAAGAAGATGGTCATATATATGGAATGAAGGTAGAATCTATGAGGATTATGACTAAACTTAAAAACAATGCAAGAAGATGGTCATATATATGGAATGAAGGTAGAATCTATGAGGATTATGACTAAACTTCGAAACAATGCAAGAAGATGGTCATATATATGGAATGAAGGTAGAATCTATGAGGATTATGGCTAAACTTAGAAACAATGCAAAAAGGTGGTCATATATATGAAACTAAGGTAGAATCTTTGAGGATTATGACTAAAATTAGATAAAATTCAAGATTGTCACTTCTATGGGATGGGATGAAGGTAGAATCTATGAGGATTATGAGCGTGGATGAGGCAGGAGTGGACGGAGATCCAGAGGTTACATAATACGGTAGGGCTTTCTCTACACTAACCACGTGGCCCTTTTCCCTGGGGCATCGCCCTCCTGCCTACAGCATCAAAGGGCCCATCTAGAACTTTCTAAGGAAGATCAACCAAAGACAGATTCTTCTTATCCTATACAAAGGCCCTGCTTAAAGGCACTAGCAGAAACCGACGATTAAATGGTGTCTTCTGTTAAAATTGTTAGAAAAAGTCCGTCACGCGGGGGCTGCGTAAACTAAGCAGGTTTCCCACGTGAAGTTTTACAATAGAGAAATCTGCCTAATAAAAACTGTAGTAGTAAGATACCTCTAAACCTAAAACATTATTTAGGGCGTAATAACCCAGTAGTTTCTAGCCAAAAAAAACAGTTAACCTAACTTCTAAAACCTATTCACGAGGGACGAATAGTTATGGAAACGGCCGCCAGAGCTCTCGGCGAAAAGTCCGAACAGCTTACAGGCGACTACACGCAGAATACAAATGCAAATATCTCGGTTAATATTCAAGATACAGAAAAAATGTATAGAAATATATTTATAGTAAATTTAATTTGTAATAAGATTTATTATACATTTTTCGATCCAACACATAATAACGAGATATTTTGAATTTTCAAAAATCCCCCTCTAAACCCCCCTCCCACTGGTCCGATTTCAGCTATTAACTAACATGTTCTTTCTTTTTACATAAAACGATTAAATACCGAGTTTGGCAACGATCAAACATAAATTGCGACCGCTAGAGCGTTAACAGACAAATATATATATATATATATATATATATATATATATATATATATATATATTTTGAACGGACCTCATTTTCGTCATCTCCTGGGAGGATCGATGGACATTTGAAGAAATTTTTCGAAACTCGAGTCATGAGTACGACCTCAATAGCTGATTTCTCTTAAAGAAAATCTGCTAAAAAGAAAAATCCGATGTAGACCACACATGATTAAATTGTAATATCATTAAAATAAACATAAAAAAATTATGTTTTACTCCACATAATTGAAGATTATTTCATTTGTCAGTGATATACTATAACTCCGGTCCAATGCACAGAACATAATTTATGAGTGTGTTTATGATAAAATAAAAAAGCACTACACAAATCTTCTGTATCTTAAATAGGAACAGAGAAAGCAGGATTCGCACCCCCCCCCCGCCAACTCTAACTACCACCACCCCCCTCCTAATTAGTCAAATTCTATTAAAAGTCCGTCACGCAGGGGCTGCGTAAACTAAGCAGATTTCCCACGTGAATTTTAATAATAGATAAACCTACATACTGCTAACACAACACCACCTTGAATATTAAGTGAATAAATACAAACGGTAATAAGAAATCTTTCCCCTCCTGGCGGGAAGCGTCTGAAATGAAAACAAACAGGTATGCCAACCGACTCTCACCGGAAAGAAAAACAATTACGGAAATATATATGAATATAACATATTAATTTTATTGAAAACTATGTACTATATCAAGTACTGTATTTTATGATGAATCAGAATACATTTTATCTCAATCAATCAAATTTTACTAGTTCAAGAATTTAAGATTTGGGAGAGGGGGGGGGGGTCACAATTACATATTTGCATGTATCTCGTATAATAAATGTCTCTTGAAAACAATATTTGGTATTTAAGCTTCGAATAATGTGGCTCATTATATAGCAGAGTATAGTTTATGTAACATGAGCAGAAGGGGGTTTGCTGAAGGTTCAAAACTAAAAAATGCCAATAGCTCGGTTTATAATCAAGGTAGAGAATAAATGTATATACAAATAATTATAGTACATTTAATTTGCAATAAGGTTGGTTGTATACAATTTTTCGATCCGACTTATATTAACGGAGATATTATGAATTTTCAAAATCATCCCCCTCTAAACCCCCCCCCTCTCCCTGGTCCGATATCAGCCATTAACGAACTTGATCTTTCTTTTTACATAAAACGACAAAATATCGAGTTTATATATATATACTGATATATACAGTTTTGAACGGACCTCATTTTCGGCATCTACTGGGTAGGATCAGTGGACATTTGAACAAAAATTTCAAAAATTGAGTCATGAGTACGACCTCAATAGCTGATTGCACTTAAGGGAGATCTGCTAAAAATCCAATGGGACATTATATTCTTGCTAAATATGAAATTTTAACATACTAAGCCTAGTTGTTTTTAAGTTACGCGAGTACAGATGTCAAGCTGTAACTAGCCAAAATGGATTCAGGAACTGACCAAAACTGTAAATTCCGTTCAAGTCTGAATCCAAAATTTTAGGGATTAGAATATTTTGTACTCATTTCGCATAACTCAAAAAAGACAAGCATTAGAATGTACAAATTTCATATTTAGGACTATTATAACGCCTAGTTATGCACCTTTTTGATTATAATTGACTAAGGGGTTTGAAAAATCAGGCAAAAAAAAAAAAATGCGAATCCACCGTATCTCTTAAAAGTTACAAAAACTTCATATAGAACCACTTTTGTTTATCATGAAAAGATCTATGAACTATGTTCTAGGGCATTTTTTGGTGCAATGCATTTGTACGGAGATATCGCACATAACATTCACATTAAATCATGCTATAAGAGATAGATGTTAACATTTTGATATTTTACCCTAATAGCATATTCTATGGGATAGGATGAAGAAATGATTCATATTGTTGCGAAAATTAATAAGTGAAAGATTGTCTGAAGGAGAGGGAGCCGTGCGTTTGATCTAATTAGGGCCGATCTAAATAGGGCCGCCGATAGAATCTAATTAGGGCCTTCCAGGAAGTTCTGGAACTTCTAGTCTAGACCTTCTTGCCTAGTCCCTTCTCCAGGCATTTATAAGAGAACCCTGCCAGTACCTCAGTTTAGTTGACGCTCGACGGTCTTCGAGGGATGTTCAGCACGACAGTGCAGTGCGGTAAAGTGTTGTGCCGTGAAGAAAAGTTTTGTGCCGTGTTTGTAAGCAACAGTTTAGTGCCGTGTTTAAGACAGTGCAGTGCCGCGAAGTAAAGGACAGTGACCGTGAGTGAATTGTTGGACTGTGTAGCCTGAAGAACAGTGACACTATCAGTGTAATTCTGTGAGTAGTAATAATTAACCAAGAGTATTGTGCATTGTGAAATAAATCGTGCAGTGAAAAACTGTGAAACTTGTGTGTGCGTTTAATTTAGCAATCCAAAAGAACTCTTATTAACAACGTTTTATTACTGGTTTTGTAATAAAACGTAACAATATTAATAGAACTAACCAGTCATCTGTACTGTTTTTTTCCAAAGGAAATTATAACTTTGAAACATAAAAAAACTTAAAGAGCTGCGGTTTTAGTTACATTAAATTAATTTGAGCTTCAATTATATTCATAATGAATTCAGCTCTTCAAGCTCATTCTATTTTTACACATCGTATAAGAGACTGTGCCGATAACAACACCTTTGAATAAATATCCACGAAAAAAACTTCTTGTAGTTAAAAAACATAATAAAAACTGAATAATTATGTTAATGAACAAATATTTTCCTAAAATAAACAATTTATCTTACAATCTCGCATGAGTTTTGCTTCGCTTCTTAGATTACAAGGTAGCATTATTTAAATATACAATATTTATAGCTACTGCGTCATCTTAGGAGAATAATCTTGTCAGTTTTGATTCATTTATTTCTCGTTAAACATTCAGTAAAAGAATAAATTAAGAATCATCACGTCCAAAACGTAAATCTAGGGAATGTTCCCACTATGTACGTTGCAGACGTCAATGAAATCATTTTTTCGTATCAAATGCAAATATTTGATAATTTCGCTTAATTACAATTAATTTAATCTAAGGTCATTTCGTTGGGAAAGATGAGAAGCATATTTATTTCTTTTTAAATAACTACTTTTTTAATGCCGACAACGAAGTGTGAAATTAAAAACCACACTATGTTGTTCCCTGTTCTCTATGGAGACGTAACAACAGTTGGTTGTTTCATTCTTAAGAGTAAAATTTCCCCAAAGATTGTACTTATGACGCGAATTTAGAAAAGGTTTTATCAAATATCCGTCAATCCTACCAAGGAGATGACTAAAATGAAGCCCCTACAAGCACACACAGACACAGACACACACATACACACATATATATATGTATATATATATATATATATACATACCAAGTCGATATTTAGTCGTTTTATGTATGGAAGTTTTATGTCCGTTTAAAATTATATATATATATATATATATATATATATATATATATATATATATATATATATATACTAGCTCAGATACCCGGCTTCGCCCGGGAATTGATTTAAGGCTGAATGGTGATGGTATTTTTTTTGGAAAGGCTTTACTTTGCACAATATTTTGACATTTACCCGTCGTTTCTGTGGATTTGTTAATAATAAAATTAATTTTTAATGTAAAACTTCACTGTCCTCCATATTGTCATATTTCCCGTTTCCTGTGCTTTATGCATAGATTTAAATTATTAAGGACATAATATAATTTGAATTAATTTTTCCAGGTGAGGTACCTGGTAGTTCATATTGAAAGGAATTGTTGAGTAAATTTCTCTAAATAACAAAATAAACAACTTTTGTTATGTGCATATTAGCCGAAACCCCAATAGGAAACGAAATATCACTATTTTTAATTTCAGGCCTCCCTTATAACCCCCAATCCTGCCCGTCCCTAGAAATGTTAGTATGGCTTATTATAAGGAAGGCGTTAGTGCTAATACACATACCACGTGTTTCATTTAGTTCAGTTGAGTCTTTTGTGTCAAATAAAATTTTTGACTCCCGCTATAATTTTTTAGTATAACGCCTTTATACTTCGGTATACGGCGATAGTGTATATAACAAACGTTTCACTTAATAACAAAATAAACAACTTTTGTTATTTTTATATATGCCGAAAAACGAATAGAAAACGAAATACCGCTATTTTAAATTCAGGCCTTCCTTACAACCCCCACTCCTACTCGTCCCTAGAAACGTTAGTATTGCTTATTATAATAAAGGTGTTTGTGCTAACACACATACAAGTATTATTTAGTTCGGTTGAGTCTTTTGTGTCAAATAAAATTGTTCACTTCCGCTATAGGTTTTAGCGTATATCTCGTTAATAATTCGGTATACGAAAAAAGTGTATATAAAAAAAGTTACTCTAAATAACAAAATAAACAACTTTTGTTATGTCCATATTTGCCGAAACCCCAATATGAAACGAAATACCGCTATTTTTAAATTCAGGCCTCCCTTATAACCCCCACTCCTGTTCGTCTCAGAGAAAATTAATATAGCCTAAAGTCTAAGTTGGGTTAGTAGTAATGTACATACCAAGTTTCATAAAATTCGGTTCAGCCGTTTATGCGTGAATAGGTAACAAACAACAAACAAACAGACACCAAAGAAACAAAATGCAGTTATGGTGTCTGTAACATGTGAAACAAAAAGTTATTGTGAAATTTCGCGAAAAAAATCAATGTACAGACAGAGGTTACAATTTTATATATATATATATATATACATATATATATATATACATATATGGTGTTGTTATTCTTTTTGGAGTTTTGGTCAATGTTGGTGAAAAAATCTTAGTTTATGCCGATATTTCGAGAATCTTTATTTTCTCTTCTTCAGGGCTGTAAAATAACAGGTACTACTTTATAATATTGCAATATATATATATATATATATATATATATATATATATATATATATAAAACTGTTATCGCTCTAGCAGTCGCAATTTTGGTTTAATCGCTACCAAACTCGATATTTAATCGTTTTATATAAAAAGAAAGACCAAGTCAATTAGTGGCTGAAATCCGACCAGTGAGAGAGGTAGTTTAGAGAAGAATTTCAAAAATTCTTAATATGTCTTTTATTATTGGTCGGATCGAAAAATTGTATAGAACCAATCTTATTGCAAATGTAATGTTCTATAAATTTTGTTATGTACGTTTTTTTTCACTATATTGATTATTAACCCAGATATTTGCATTTTTTAGTTTTGGGCCTTCACTAAACTCCTTCTCACGTCATATTAACTGTAAGCTGTTATATCATGAAGCACTTTATTTGACGCCTAAATACCAAATATTGTTGTCATTGAACTTCTACGTTTTGAGATAAATGCAAATACGTGACGCACGTGGGAAATCTGCTTAGTTAAAGGACTTTTTTGATCTGACGCGTTTTAAAGGCATACACTTCTAGGCGGAGTTTCAATAATGTCCAAATAGAAGCAGAGTTTGGCAAAACATAAACAAAAGGAGTGTGTGAGTGTGTGTGATAAATTGATTTTAATTACTTGCAAAAAAAAGAAAAGAAAAAAAAAAAAAAACAGAAAAAGTACATTCACTGTATTAGTCATTTAATTGTATTATTGGCTAATTATAATGCCAGTTGAAAATATGTACCAGTAAGGGAGAAAATATATGTTTATATAATATAATATAAAACGAAAAAAGTGTATATACTATTATTATATAGGATAAGTAAGTATATTGCCAGTAGTAAAAAATGAACAATAATTATTAATTATTGGCCTAATATAAGACCAAATAAAAATATTAAGCCAGTAGTAAGAAGTGCAAATAGGTACAACGTAACTCGTTCAGCACACATCTTTAAGTAAATATAATCAAACAAAATGTGTTTATAGATTTAGTTAAGAAATAATTGTATAGAAAATTAGGAAATTTAATACCCTTAGGATATGGAAATAGCGGTATTTACAATATTAAACAGGGACTTGAAAACAGCATTATACTACTATAAAGGGCATAATAACCTAGTTGTTGATTGCTCAAATCATATTAATCCTAATCCTAGTACTAAAAACATGTTGATATATATAGTAAAGATTATATATGCAGCAGTTGGGAAATTTTATTTATGATGTAGTCAGTATGCGGATAATAAATAAATAAATAAAACCTTTATTGGTACACGCATAAATATTACAGATCGTGATGATACAGTACATATTTGTTTTATTTGAAGAATTCTAGTGCAAATTCACCTTAAAGTTGAGGTCTTTTTGATTTTTCCAGTGCGAAGATCTGCTAAATCATTTCAGGTTTAATCCTTGCATGCGGAAAGTAAGTGCAGTATAAATAGAATGTTGGTAGTTATATAACTAGCAGCATGCGAAATGTGAATTGGCGTTCTGATAATAATAGTGAAAAGTGCAAACACATTTTAGGAGGACCAGAGATTAAATATTTGTTTGACTGGCACACTGTAAATAAACTAGGGAGAATAGATTTTCAGTAAAATACTAGGAGGAGGTTATGCGGAGGGCTAGGGGTTACAAGGAGATAGGTATATGATTGTAAACTAAATGTCAAGAGTAGAGTGGAGAAGTAGAATAGGAGGTGGTGTGATTGCGTCACGTAGGCCGGTCTCACGCAGGCCGGCATTTCATCAACCCGACAATAAGCCCGCGAATTTGGGTTTATGGCGCTCCTTTTCATCAGGACCACCAGCCATCCTATTAGCAACAATAACACTAATTCTTTTTTTCTTAATACTAAAAGTCCAAAATGAAATAGGTTTTCTTTTCTTTTTTCTGCCTCTCTCGTTTAAAGACTCTCGTGCCCCAGACGTTTTAAACAGATGGCCACTCCTTTCAGAAAGGAGATTTCACTTCCTTGAGCTCTCAGAACAAAACAAAAAAAAAACACCCAGAGTTTCTATTCTGGGACTTTAAACGGTTCCTTAAAGAAGTTGCTACCAAATTATCAATTTACTCTTAAGAAGGCTGACTGAAATTTAGGTGGTCATTGTTAACGAATTAAAAGTCCGTCACGCAGGGGCTGCGTTAACTAAGCCGATTTCCCACGTGCATCATGTATTTGCATTTAACTCCAAAATTCGTATATATATATATATATATATATATATATATATATATACAGTTTTGAACGGACCTCATTTTCGTCATCTCTTGGGTAGGATTGATGGGCATTTGAAGAAAAAATTCGAAAATCTGATAAATAATTGTTTCACAGCAGTGTTGTTGGAAGAATATTGTGTACTTGGAGAGATTCTTCATGACGTTTCTCTTTTCTCTCCAAGTAATTAAAAAAATATTGGGAATCGGATAATGAATGTCCTCAATTGTAATGATAGAGTTAATTTTGGTGATGAGAGTTCCGAACACTGTTGATACCCTTCTTTAGATCATCAAGATCAGACATACTTTGATTTATACTAAAAACTTTAGCTAACTACTTTGAACATATTAAGTACAAAGTAAAAGAAGGAGGAGTAGCGAAGGGGATGAACGGGATCTAAGATAATATTACATTCAAAACATTTTTTGGGCATTTTTAAAAAAAACACGATTAATGGTAATAAGGAACGAGAAGGAATAACTTAATAAGCATTTATCACATTGCCATTGTTATTTACTAAAGTACATTTTGTGCTACTGAGGCTAACCGGGGTGGATTATCTACAGGTAACCACCCTTTTCTAGCGAGGGTGAGACTAAGGATTTTATTTAATGAGTCCGTCACTAACTAAACTCCTATTCCTCACGAGAGAATCGAACTCATTACTCTAGGTTTACCAACTGAGATTAGGAGCAACGACTTAACTCACATGGCTAACCTGAGCCTCCACATTGCCATTGTTGTAATAATGTATTGGTTTATCTTATATTTATTTATTGAAGCTTCACAGCAATGGGTATGTTGCTAAGAACCAAAGCTAAATAAAAAATACCGAAATGAAACACAAATCTGAAATGGAAATACAAAAACATAAATGGAACACAAAAACAGAAATGGAATACAAAAACAGAAGTCGAACATATAAAACATTTAAGGAACATAACAAAGAACCAAATACATAACAAAGCAACAAACAAAAAGATAATTACAAAAACTGAAACGTGAGAACTGAAAAACGTAACATAGTAGTTACATTGGACAATGGGAAAATCCAATTAAAATATTAAACAAAATATAATAAAAAATAAATAAAATGAAATATGTATCTAACATGAATAAAATAAATTTAAAATAATTGAGGTTTAGATAAAATATAAATTCTTGTGGATTTTATAAAAAGCTCATATCTCCATAAAAAATCTCCTCTATCATTATAAACACTCGTGTGGGTGTACACATACACATTAAAGTACGTATTATGTATTACATACAAAATTTACAAACAGGCTTTCATCATAGCTCTCCCTCCTATTCATAAATTGTTTTTAATTATCTGTGTATTTATGCATTGTTTCCCGTGGGTGAGTAAGATCCTCATGATTAGAACTATGGCTACCACGGCTGGTTTTTGCGCAAAGGTCCGTCCAATACAATATATTTTTAAGGATCCAGAGAACTAACTATAAGTCGGTTAGTCATAGTTTAGAAGGTCGGGAATCCCCTTTTGTGTACAACTACTGATTACGTAAGACCATGAAGTAATCATTTTTAAACACTAAATTAGACAGTGACGGAACAGCTAACATTTAAAATATATGAACAGGAAAAAAAAAATTTCCTTCCCGAAATGGATATACAATCATTGAGGAAATTCCGGGAATGGACAAAATGAAGTCAGAGAAACAGTGAGACCACACTCAACGTTTCCAATATCTTTTGATCCTGTCAAAGAACTACTACGAGCAAGCTTTGCAGAGCATCAATCTAAGTTTCCCTACTACGAAGAGACGTATCGGCCTTGTGGTTCTGTCTGGGCTATTCAACTTCCATGTCAGCAGGACTACAAGAGAACTTTATAATCCATCCAGAGTGAAATGCATTAGAACACGTGCCCGCTTTATCAGATAAGTTTTAGTATTGATTATATAAATTGCAATATTCCTCAATTATTCACAGAAAGTGACGAAGGTCTTATAGAGCAAGTCCTTCAACGCTAATCACTGTTAAGGCTGTCGTCTGATCCAGGCGGCAATATCTTAAGATGTCCACTTTCTGGCCCGGAGTTGCACTTCATTATTTAGAATCCAAATGTACAACACAAAGGTGCTTAGACTCCATAAATATTCACATTTTCTATTCACTTCAAAGTGCTAAAATTATGAACAATAAAAAAAATTATTAGGCTTGTTAGCGGTCGCCATTTTTGTTAGACCGTTGCCAAACTTTATATTTAGCAGTTTTATATAAAACTAATGATAAAGTTCGTTAACAGCTGATATCTGTGTGGGGGGAGAGTGGATGAAAAATTCAAAATATCTCCGTTGCTATGAATTGTTTGTTGAATCAATACTTGTTTTTCGTATTACAATTATTAAGCGAGTTATTTGTACTGGTTGTAAAATAAGTTCGTAGCGTTTTTACTGATAATTTCAATAAAAATTTCAAATTTATATAAATATTTTGAATCAATTATATATGCCCTATTTTGATCTATTACAGTTTGTCATCTTTCAGGTAATTTTTTGAATTCCGTCCTCTCAGAACTTCTGAGATTTTTAATCTATGCGCGTGTTCCAGTCCTCGAGCGAATAAAAGTGATTCCCGTTAAGTGAGATTTGAAGAGCCCGAAGTAAGTGAAAATCTGTTGGGACAAGGTCTGGTGAACAAGGTGGGTATGGGATCACAACCCAGCCAAACCGTCTGTGCAGCGGATATTCTTTTTCGGAAATAAAAAAAATCATTAAATGACAAAAATGATTTTTTTTTTCTCTTCCATTTTGAGCAAGCATACCACTTAAAGATAAGGGATCTCGGTTGAAACCGATGCACATAAAAGCACCTTAACTCACCCTTTTTTAGAATATGTAATCATTATTGACCAAGTAATCATGATTTTATAAACACAGAGAGGATTAAATTGAAATATTGATAAACGCTACGAACTTATTTTACAACCTATATTTTTTAGTTTTCAGCCATAATGAAACCTCCACTCCTAATCAAGCGATATGAACAATAAGCTGTTATATCGTGAACCACTTTATTCTAAATTGTTAAAAATAAGCCATTATATCATTAAACTTCTTATTCCAATCTTAAATACCAAATATTGTTTTCTGTGGAGATTTGTTTTGTGAGATACAGGTGTGAGGTAAATACGTCGGGATGGCGGTATTGATGAAAATTTTACGTTTTTCACTCGGAAATGTTTATTTGATGTAAAAAAATCCTAAATTTATACGTTTCACTCAACACTGATAATCTTATTCATTAATGGCTGAAATCGGACCAAGAAAAGGGGTGCGAGACTAGAGGAGGGAAATTCAAAATATCTCGGTTTTTGTAAGTCTTTTTTTCTTATCTTGAATAGTAAGCGGGTTTTTTGTATGTTTTCAGCCTTCAGTTAACTCCCAATTCGAACAGTCATACTTTTGCTGTAAGTAACTGAAACTAAAATCTTCATACCTAGAGTACATTTCGATTTCTGTTTACAATGACTTCATACCACAGGAGAAATAAAGAATAGATGGAAAATTCGAAATATCTCTGTTACTATACGACAAATCGAAACATTGTATAGAACCAATCTTATTGCAAATTACATGTATTATAAATATTGTTATATACGTTTATTCTCTTATTTGAATATTAACCGAATATTTGTATTTGTTAATGTTCAGACTTCAGCAAACCCCCACTTCTACTCATGTTACATGTCACAATGCTCTGGTACATAATAAAACACAATTATTCGAAGCTTAAATACCAAATATTGTTTTCAAGAGACCTTTATTAGACGAGATACATGCAAATATGTTCTGGTGACCTCCCCCCCCCCCCCGGTCTTAAGTTCTTGGAATACTAAAATGTGAATGATTGAGATAAAACTTATTCTGATTCACTATAAATTGCAGTACACTAGATATAGTAAATAGTTTTCAATAAAATTAATATGTTGTATTCTGATATATTTCAGTAATTGTTTTCTTTCCGGTGAGAGGTTGGCAGACCTCTTTGTTTACATTTCAGACGCTTCCCGTCGGGAGGTTATTAAAATTGACTGAAAGATTTCTTATTACCGTTTGTATTTATTAACTTCATATACACGTTGGCGATGTGTTACCAGTATGTAGATGTATCTATTGTTAAACTTCAAGAGGGAAATCTGCTTAGTTTACGCAGCTCCTGCGTGAACGGTTTTTTTTTTTTTTCAAACCCGCATAAAACACCATTTATAAAACATTTAGTTTGCAATAAGATTTGATCTATACACTTTTTCGATCCGACGCATAATAACGGAGATATTTCGAGTTTTTCGAAATTCTCCCTCTTACCACCCCCCACCACCCCCCCCCACCGTGAAATAACGAACTTGATCGTTATTTTTAAGACAAAACTTTTAAAAAACCAATTCGTTAACGATCAAACAAAAATTACGACCGCATGACCATTAACAGATAGATATATAGAACTCTCTCTCTCTCCTCTATCTCTCTCTCTCTCTCTCTCTCTATCTCTCTCTCTCTCTCTCTTTCTTATATATATATATATATATATATAAATATATATAAAAATATATATATATATATAAACACACACACAAAGGAACCACATGGTTGAAAGGACCACATTTTCGTCATCTTCTAGGTAGGATCGTTGGACATTTGAAGTTAGCGATAGAACATAAAAAATCTGTATTATATTTATATTTATATATATATATATATATATTTATATATGAACCAGTATGTAGATGTATCTATTGTTAAACTTCAAGAGGGAAATCTGCTTAGTTTACGCAGCTCCTTCGAGACCGGTTTTTTTTTTTTTGGTTGAAACTTCGTTATTACATACCTAAAGCTGTGAAATAAAAAATCCTCGTCAGAAGACAGACGGATCACGATAAATACTTTTGGGCATCTAATATCATAGTACACATCATACGACAGTACTGCTCGTTCTTCTTTGGTCCTGACAACAATAGTACCACGTCTTCCATAAAAAGAGAAAACACGTTTTCTGTAGTCGGCGCGAAGGGCTGAATTAGAGTCTTGAAGTATTCCCTGCCGCTACCTACTTTCACCACAGATGCCTGGAGGCAGCTGCAGCCCTTAGAACACCGGCCAATAACTATACCCTCATCAGGTGCCCATCATCTAACTCCATAATAAAATAGGGTTGTGCAACCTTAAAACATGTCCCCGTATTCAAAACAGCCCCACTCAAATTATCCGCTCTTAACGGGAGTAGAAAGAGAATTATTTTTATTTCCTCCATAAGCATAATTGCATCTAATTGACATTGGGCCCACGTGGAGTCGATTGTAATTGAGTACAAAATGAAAGCCGTTAACCGGAAGTTAATTTACCAGGCAGAGCCAATGAAATTACCTCTACTTAAAATAAAATTAACTCCAAATGTGAAAGACAATAAATTACTAACACACACTTTCATAAATATCCCGAAAAAGCTGTTCCACTTTGAATGAGAATAAAATCATTAATAAATAAAGTAAAGTAAACAAAAATTGAATGTTCAGCGCACAAGAAAGCCTATATATTGTATATTAGTCTATAAACTGTATTCTCGCAAAATTATAACCAAATATACTATGATTGACAATGTATAATTAACCACACACACACACATATATACTAGCTCAGATACCCGGTTTCGCCCGGGAATTCATTTGAATTTGGATGGTGATGGTATTTTTTTGGCAAGGCTTTACTTTGCACAATATTTTGACATTTACCCTTCCCAGTGTTTAGGGTTAATACCCGTCGTTTCTGTGGATTTGTTAATAATAAAATTAATTTTTTATGTATGACTTCACTGCCCTCCATATTGTCATATTTTCCGTTTCCTGTGCATTATGCATAAATTTAAATTATTAAGGACAAAATATTATAATAATATATTATAATTTGAATTATTTTTATCAGGTGAGGTACCAGGGAGTTCATATTGAAAAGAATTGTTGAGCAAATTTCTGTAAATAACAAAATAAACAACTTTTGTTATGTGCATATTTGCCGAAACCCCAATAGGAAACGAAATATCACTATTTTTAATTTCAGGCCTCCCTTATAACCCCCACTCCTGCCCGTCCCTAGAAATGTTAGTATGGCTTATTATAATGAAGGTGTTAGTGCTAATACACATACCGAGTGTTTTATTTAGTTCGGTTGAGTCTTTTGTGCCAAATAAAATTGTTGACTCCCGCTATCATTTTTAGCGTATAACTCATTTATACTTAGGTATACGACGAAAATGTATATGACAAAAGTTACTCCAAATAAAAAAATAAACAAGTTTAGTTATGTTCATATTTGCAGAAACCCCAATAGGAAACGAAATATCACTATTTTTAATATCAGCCCCCCCCCCTTATAACCCCCACTCTTGCCCCTCCCTAGAAATGTTAATATGGCTTATTATAAGGAAGGCGTCAGTGCTAATTCAGATACCGAGTTTGGTTTAGTTAGATGAATTGTATTCTATGAGTTTTTTGTGTCAAATAAAATTGTTGACTTCCGCAGTAGTTTATAACGTATAACTCATTTATACTTAGGTATACGACAAAAGTGTATATAACAAAAGTTACTCCAAATAAAAAAATAAACAACTTTTGTTATGTGCATATTTGCCGAAACCCCAATAGGAAACGAAATATCACTATTTTTAATTTCAGCCCTCCCTTATAACCCCCACTCCTGTTCGTCTCAAAGAATATTAACATAGCCTAAAGTCTAAGTTGGGTTAGTAGTAATATACATACCAAGTTTCATGAAATTCGGTTAAGCCGTATATGCGTGAAAAGGTATCAAACAAACCAACAGACACCAAAGAAACAAAATGCAGTAATGGTGTCTATGACATGTAAAACTAAATATCAAGTTCGTTAACTACAATATCGGGCCCGAAAAAAGGGATGAGAGGGGATAATTTTGTAAATTTGAAATATCTCCGTTATTATTGTCGAGTCGAAAACTTCTATAGAATCATTACTATATTATATAATTTTGCGGTCTCCAATCGAAACTATTTATGTCTTCTCTACCATACTATAAGTTTGAAAAAAAAATGTAGCCTTAAGATTTAGTATTCTGTTAATGTATGTACTAACCTTCGTCAGTAATTTCGGTAAGTTATGTTTGGCGGTTAGACAAATTCGAGTTATTTTTCTTTCTATCAAATGTGATTTGTCATGTGAGTTGAATTCGTAGTCGTGTTAATATGACCAATTTAAAAACAATTGGGCAGTTTGAGAATATTTAATTCCATATTTTAAAATGTTTTAATGTGTGGGAGTGTATGTGTGTGTGTGTGTGTGTGTGTGTGTGTGTGTGTGTGTGTGTGTGTGTGTGTGTGTGTGTGTGGTGTTTACATTTTTATTGAAATTTATTATTACTGTTTTTATGAATAATTTTGTGTCAAAGTCACCAAGTTTTCTTTTCACTTATTTATTTAACACCTGTTTTTAGTTCTATGTTGTGTTCGTGTTTCTTGTTCCTTTTGTGTTATTTTGTTTACATGTTTCTTGTTATTTTGTTGTGTTCGTGTTTCTTGTGTTTGTTTGATATTATTTCTTATTACTTTGTTTTGTTATTTTGTTTACTTGTTTTTTGTTTTTGTTTTGTTTTCCCCCCATGTTTAAGAAGAGCCAAGTTGCCATAGTTGCGGAGCTCTAAATAATAAATTAATTAATTAATATGACGTCGATGCTGTGTTCTAGAACTGTGTATTTAATTTCTCTCAACTTGTTCAATGAGTTGTGTCAGTTTTCTTTACATGTATTGAGTATTTGCTTTTTGTTATATTATACGCGTAATATTATACGTATTATATTATACGGGTAAAGTACAATAAAAGTTCTGATGTCTCAATTTCATTTATTTGTGGCGTATTTTTCATTTTAGTCTACAGATACTAAAAAAAAAAAAAAAATGATCCTCTTGCAGACATTTTCTTACTAAACAGCGTTTAACGATTTTCTTCTAAGCATTTTAACACATTACAAATATACACAGGCGGATCTAAAACTGGAATGGATCAGGAGCTGCCGAAAATGTAAACAAATAGACTGACTTACGACACTAAACTACTGGACGGTGCTAACATTTACACTGCAGAATTAAACACAATATTGCTTGCACTCTCAAACATTCATACAAACATCAAGAAGAACATTACACAGTCGAACTAAGGTCTTTTACTCTTTGAAAAAAAATGTGTAGCACAATTGTCCTTTGACAACACAAATCTTCACTCCTATTGACATACTTAAACTTCTGAACATTTGTATGCTAAGGTTACTCGGAAATGAAGACACGCCACAATGTGCACTAGTAAATAAATAAATAGATTAAATAACATTTTTGAAAAAGGAAACGGTTCCCTCTGAAGAAGAGGTATCTTAGCAAACTAGCAAGCAGATCAAAAAGTCCGTCACGCAGGCGCTGCGTAAACTAAGCAGATTTCCAACGTGAAGTTTTACAATAGAGAAATCTGCCTAATAACAACTGTAGTAGTAAGAAACCTCTAAACCTAAAACATTATTTAGGGCGTAATAACCCAGTAGTTTCTAGCCCCAAAAAAACAGTTAACCTAACCTCTAAACCTATTCACGAGGGACGAATAGTTATGAAAACGGCCACCAGAGCTCTCGGCGGAAAGTCCGAACATAGCCTACTGGTGACCACACGCAGAATACAAATGCAAATATCTCAGTTAATATTCAAGATAGAGAAAAAATGTATATAATAATATTTATAGTTTAAAATTTAAATTTAAATTAAATTTAAATTGTAAATTTAATTTGCAATAGGATTGATTCTGTACAATTTTTCGGTCCGACGTATAGTAACGGAGATATTTCGATTTTTCGAAAATCCTCCCCTCTAAACCCCCCCTCCCACTGGTCCGATTTCAGCCGTTAACGAACTTGATCTTTCTTTTTACATAAAACGACTAAATACCGAGTTTGGTAACGATCAAACAAAAATTGCGACCGCTAGAGCGGTAACAGACAAATAGATAGATAGATAGATAGATAGATAGATAGATAGATATATAGATATAAATATACAGTTTTGAACGGACATCATTTTCTTCATATCCTGGGTAGGATCGATGGACATTTGAAGAAAAATTTCGAAAATTCCGTCATGAGTACAACCTCAATAGCTGATTTCCCTTAAGGGAAATCTGCTAAAATCCAATAAATCCCCGAAGTAAAAAAGTCCGTCACGCAGGTGCTGCGTTAACTAAGCAAATTTTTCAGGTGCATCACGTATTTCCTTGCATGTATCTCAAAAAGTAAAAGTTATAAGAGAGTTAGTTATATGTAACAAGATTTTAAATTATATGGATCAATTGTATTCTATGCGTTTGTACACAGGTATATGTTTACCCTCAAGGAGGAAATTACTACAATTATTAGCAAAAGTGCCATTTTCAGCCATTCATTTCCTATTGATCATCATCCAACTATGCTCAACAACAATTTTTTTTTTTTTTTTTTTTTTTTTTTTTTAATATATTTACTAATAAAATCTATTTCAATTTGGTTATTTGTAATTTTTTTTTGGTATTTGTTATTGTCATTTGTTGTTATCTATTTTACTTTTTAATTCACTTTGTACAATTTTTGACTTTTAAAAGGGCAAATCACCTTCGATGTCATGCCCATAAATAAATAAACCTTAACCTCAAAAGTAAAAGTTCAATGAGAACAATATTTGGTATTTAAGCATCAAATAATGTGCTTCATGGCATAACAGTTTATTGTTAATATGACTTAAGTAGGAAAGGGGGTTTACTAATGGCTAAAAAATAAAAAAAAAAGTAAATACAGTTTATAGTCAAGATATTGAAAAAACCCCGCATAAAACACCATTTATAAAACATTTAGTTAGCAATAAGATTCGATCTATACACTTTTTCAATCCGACGCATAATAACGGAGATATTTCGAGTTTTCGAAATTCTCCCTCTTACCCCCCCCCCCCCCTCCACCGTGAAATAACGAACTTGATCGTTATTTTTAGGCAAAACTTTTAAAAACCAATTCGTTAACGATCAAACAAAAATTACGACCGCATGACCATTAACAGATAGATATATAAAACTCTCTCTCTCTCTCTCTATATATATATTTATATATATATATATATATATATATATATATACACACACACACACACACACACACACACACACACACAAACACACACACAAAGGAACCACATGGTTGAAAGGACCACATTTTCGTCATCTCCTAGGTTGGATCGTGGACATTTGAAGTTAGCGATAGAACATAAAAATCTGTATAATATATATATGCAAACACACACACACACAAAGGAACCACATGGTTGAAAGGACCACATTTTCGTCATCTCCTAGGTAGGATCGTTGGACATTTGAAGTTAGCGATAGAACATATAAATCTGTATTATATAACCAGCGCTCTTGAGTTTTGTTTGATCGTTACCAAAATAATAATCATAACGAAACATCTACTACTCGGGCTAATCGGGAAATCGGACTAGTATTAGAGAATGTGTAAAATATAAAGTCTTAAATATGGCCACCGATTAGGATATTTAATAGCTACATTATGGTATAAGTCTTGAAGAGATCTGCTGCCTGGAGGCTGGCAGATGCTGAAAGGAGGACAAGGCCAGCGAAGCGCATTAGATCTGATGCACCTGATGGCCATCTCTATCCATTGGCCGGCGCTCTATTCATTTCAATATTATACATTTTGACATGTTAGATCCTATTAATGAGATCAATGACGACAGCAAATTAGGATAGGTTTTTTTTGTTCTGATGGGGACATAGTCTTATCTTTCTATTCTCATCTCATGATATCCCAAGCAATTGGTTATTATACGCTTGAAATGAATGAACAAACTGACAGAAAAAAATAATTAAAAGTCCGCCACGCAGGGGCTGCGTAAACTAAGCAGATTTCCCACTTGAAGTTATACAATAGAGAAATCTCCATATGAGAGCCAAGCAGTTACGGAAACGGCCGAACTAGCTTTTGGCGGGAAACTCACTCGTGCGTTAACCGCCCACATTTAATAAAAATGCAAATATCTCGGTTAATATTCAAGATAGAGAATAACTGTATAGAAGAATATTTAAAGTAAATGTAATTTGCAATAAGATTGGTTCTATATAATTTTATGATCCGACGTATGATAACGGAGATATTTCGAAAATCCCCCCTCTAACCTCCCCCTCACACTGGTCCGATTTCAGCCATTAACGAACTTGATCTGTCATTTTGCAGTTTTTGGTTTAAATATCGAGTTTGGTAACGATCAAACAATAATTGCGACAACTAGAATGTTAACAGACAAATATATATATATATATATATATATATATATATATATATATATATATATATAATTTTGAACGGACTTCATTTTTGTCATCTCCTGGGTAGGATCGATGGACATTTGAAGAAATTTTTCGAAAATCGCGTCATGACTTCGACCTCAATAGCTGATTTCCCTTTAGGGAAATCTGCTAAAAGAACCAAAATAAATAGAAGGGCGAGACATAAAAACCTTTAGATACACATAGAAAATTCAATCTAAAGTCTTGCCCATCTTGTCAACGATTCATATAATACGTCACTCCAGCTCAGGAACTAAAACCATCCAGATTAAAAGTCCGTCACGCATGAGCTGCGTTAACTAAGCAGGTTTCCCCAGTCCACCACGTATTTGCATCTATCTCAAAACGCAAAAGTTCCAATAAATGAGACCAATATTTGGTATTTATGCTTCAGATAAAGTGCTTCAAAATATAAGATGAGTAGAAATGGGGGTTTACTGAAGGTCGAAAACTAAAAAATGCAAATATCTCGGTTAATAATCAAGATACTGAAAAAAATATACATAAAAACATTTATAGAACATCACATTTGGAATAAGATTGGTTCTATACAATATTTCGATCCGACGCATAATAACGCAGATATTAAGTATTTTCGAAAATCCACCATTCTAACCCCCCTCCCTTCTCAGCCGTCAGATTTCAGCCGTTAACTAATTTGATCTTGATTTTTACACAAAACGTCTAAATATCGAGTTTAGTAACGACCAAACAAAAATAGTGACCGCTAGAGCGTTGACAGATCAAGGATGTGTGGGTGTTCAAGGATTATGATTTGGATATTTAGCTGTATCAATCAGGTCTGGCTGGACCATGTTTGTGGTGGTCAATTGGTTGGTGGGACGATGTTTGAGGGGTCAATCCGGCCCGGCTGGACCATGTTTCGCACGAAGATGGCAATGCGATATATGTGTGTATGTGTGTGTATATACGCACACACACAAATATATAAACAGTTTTGAACGGACCTCATTTCGTCATCTCTTGGGTAGGATCGATGGACACTAGAGGAATCTTTCGAAAATCGCGTCATGAGTGCGACTTCAATAGCTGATTTCTCTTAAGTGACATGCATAAAACTAAACATCTGAAGATACTTTTGGTTACAAGAATAAAAACAATGACAAATATATCTTTAATGTTATAGGACACCTCTAAAATATGAATATTTTCCAACATAACAACGAGAGCAAATGCTCTCTCTTCTGGGACCTTTGAAGTTAGCCTCGTATTCTATCGTCTTGGGCGGCTATTTTAATCTGTTTTTATAGTTATATTATAAAACTGTGATATAATATTGTCGAAGCCACTTCAATGTTAACTAAACACAAAATTGGAAAGGTATATTATTGTTTAAATAGTTCAATAAGCGTAATATATTTTACTACACCTTCAAAGTTTAAATACGGAGTTTCATTCACAAATATTCAAAATCGTAAGAGCTGTATTGCTGGTATCAAATTGTTATGTACATACTTTTACTTGGACATCCTGTAAATAATTTTTACCACAATGCATAGTAAACCTATTTAAATAGAATGGAAGCTCGTAAATATTATGGCGTTAAAGTGAGTATTTAAAACACTTAAAATACAAGTCGTAATCTAAAGATATGTAGGAAGTAATGTTTGCCGTCGTCCAAATCGTTATCAGCTCCTGATAAGGCTCAATGGATACCTATTTACTTACTAACCTAGAAACGAGGAGAAGAATGAGATATACACGCTTCATTTAATAAACCCACTCCAGTTATAGGAAAGCTGTTGTTTACTCTGATAACGACTTACATAATTGAGTTGTTTTTATTTTATTTTTAACGGAATATATATTCCTTTTTTACGCTATAAAAAAGATTTAAAGTACAAGGAGATGGATTATTTTTATATAAATAACTTTTCATCAAAAATATGAATATTAAAATGGCGTAATTTGTATTACAATTAGCGGAGTATTGTATTATACTGTATGATGAAATGATGATAGCGTTACATATGGCAGATATCTTTATAAAAGAGGTATTCCCCACACGTTAGCGAATAGGTATATGGTCGTTAAAAATTATTTATTATTATTCTAAAAATCTATGTTTCCAATTTGCAAAAAAAAAAAAAACAAAAAAAAAAAAAAAAGAAAGTTCTTATAAGGAACCAAATATAAATCACTAGAAAGCAAGATATCGTTTAGTTCCAACCAAAACGGGGTTCTAACTCACTCTCACAGATTCCTAATCGAAATTTGGAACATTTTAAATTCATTTTACTTTTCGTTTTTTTTCTTTTTTAGAATTACTAAATATTAGCTATGTTTTCATCAATGATTTTTTTTAAACAGAAATCAACTGTTGAAGTCTTAAATGTGATACCTGTCGTGATTTTCGTTTGATCGCTATTAATTCATTATTATTATTATTTATTAACGTCCACTTTTTGCAACTCAGGCTATCTCTATATTAAAGCGAATCATGGAAAACTTATAATGAACCCGTTTATGACTAATATCGGACAAGAGATAAAGAAATAAAATATCTTCGTTATTAGTTGGATCGAAAAGTACTATATAAAAAATCCAAATACTAATATAATTTCTAATAAACTTAAATTTAATTGCTATTCTACTTTTTTTTCTCTCTAGTTTTAATACTATCCCCGAGATATTGGCATTTTTTATTTCAGTCTTTTAAAAGAATCCCCAATTTAAGCAAATGCCCCTTAAGGGAAATCAGCTATTGAGGTTGTACTCATAACGCGGTTTTCCACAAATGTACACCGTTCCTTCCAAGGAGATGAAAATTAGGTTCGTTCGCAATTTTGGTTTGATCGGTACCAAAAAAATATTTAAACGTATTATGTTAAACTAAAGATCGAGTCGAAGGGAATTTAAACATTGTATAGAACTAATATTATTGCAAATTGTATATCCTATAAATGCTGTTATACACATGTTTCCTCTATCGTCAATATTAACCGAGATTTGGGCATCTTTTGGATTTCAGACTTTAGCAAACCTCCACTTTTAGTCATCGCACTTTAAAGATATGAGAATATGCCACGAAATAACTTATTTCAAGCATAAAAATCAAATATTGTTTTCAAGGTACCATTATTATGTGAAATACATGCCAATACTTAAGTGTGATGGCGTCACCAATTAAGATTTTATTCACTGCCCACTTTTACCTACTCATCTATTTTTTTGGAAATACAGGATATATGTCGAAATGAGATCAGTAGTGTCTCATTCTAACAAGTGGGAAATGTGCTTAGTTTACGCAGCCCCTGCGTGACGGACTTTTACTACAGCGATTTTCGAGTACCTCAGCGACTAAACGTGTCATGAACAGCACACATTTTAATTCCCATATACATAGGCGTCTAATACAGATATTAAATAGAATGTGTCGGCTCCGTAGCTTGTCTAGGAGGTGGGAAATATGTTTAATTTACGCAGGCCCTCCGAGACGGTTTTTTTTAATATTTTTTAATTTTCAGCAGGTAAGCTATTATATTACTAGATAGCCCAAGATTAGCATGAAATCATATGCTCAATCCGCTTTCCCAAGAAGTATTGCAACGTCACTTGAGTACAAAAAAAAAGGTGGTTTTTAACCAGTGAGTTTTTCTCCCAATATGGCGAGATAAGAATAACAAATAGTAGTTTGGAAAATGATACTCCAAAACCCCTAACAGACCAGTAATACTAAAAAGGAAAATAACAAGAACCCCTGATTGCAAACAGTCTGAGTTGTAAACAACCAGGTTAGCCAGCTTTTACCGGAAATAAAAGCAATTACGGAAATATATTTGAATATAAGTTATAAATTTTATTCATCACTATTTATTATACTGTAATTAATAATAAAACAGAATAATTTTAATCACAACCATTCCAAATTTATGAATCCGGGAAGAAAATAGAAAGGGGAGGGCAAAATACGATTCAGACGGTTATGAGATTTTCACATGATTAAGGAACAAGCAGGTTAGCCAGCAAAGGTTTACAATAGATAAATATACATACAGGTAACACTTCCGTGAATATTAGTGAATAATTACAAACGACAAAGAGAAATCTTTCAGTGAATTTACAATAAAAGTTAATAGTTCCTACAACGTAATACGGCTGGATTGTAAACAAACAGGTTAGCCAACCGTGTAGCACAGTATCGAAAACCGGAAAAACAAAAAATTAAAGAAATATATCTGAATATAAAATAATAATTTTAATAACTATTTGCTATAGTTAGTGGAGTAATTTGAAATGAATCAAAATAATTTCTATCTCAATCACTCAGACTTTTGAAGTCCAAGAAAAAAAAAAGGGGGGGGTCAACTGAACGTATTTGTTTGTACCTCGTAAAATAAAGCTTTGTTGAAAACAATATTTTGTATTTAACTTAATAATGAGGTTGTTCATGAGATATCAGCTTATTATTAATATGTCCCTAGTAGGACTGGGGGTTTATTGAAAGGGGAACTCATTACAAAAAATACAAATATCTCGGTTAATACTCATTATACGGAAAATATGAATAATACAATATTTATAGTAAATTTAATTTGGAATAAGATTGCTTCTATACATTTTTCGACCCAACGTACTCGTATAGTAGCGGAGATCTTTTGAAATTTCGAAAATCCTCCCCTCTAACCCCCCCCCCCTCCCACTGGTCCGATTCCAGCCCTTGACGAACTGGATCATTATTTTTACATAAAACGTTTAAATATCGAGTTTGGTAACGATTAAACAATAACTGCCACCGCTAGAGCGGTAACAGACAAATATATATATATATATATATATATATATATATTATATTATATATATATATATTTACAGTTTTGAACGGACCTCATTTTCGTCATCTACTAAGTAGGATCGATGGACATTTGAAGAAAAATGTCGAAAAATTCCGTCAGGAGTACAACCTCAATAGCCGATTTCCCTCAAGGGAAATCTGCTAAAAAATAAATTGAAAATTAAATAACATAATAATTCAAAGGGAATACATTTATGACTGTCAATCATCAGGAGTCATAAGATACGCTTTGAATTCAAGTCCTAAAAATCATCTCAATTAATGGTATTAATTGTTAGCAAAATAAAGCACGTGGGCGTTGCGAAAGGTGAGTGCAGCAAGGCGCAGCATTTAGGTGATGAGACCCATCCAAAAATACTGTTCGGCGTCTCGCCATCCAAACATAGATCAACTCCAAAATAGAACAGAACCTCACTACAAACCTTCTTACCTAGATATCTCTGTATTCATTTAGAGACCATTATCAAGTCATAACAACAAGCAGGGAAAAGGGATTATCTAAAAGCAACTACAAGGTTGATAAAAAGCTTGAAGAAAACCAAAACTCCCAGTATTTCCAAATTTTTAAGTCCCTGATTCCAGTGTAGCTAACTTTCCACCAATGACTGCCATTTTAATTTAGGCTAAAAAAATGTATAACTACATTAACATTAATGTATTCAAATATGAAATTAATATCCATAAAACTACTTCAAGCTCACGACTTGAATGTCTCCTCTTCGAAGGAAAAATTGGGTCATAACGTTCATTCTTCTTTGTCCATATTTCCATGTGCACTAGACATGCAATTTTGACATTTTTCATCGTGGAAGGTCAAACACGAATTATACCAAAATGAACGAAAAATCCGTACATTTTAACGTTGAGAGAAAATGCATAAAACTAAACACCTCGGGATATTTGGCGGTTGCAGGAACAAAAACGATGGCAAGTGTATCCTCAATGTTATAGGACACCTCAACAACCAAGAACACCTCAAAAGGTTTTAAATTTATCTAGTTTATTTTATTATCCTTTTTCAGTATCACTGTGTCAACTAAAAACAAAATCAGAAAAGTTGTATTATTGTTTTCAAAAATATATTATTTTTAAATGTCGTGACCAACTTTAGGCATGGAGGTAATTAACTGCATTTCAATTAAAAATAGCTCATATTAAAAATTGATTATTCTGCTTATAAAATTAAATTGCGACTGCCAAAGTATCAAGGCAGCCACTCCATGGTAAAGAATAATAATTCCGATTCAAAAATAAAACTCTATTTGTGTATACAGAATGACAGCTGGAAATGAAAAAAAGATCCTTTAACTAAAAAGGCATACTGTTCTACCTACAATTACCTGCCCCACTTTGAAGTTTATTCCTTAGAATGAAAAGCTTCTGGCTTTGTTAAAGCAAGGTACTCCTTTAGGAAGATAAAAAAAACGAACAACTCTGTTATTTTCTTAACAGGATTCTAAACCAATTAAAGAGATGTTTACGTTATGCGTCGTGTTAATTTTAGATAACCCTTTTTATTTTTGGCTACTGAGCTTATCCCTTAAAAAACAGTGTTTATTTCATTTCTGTTAGGGTTAGAAGTTTTGTTTATTTGAAATCGGAGATACAGAATAATCCCTCATGTCTTCGTCTAACTTGAGGAACCTCCTTGTCTTAAGAATCAGAATTCATCAGGCGAGTACTGGGAGCTTCCCTCGTATGGAAGCGAACCTGGTGAAAACATCTAGGACGAATTTAGCGAATGTCCAAAGAGAAAAACTTTTACCTCCTTGTCATTGATGTGGCATTTCTCATTGAAGTATGAGACGCAAGGCTCGTGAATAGTCCTATTGTCTTTGTGGACTAGCTGCGAACCTAACAGTTGGATCTGGAATTGCTCCTTTGCAATATCTGCCCTTCAGTATAATCTGCCGAAATGTAACTAATTTTCAAATATAAATGAGATATTGGTAATGGTTGTTAATAAACGTGGTGGAAAAACTATAAATTCTGTCTTAATGTCTGTTCTTTTTGAGGCTTGAGGTTAAATCTGTCAACTTGGTCATGGGGAGGTATGGATGGCTCACGTGTCTGGAATCCGACCCCGTTAGTCCAGCATCAGCATGCGCCTACAAATATAGAGAAAAGACTAAAATCCCAACCGAAGCAAATATTTTTCTAAAAAATAAAAAAATAAATTGTAAAAAATGCTAATGTTCTTGAAAATCATTTAAAAAAAATTAAAATCCTCTAAGAATTAATATTAAGAAAACCCATTTTGAAGATTGTTTGCAATTATACATGTACTATTGCGTATTGCAGGTGTTTACTGGATGAAACAGTCATTTTGTAGTGCTGACAAATATTTGCAACACCCACTCCCCAATTATTTTTGGAGCCGCCAGTAAACACGAGTCAATTGGTTGCGGGTTTTTAGTAAATATTTTTTTCTTCTTCTAAGAATAATATAATATGTTGCTCAGTAAGCAGAGTATGGCATATTTTTTTAGTGCATTGATATGCAGTCTTATGGATGCACGTAGGTTCAATGTTGAACGAATACGCAACATTGGAGAAATATAAGGATTCGATTTTCTCGTTTTACATAAACATTTCTAACAGATAACCCTATGGGACGTCGTCTTTTGAGGTTCGCCTCCCAAAGTGATTTTTCAGAAGTTAATTTTCCTCTGATCCTACCGGAAATATGACAATAGCTCCGTCACGCAGGGGTGTGTAAACTAAGCAGATTTCACACGTGTAGGTATTTTTATGCTGGGTTTACTGAAGTCTGAACACTAGAAAATCCAAAAAGCTCGGTTAATATGCATGATAGGCGAAATAACATCTATGGGCAATTCAATTTGCTATAAGATTGGTTATATATAATGTTTCGATCCGACGTATAATAACGAAGATATTTTGAAATTCCTTCCCTGTAATCCCCCCCCCTTACCCAGTCAGAGTTTCAATTACGACAATTTGCCAGAATATACTGACTATCTAGCCTTCTATTATGAGAACTGAGTTTGTGCTAAAAGAACATTTTTTTTGTCTAAAGTGAAAAAATAATTAAATTAACAATAATTTACCGAGGCTGAATTCCGTCCTATAATCAATGAGGCCTAGTAATAGTAATTTCTACTTACGCTCAATTGATTTGAAGAACTTAATAATGAATCAATTTTAACTGTGGCTATTTTGAGTGTCATTGTATTGGTCGTCCCACTTTTTCTCATTCCATCATTTCCATTCTACTAATTTTTTAGTAGTAGTAAATGAGCACTGGATAGTGCGATTGCACACTAAATTTAATTTAGCCGTACAGTTCATAGTTGAATATCTATCAGTTCCTTCAATCGTTTATCGAGAAGCTAGCTACTTGAATAAGAAATCTTAGATATCTTCTAATTGGCACGAAGCATCTACTTAGGTATCAGCAAATATGGCAAGAAGCGTGGACTTAGGCATCTCACAATATCATATCACAAATATGACAGGAATCGTCAGATTAGGTATCCTCAAGCATCACAGATAAGACAGGGATTGTCAGGCTAGGTATCCTCTAGCACCTCAGATATTACAGGAGATGTCGGCTTAGGTATCCTCTAATATCTCAGATACTACAATGAGCGTCAAGTTAGGCATACTCCTAACACCACAGATATGACAGGGGGCATCATCTTAGATATCCTCTAATACCTCAAATAGGGCAGAAAACGTGAGGATTCCTTAGGTATTCTCTTATGTTGCAGGTACTGCAAGAAGCGGGAACTTTGCTTAAGTATCCTCTAATGCTGCAGATATTGCTAGAAGTGTGAACTTCGATATTATCTAATGCAGGAAATGGGGCAGAAAACGTGAGCATTCCCTTAGGTATTCTCTTATGCTGCAGATACTGCAAGAAGCGGGAACTTTGCTTAGGTATCCTCTAATGCTGCAGATATTGCTAGAAGTGTGAACTTCGATATTATCTAATGCAGAAAATGGGGCAGAAAACGTGAGCATTTCTTAGGTACTCTCTAATGCTGCGAAAACTGCAAGTGGCGTCTCCTTAGGCATTCATTAATTCTGCAAATAGGAGAAGAAGCATGGGAGTTAGTAATGATGGGAATTTGACAGGAAGCGTCAACGCAAGTATCCTGTAGCACCAAGGATATGACAGAGACTGTCAAGTGGATGACTTAGGGCCTCCAACCAAGCTGCGTTGCCCAGTTCCTGAGCGTTCATAGGCTGTTGAGCCAACGAGGTCTATAATTTCCATTATTCCTTCCACACTCCAATTTTGTTTAAAAACTATCGTACGGCGTAAAGTCTAATTGATATTTATATATAGGTCCAGAACTGGACGAAGTAGGGTTATTCTAGCATTGCTTCACATGCTGGAGAGAAGGATAAAACTACTTTCAACGCAGTGGAATTTGACAAATAGAAAGACAATTAGAGGTTTTGATGGCTGTAGGTATAGACTGCGGCTAGAGGAGCCGCAAGAAAATATAGATAAAGTGTAATAAGCGAGACGGTACCTACTGACCTGTGACAGTTATGCAATCCTTTACCTTGGATTATTGGGAGAGCGACAGATAGGCACTACAACACTTTCCAGCCATTCTATACCAACTCCAATGCCTCCTCAATTCAAAACCATGTTTGTTTGTTTTTTTCAATGCTTCAACAATGGTAATTATCTCAAAAAATGTTTTAAAATATTTAAAGGAGAACTAACACACACACAATACCTCAAACAACCTCCCTGGCTTAAACTTGCATCAATAAAATCAATACTTTATTTTGACAACACCTCTACTGACCAAGAGAAATTTAAACAGAATGGTCCTGTCACCCCTGGGAACTCAGCAAATAAGTTAGTTATAAAAGTATGTAAATGAAATATAGTTTTCAAGAAAAATACCATACTCAAATGGACGTGAGAATGAACAATTGAGGAATTTCAATAGTTCCCGTGATAAAGCGCTTACCGTTGTTTTGGTAAAAAATAGCTAGAGGATATGAGACCATATAGGGTACCAAAATATTAGAGTTCCTTCGTTGGAAGAAGAGAAATTTGCCAGAAAGGTACTTTATTACTAATATACTACAGTTACTATTTCGTTTTAAAATCCGTCAATATTCGAGTTAGTGAAAAATGAGTAGAACGGCGATTGTAGTACATTATATACAGTACATGAATTATTTAAGTATTCACTTTCCGTAATTAACGAACTGGGCTTTTTATTTTGCAAGAAACATTCAAATATCAAGATAGGTAACGATCAAAGAAAACTCGCAGCTGTGGTGACCTTAAAGAGTCAAAATATTTATTACTAACTTCGTATAGACTATACTCTGAGCTCCTATAATAAGCTTGAATAATACAATGAAACTTGAGTATTAAATGAGCTCCAAAATTTAAGCTGACCATGAAATATTTGGTGTTTTAATAGCATAAAATATGAAATTTTAAGAGTAAGAGAGTGGCTCCTTCAAAACGGAATACATAAAACAACCACTCCCAGCAACAACCCCCATAAAATTCGAGTCCCAGAAAAATGTTCTAAACAAAAATTGTAATAAACATTTTTGGATTCGATTAATAAAATATCAGGTATCTGCAATTGTACATTTGACTCTAAAATTTTATATGGCACATATGCGGGGTTAGGAAATGACCGAATATCCAGCTGCTAGAGTGTTAAAAGAAAGGTGTCATCTGTATATTTACACGGGCAAATGGTTATCATTAGTCAGCTTATGCAAAGCGTCGGTAGGGTGACTCTAGCATTGAGTGAAATTCTCAATACTTATTCTAAAGACTTTTTTTATTACTTTGTACTGAATATAACGGAAATCCTCCCCTTCTTTCTTTTTATCCATAGAAACCATGTTTTCCATTTCACGGGAATCAACAGGCTAGCCTGAAAAGTAGCTGCATAATTAATTTGTGCACCATAAGATAATTAGAACACCATCAATCATAGTGTCAATGTAATAATCAAAATATATTAAACCTATTTCCTTGGATATTGGAAAAGTTAAAATATTTCAAATATACCTCTTACATGAACACTTTCGATAAAAAGAAATGAAAATATGTGGCACAACGGAATTTGAAGAGCATCGGTTTTTGCTTTTTGACATATCCTGGCCGCACTTGAGGTCTAAGAAGCTAAAGAAATCTACTTATTTACTTAGCTACTTAATTGCCTCCCGGTGGATGTAGTACAAGCCACCGGAAGAACGAGTATATGATGAACATAAAGCTCTATAACCAGTCATCTAAATAAAATGTATAATGAAGTCCCCGGATATGGCACTCCGTTGTGGTTTTATAGCTCCAAATATATAAGTTTAAAACCAAAATCATGTTTGTTGAAGACTCAATAATGGAAATTAAAGAAGAAGGATGAAAACATTGGTAGTAAAGTCCGAAAGTAGAAATGAACAGAATGCTGCAAGTCCTAAAGCACGCCGTAGATCAATTTAAACTCAAGATAATTGTACATAAAAAAGAGGCTTTTTGTAGCAGAGAAGAAGCAAATCAAAGAAAATATAAATATGAAATATGGAAACAAAATTCTTGAAAATGTGATCGAGCTAAGATACCTAAGAGGTACCATCACTGGAGACAATGATAGTAGAGCTGAAGTCGAAAGAAGAATAGCACTGGAAAACCATTACAAAGCAAATGAATTATTTTCACTAAATACAATATAAACGCGAATACTAAAAAAAAAATCATGGCTAAGTCACCATGATTGCCAAGTAATTTGTTTGGTGTGCACTTCTTTATGGGAGCGAAAGTTGGACTCTTCATAAAAGGGAATATAATAGACTAGAAACAATGGAATTGACTAAATCCACCAGAATAAGTTGGACTAAAAAGAGATCAAACGCGGTTCTTCTCATTCCAACGAAGTTCTAAATGAGTTAAGGACATCTTATAGTCAATGAAACAAGAAGGGCGAATCCTCTTGGGCATATCTTAAGGCATAAAGAATTTATTTGTACTAAATGTATTTGAAGGCATGAAACACTCATTGAGACTCCTGGATATATAGAAATATGAAAAGAGCAGCTATCTCTAGAGCTCAGTGGACCTAACCACAAGGTTTCCGCAGCCTATAATGAAATCTAACATCAACAAAATAGCACTCGGTCTTCGGAGGAAAATGTGAACCCGGATCTGTTAATGACAGAAAGTATTCGAGTTCTTTCTTGAAAATAAAAAATGCAAGTCTGAACTCAGAGAGCTAACCTATGATTTCAAAATATTAAACTAAGTTTATAAGAGTCGTTAAAGCCTGTTTATATTATGATGCCACCATGACCACAGCCACCATAAATGAGGAATATGAGATGAGTAAGGAAAGGCTTCCTGCACTCAGCAGTTAGCCTGCAATCTGGCTGATACAATGATCATTATCTCAGTAGGTCACGACACTAAATTGGACAAGAGTTGTTTAAGTATGAAGGCATGAAGACTCTATTCTTAGACCCCTCGAGAAATATGTTATTCCAGATTATTGTTTAGTATGATTGCACCTATCCTCAATTTATAAAGCAATGTTATAATCAAAAGGTATAAAGTAATTCAGCAATTAGCTTCAAGAGCCAATCTGCCAGAACGCCTTCTTAGAGCAGGAACCAGGAGCTATGATTCTCAAATTGGAGATACAAGTCCTCCCCCAGTCCCTTCAGCAACTCACTTTGGAGGCCCGCATTTAGTCCTCGATTAATGTAACAAACACCATTTTCTTAGGCATTCAACCGGGATGTAGTCATCATGTATTTACATTTAGAAGCAGCCGCAGTAATCAACATTTCTTAGCACAGTTGGTGACAGTTTTGCTCTGCTGCCATGCGAGGTATGTCTACAAATGAGGATAGCAAAACTACAAAATATCTAATGAGCCAAAGATTGTAATTTCTTAGTTTTGACATTAACTTCCGGATTAACGTTTCATACGACTCAGAATTTTTTTTTTTTTGTAGTCTTCAGTTTCAATGCAGAGCAGTTATTCAAAGTACAGGACAACACTGCAATACTCAAATCATGGAAATTTCTTTTTAAACAATACTCTTGTCTATACGGCCTTCATGACTTACCCACATATTATGTCAACTCGACAAAAACACTGTAAAAATTTAAAACATGCCTATGGAAGAGAATTATAGATCAAAAAATAAAATGATAAAAAATCAGTTTTGTTCCACATGGATCACCAACATGAAAACACTGTTTTGATCGCGATATTGGACTGATTACTCTAAGACAGGCTACGATCGATACTCAACAACTTTGACTTGAGTCCTTTACGCTACAATATACATTATTATGTTGTTTTTTTACGACATGGTTTAGTACTTAAATGTTATAAAGGGTTTAACATTGCCTTGACCTATAAAATTAACATGTTAACTGTACTTATACTTTACCAAGATCGATTTCCTCTATATCTTCTTTATTATGAATATTAAGAGTTGTTCTACGTATATAAGATTTGGATTTCACTATTTAATTAATTATATAATTTATGTACGTTGTTCGTGTGTTATCAGGGCACCGATACCGATAGTATGATACCAATATAGATAATCTCCAGTGATAAATTATGTATAGGATAAGCGAGTGGACGCACTCAGGAGGCATAATCAAGAATCACAAGACTCAAGATTGGATACTCACTGTTAATATATTCTTACATCATAACCAGAAAAAGAAGTCCGTCACGCAAGGGATGCGTAAACTTTGCACATTTCCTACGTGCTGGTATTACACACTACGGACTGCCCTGATCTATTTCTATATAAACATCCTATGAGTAGAAGTTGGGTTTTAATGAAGGTTGAAAACAAAAACGTCCGTCACGCAGGGGCTGCGTAAACTAAGCAGATTTCCCACGTGAAGTTATACAATAGAGAAATCTCCATACGAGAGCCGAACAGTTACGGCAAAGGGCCGAACTAGCTTTTGGCGGGAAACTCAAACGTTCGTTATCGGCCCAAATTTAATAAAAATGCAAATATCTCGGTTAATATTCAAGATAGAGAATAAATGTATAGAACAATATTTATAGTAAATGTAATTTACAATAAGATTGGTTCTGTACACTTTTGTGATCCGACGTATGGTAACGGAGATATTTCGAATTTTCGAAAATCCCCCCACTAAACCCCACCCCTCCCACTGGTCCGATTTCACCCATTAACGAACTTGATCTGTCCTTTTGCATAAAATGTTTAAATATCGAATTTGGTAACGATCAAACAAAAATTGCGACCGCTAGAGCGTTAACAGACAAATATATATATATATATATATATATATATATATAATTATGAACGGACCTCATTTTCGTCATCTCATGGGTAGGATCGATGGACATTTGAAACAAATTTTCGAAAATCGCGTCATTTCCCTTAAGGGATATCAGGCCCCTGCGTGACGGACTTTACTAAGAAATAGAGGATGTATGGGGAGATGAGTTCAGTTGTGTGTCGCACAAGCGTGTGGAAAATCTGCTTCGTTAGCGCAACCACTGTGTGTGCTGTATTGCTGGCGGTGACTGATAAGATAACGATTGATAAGGAGATAAGGAAGGAATTGCGCGGGGATTTTAAGTTTGCCCAGTAGAGTGAGCTTACCCCCAGCTTAGGAGAGGGGAGGCATATTGCGCAAGGAGGAGTGATGCCGCTGAGTAGGTCTAGATCAGAGAGGCGGCCCTGACACCGATCGGAGGAAGAGGCCTTGTCCGAATTGTCATCTCTATCTAGGTCAGGAGTGCCAATGTTAGACCTGCCGTCACACACATACAACACATTAATTGGGTCAACTCCCACCAGTCATACCAACTATGCCATTTATGTCAATAAGCCGATCGGAAAGTGATAGTCACGTGCTATCTCATCAAACACAGGCCCAATCGAGGATAACAATGGGGGGTGGGGTGGTAGTGCGCCACGCACGGGTTGCGCAAAGTAAGCACATTTCCCACTTGGTGGAATGGCACACTGTTAATCTCATCTCAGCATATATTCTCTATTTCTCCAGAAGTAACAGGCTTATGTATAAAGGAACATAAATGTGCGCTGGCCATGATATTTTTGTCACTCAGTTACTTAAGCTAAAAATCAGATTATAGAAAGTGGAGGTCTACTGAACGCTGACAACATAAATATTTTTTTTCGTTTGACATTACATACCTTTTAGGTATTAAGCCACCCTCGAAGGATTCGTGATCTGAGTTTTACACTGAAACTGATGAACTCAACGTAAACCATTATTGAAGGAGGACCTCAAATGAGTTGTCAACAGCAGATTGACGTGTACCCGGTTGACGGGATCTAAGAGAGTCTGACGATACTCGCAATTGTGCCAGAAGCACTGCGACACTGAGCACACTTGTAGCGAATTAATTTTGTCCCTTGGCGGGGATCGAACCTCCACTTTTTTTAAGTTCAGCTCACTGAAGGAAGATGAACCTACGCCTTAACCCGCAAGACCACTGGCGGTCCCAACAATTCAAATAACTCGCTTCATATAGCAAAAAAGAAATAAACGCAAGATCTGGGTAATTAACGGGGTTTCTAACACGACTATAATTCAGTAAATATATTTCATTTATGTCATTCTAATCATATTCTAGGATCTGGAACGGTGATGACAAAAAACCTTGCTGCACATCAGGAAAAGAAACATGTAGTCTTCCAGCGTTAAAGCATTAAATCTATTTATATATCTAATCGATATATATATATATATATATATATATATATATATATATATATTATTTTTAACAACCTTTTTCACCACATGATGCAAGCAACCAGTGCGCTATAACCTCAAGACAGACATGTTTTGGTAGCTGTATTGAGATTATGGTTCTGTAAAAACGAGTAGAAAGATACATAAAACCTGAATATCCTGTAATTATCTAGACATATATCATGTTAAGCAGTACAATAGTGGATTTTTTTGAAAAGAAAAAAAAAGGAGCAAACCAAAACATCAATAAAACCAAATTTTGAGATAATGATACAGAAAAAAAAAACTTTAAAACTTTTAAAAGTTATGGGGCATATTTTAAATGAAAGTGCACTGATCTTTTCTCTAAAGAAGCTTCTTCCAAAATTTGAATGAATTTCTGTGTAATTTTGCGTCTTGTGAGTAACCGACTTTTTATAAAGAAAAACAGTTAGTACTTCATCTTACAGAGTTATTTTCATTCTGTCTCCCGAACAATTAAATAAACAACTCTGTGTCACAATGTGAAAGCCACAAGATTAGCCTCATACATCTCCAAGAGGATGTACAACCAAACTCCACAACACAAACATGAATATTTGGAGGATTAGATTGATGTAGCCATTCTGCACAATATTTATTTCTTAGCAACCGGTTTCACAACATTATAAAAGACATCCTCGGGTTATTTTGTCATTCAGTAGTAGTTGGGCTGTGACCGCTGACATGTTTTACTCATTGTCTCATTTTTGGTTTACATTTCGCAGATTTCACTTAAGGAAAATCAGCTATTTTGAGGCTTTACTCACGACTCGATCCATTGTTCGTACCTACGCAGAAGAAAACGAAGTTCAAAATTTTATATACATACATAAACACACACACACGCAGCGGCAAAAAAAAAAAAATCCCTCCTCTAACCTCCCCCTTCCCACTGGTCGGATTTTCATTAACAAACTTGACCTTAATTTTACTTAAAACGTTTAAATGTTAAATATCCGCCAGTGCGTACAGACAAATATATATACCTCACTTTGAATGGGCCTCACTTTCGTCATGCCCTGGATAGGATCTATGGATATTTGAAGAAGAAATTTTTTGAAAATCGCGTCATGGCTTTAACCTCAATAGTTTATTTCCCTTATATCTAAAAGTATAAATAAAACTCAAAAAAATAATTTACGATCTGGTATATTTCATTTTATATCATGTCAATTATAAAGCATCTCAATTTTTAATTAAGTGAATTAAGAATAAAAACTGAGCAAGTAAATGATATTAAAAATGAAAGTTATACATTTAAAGTATTTTAAAGATTAAGAAAATTCATAACTTTGAATTTATCTATAAATTGTGCTGTCATGTTATATGAAAAAAACAAAATGAATTATGTTTTACGAGGAATAGAAATGTCCTTGGCATGTTTCAACACAATGTATATATATCAGATGTCGAGAAAGTATCTAATTCTAAAATCATAAAATGTGGGGTGTCTTAAGAATTGTCGGAATGGAGATAAGATATAATCTAAAAATGATGAGTAGTGTGTTTGTGTGTGTGTGTGTGTGTGTGTGTGTGTGTGTGTGTGTATGTGTGTGTAATGATATTGTATTAGGCATTCAGGGAAGAGAATGAAAGAAATTACAGGCCTAAGATTTGTCAATAATAAGTGTCGTATAACGATTTAAAAGAACCTTGAATCGGACTAGCCAGAGATTCCTACAAATCATTGAAAACCTCGACCCAAAACTAATGAACTAGATACGCTACTCTTGCATTATCTGGCTCAAACTTGTATATTTGGTAAAAATTGAATACAAATCTCATCTCTCGCAGTAGTTTGTCAAGTACTACACGATGGTTAGTCGTATGAGAGGTGACAAAAAATATGTCCAAGGTCATATATGTGCAAAGATGTTTTATTCGGTTATGACCTTGATAAATAGGTTATCTTTAAATATTACTTAGATATAGATAGAATTGTAACCAATAGGTAACTAATAAACTAATTGTTTAGGCCTATCTCTATAAAACGAATTTAAAATATACAGAAAGAATCGATACGCGCACATATCACACGTGTCTCTAAAAATAGCAAAACAAGCGAATTATTTCGGCAATAGACCGCTTATCAAAATGCTCCAATATGTTATCTACAAAAACAAACAACGCAAAATACTTGGGCGTATTATCACTTAAGAACTAAAAGCTCCATTGCACTGTTATTTTTTTTAGAATATAATACATAACAGACATATTTATGTTATAGCTTTTTATAATTCCAATACATATTTATAATTCATTTTTAAATTTTCTAATTAAATAGAGAACGAAGTGTTCACTTCATATGACTTTAAATGTCAGTTGGTAACTGAAAGGAGATATTGCTAACTAGTTACGTCTGTATAGATGTATTGATTACAATCAAGCTACTTATTGCTAACTAGCAACATAGCATCAGCCACCCACACCCACAGCAACCTTTAAGGTAGAACTATTACAATTGCAAGTATTTCCATGGCTGATTTCGTCGGAAGGGAAATAAGAGTGTCCCACAAGGGCTGAGTAACCTTAGCAGATTTCCCTCGTGAAGTTTAACAATACATAAATCTACATACTGATCACTTTTAACACCACCGTGATTATTAAGTGAATAAATACAAAGGGTAATGAGACATCTTTCAGTCAATTTTAATAGCCTCTTAACGGAAAACGATTTACTATATCTAGTACTGTAATTTATAATGAATCAGAATATATTTTGTTTCAATCAATCAAATTTTAGTAGTCCAAGAACTAAAGACGGGGTAGAGGGGGTCACCAGAACATATCTGCATGTATCTCATATAATAAAGGTCTCTTGATAACAATATTTGGTATTTAATTTCCGAATAATGTGGTTTATTATACAACAGAGTATAGTTTATGTAATATGAGTAGAAGTTCTATTCAAAGTAAAGAATAAATGTATATAACAGTATTAATAGTACATTTAATTGTCAATAAGATTGGTTCTATACAATGTTTCCATCCGACGTATGGTAACGGAGATATTTCAAATTTTATAAAATCCCCTTTCAGTGATCTGATTTCAGCCATTAACGTACCTGACCTTTCTTTATACATAAAACGATTAAATATCGAGTTTGGTAACGATCAAACAATAATTGCGACCGCTAGAGCGGTAACAAAAAAATATATATATATATATATATATATATATATATATATATATATATATATATATATATATAGTTTTGAACGGACCTCATTTTCGTCATCTTAGGATCGATGGACATTTGAAGAAAAATTTCGAAAAGCTAAAATTGTGACCGCTAGAGCGTTATGATATATATATATATATATATATATATATATATATATATATATATATATATATATATATAAATATATATATATATATAAATTTATAATTTTGAACGTACCTCATTTTTGACATCTCCTGGGCAGGATCGGTGGACATTTGAAGAAAATTTTCAAAATCGCGCAATGAGTACTGAGGTTTACAAAAGACTCAAAGCTAAAACTGCAAATATTTGGGTTGATATTCGTCTTAGAGAGTCAACGAATAGAACGAAAATTGTAAACAATAAAATTTGTAACATGATTTTTTATGTATCATTTTCGATCCGATTCATAAGAACGTAAATATTTTGAATTTTTGATTTTTACACTTTTCATAGACTCTCCCCCCCCTTTCTCCGAAAAAAGTTTCACATCTTAATGCTGAAATGGGAAGCTTTGAATTATAGTAGGCTTATTGCTAATGTGAAATGTGTAGGATTGGAGTTTTACCGAGTCATGCAAACAAATAAGTCCGTTACGCAGGAGCTGCATAAACTAAGCAGATTTACCACCATAAATTCTGTATTTCTAAATAAAGATAGATTTAATAGAATTGGGGGTTTATGCGTATTTTCGTGTATTTCATCTAGTAATGATCTGTGGGAAACAATATTTGGTATGAGAGTTTTGAATAAAACGTTTCATGATATATTCGCTTATTGAAAATGTGGACCGCTTCATTATCTCCATAATTGTAGGATTGCTGAACAATTGATAAAAGTTTTCGAAAATCTCGCCATGAGCACAACCTCAACAGCTGATTTTCTGCTAAAATAATATGTATATAAGATACATTTAGGTTTAAATGTCATCATAACTCTATTTGTTTAAACTAAATGCCCCTCGTTGATTGATGACTGCGCACCGATAAAATAATGATGAAGTAGAATGAGTTTAATAATGCGTGCTGTGGGACATCTGGCCCAGAACAGGTATTTTG
Source organism: Riptortus pedestris (assembly GCA_019009955.1). NCBI lineage: Eukaryota > Metazoa > Arthropoda > Insecta > Hemiptera > Alydidae > Riptortus > Riptortus pedestris. The sequence continues at coordinate 20,027,858 of CM032229.1, forward strand.
TAAGCATGACTCCCATAATCGATCTTAATGCCTGACAGCACTGCAGCTAAAATAAATTGATGTATCTTTATTTGGTGGGTATGAGGGCAATAGGGAAGTTTTGCCGACAGGAAACCTCTGAAGAAAATACTTGCTATCACATTAAACTCGATTGGTATGTATGAGAGACCTATCTAAAGACAAGTTCTAATAGATAGGACATGAGAATGATGTCTGTTCAATTATATATATATATATATATATATATATATATATATATATATATATATATATATATATATTGTCAGCCGTTCGCAATTTTTGACTAATCGTTACCAAACTAGATATATAAGTACCGTATGTGAAACTGAAAGTCAAGTTCGTTAACGGCTGAAATCGGACAGGAGGAATGGAGTCCTAGAAGAGGGAGGGGGGTTTCGAAATATCTCCAATTTAGGAGATTTCCCTTAAGGATTTATTGAGGTTGTAACTATGACGCGATTTTCGAAATCGTTCTTCAAATGTCCATCGATCCTACCTAGTGGATTACAAAAATGAGGTCCGTTCAAAATTGTGTATATATTTAAATATATATATATACACATTTGTCTGTTACCGCTCTAGTAATCGCAATTTTTGTTTAAACATTACTCGATATATGTGTTTTTATGTAAAAAGAAAGATCAAGTTCGCTAACGGCTGAAATCGGACTGGGGGAGGGGGAGTTTAGAGGGGAGGAATTTCAAAAAATTCTTATTGCAAATGTAATGTACTATAAATATTGTTATGCACATTTTTTCATTGTCTTTAATATTAACCGAGATATTTGGGTTTTTTTAGTTTTCGACCTTGTGTAAACCCCAACTCCTCCTCATGCTATATCAACAATAAGCTGTTATATTATGAAGCACTTTATTTGAAGCCTAAATAACTAATATTGTTCTCAGTGAACTTTTACGTCATGAGATAAATGCAAATATGTGACTTTTTAAACGTCGGGTTGAAAAAATGTATAGATTCAATCTTATTGCAAATTTAATTGCCTATCAATTTTGTATATACTTATTTTGTCTACCATGAATATTAACCGATTATATTTCTATTTTATAGTTTTCCGTCTTCACTAAACCCACACTCCTAATATTAACAATATACTGAGATATCATGAACCACTTTATTTTAAGCTAAAATGCCAAATATTGTTTTCAAGAGGCCTTAATTATGCAAAATACATGTAAATTCGTTGTAAGTTCTTGTTTCGAAAATGTATATTTGATCTATACCATATATACCATACTTGATATTTTACAGTTTCAGTCAAGATAATGTCTGTTATTGGCTGAAATCGGACCTGGGAATAATAGAGGTTTAGAGATGGGAGAATTCGAACATTCGAAATATATTCGTTATTATGAGTCAGATCTTAAAGTATCATAGAACCAATCTTGCTCTAAATTGTTTATGTGTCTACAATTGTTATTCTATGTATTATTTCGTAACTCAAGTTTTAAACGAGTCTCCCTGCCAGTCGAATTGAACTAATCGCGTTTTAGCAGATTTCCCTTATGGGAAATCAGCTTTTGAGGTCGTACTCATGACGCGAGTTTCGAAAAATTTCTTCAAATGTCCATCGATCCTACCCAGGAGATGACGAAAATGAGGTCCGTTCAAAATTATATATATATATATATATATATATATATATATATATATATTTGTCTGTTAACGCTCTAGCGGTCGCAATTTTCGTTTGATCGTTACCAAACTCGATATTTAAGCGTTTTATTCAAAAATAAAGATCAAGTTCGTTAATGGCTGAAATCGGACCAGTGGGAGGGGGGGGTTTAGAGGGGAGGATTTTCTAAAATTTGAAATATTTCCGTTACTATACGTCGGATCGAAAAATTGTATAGAATCAATCTTATTGCAAATTAAATTTACTATAAATAATGTTATATACATGTATTCTGTATCTTGAATATTAACCGAGATATTTGCATTTTTCTGTTTTTAACTTCTGAGATGAGATCGGCCAACTTCGGGTCTCGTCGTGAGTTTCCGTCAAGAGCTAGTTCGGGCCGTTCCCGTAACTGTTTGACTCTATTCTGAAATTTCTCTATTGTAAAACTTCACGTGGGAAATCTGCTTAGTTTACGCAGCCCCTGCGTGACGGACTTTTTTTACAGAGAAGTAGGTAAATGTGGTGGAGATGAGTTCACAAGCGTGTTGTTCTAACACGTGGGAAATCTGCTTAAAGGATTTTTTCTGATTGTTACTTCTTCTGAAAGTCGGAAAACCTTTTGCAACTATTGAACACTATAAGGGGCCTAATATTTGAATATATTTTAGTTGAAGATCACACAAGATAGTATGTCCAGTGTGACTAGTCATTTGAAAAATAGAGGTCAACACACACACACACACACTCAAGTAGAAGGAAGGAGAATGGAAGCAGACACCTAATGAGATGACCTAATATGGAGTTGGTTTAGCCCCCAGAAGTAATGGACAGATTGAACATTTCCTAGATATTAAGTGGTGGGAAGATAGTTCTAGGTCCTTTAACGGAAATCGGGGATTGATGCTATACTAATGACGAAATCATTTTAAGTATTTTTTCAAATGACCTTCGACCTAGTAGATAATACAAATAAGGTCCGTTCCAATATATGTGTGTAAGTATTTTGATTTCACATACTACAAAAATGTCACTACATTATAACTTACAAAACAAATGGCCTAGAATTTATGAAACACAAAGAAGAAAATTGGATTGGATGGAAGGGCAGATTGTCTACTTCACTCTCAGGTACTCTGAGGCTGTCCCACAGCGTGAAGATATCAAGAAGATTCTGCAATAAAATATGGCCACAGACAAAGTATGTCAAATACTTGATAAGCTAAACATATATCTTTGGATTAAAAAGAAAGTCTTCGGTTAACTAATGTCCCTTTACACACTTCTGAATCATTGCATTGTTTAATATAAAAGAACATACCGAGTCCTGCTTCATATATAAGCTTCCGTTTTAGCATTTTTGAATATTTTTACGAGGATTTGAAACTTTTAGGGCGTAAACCCAGCAAATGTAGTGTTAATCCTTTTTATAGACAGTTACTAGGTTCAAGAAGTCGGTATCAGTTCTGAAAAAGACTGATAAAAAGAAACAAATTACAAATTTTAAAAAAAAAAATCAACTTCCGTTCTATAAGCATATTATGAAGAGTCCATAATACACAAAAGAAATTAGATTCAGATTATTTTTGTTTAGAACATCTTGTTGTATGTACAGGCACTTTGAGAGTATTTCCTGGATTCTACGAAAAGGGGAGGGAGATTAAATGTCAACTAACATCCACTTTATGGGTTAATTACAGGTTACCACTATTTGCAGCGTAGGTGGGCGTAAGTATTTTATTTAATTAGTTCGTCACTAAATTCCTATTGCCCAAGTCTAGGTTTACAAATTTAATTAAGACCCATGTCTTAAAACACATCGCCAACCTGAGCCCCAAGGGGGATATATGAGATATAAGGCATCTACTAGAGTTGTATAGGACTATTCAGAGAGCTAAAACAGTGATGGATATAATACTTCAAAATCAAAATACTCCTTTGACAAAAATTACGCCTAATCCATCATAAAAAAATATAAACCTTTCATTAATTAAACATAATAAAATAATTCATGCTGCTACTCTTCCTATCCACCATATATTAGCAAATCACTCCATTGGAATTTCATGTACATCGAACAGAATGTTTTTGATCTCTTAAACGATAATCAGAATATAAACACTTTACTAACACATGCTGACTTAGATCATTTTTAAAACGATCCAATAAAAGCGAAAGAACCATTTAGGACTCTAGAGTGAACACTTCTCCAAAACTTAAAAGAACCATTTAGGACTCTAGAGTGAACACTTCTCCAAAACTTAAAAGAACCATTTAGGACTCTAGAGTGAACACTTCTCCAAAACTTAAAAGACCCATTTAGGACTCTAGAGTGAATACTTCTCCAAAACTTAAAAGAACCATTTAGGATTCTAGAGTGAACACTTCTCCAAAACTTAAAAGAACCATTTAGGACTCTATAGTGAACACTTCTCCAAAACTTAAAAGAACCATTTAGGACTCTAGAGTGAACACTTCTCCAAAACTTAAAAGAACCATTTAGGACTCTATAGAGTGAACACTTCTCCAAAACTTAAAAGAACCATTTAGGACTCTAGAGTGAACACTTCTCCAAAACTTAAAAGAACCATTTAGGACTCTAGAGTGAACACTTCTCCAAAACTTAAAAGAACCATTTAGGACTCTAGAGTGAACACTTCTCCAAAACTTAAAAGAACCATTTAGGACTCTAGAGTGAACACTTCTCCAAAACTTAAAAGAACCATTTAGGACTCTAGAGTGAACACTTCTCCAAAACTTAAAAGAACCATTTAGGACTCTATAGAGTGAACACTTCTCCAAAACTTAAAAGAACCATTTAGGACTCTAGAGTGAACACTTCTCCAAAACTTAAAAGAACCATTTAGGACTCTAGAGTGAACACTTCTCCAAAACCTAAAAGAACCCTTCTCCAAAACTTGGACAACAGTGTCGCGCGTGATGATTAAACAATTAATCTATGAAGGTCAAACTGTATAACAGAAATTTTTCAATAAGTTTTAATTTGTAGACAAGGGTGTCACAACGTTTCAATTAGTCAATGTTTCTGGAACACTTTATTAGAATTTTTCAATCAGTTGTCTATCCTCGAATGGAAAACGAATCAATTATCGCTCCAATATTAAAGAAAGAAAAATACAAAAAAATATCTCTTTTCCCTTTCAATTTCAAGCCAAATTCATTAGCTTTCCAATGCCTAACCTCGGAGAATACTAAATAAGAGATTAATACGACAAATAGTATGAAATTAATCAAATACATTCACTATTCTAGTGTTGGTTAATAGCACAATAATTACACCATACGAGGAGTCTAGGAGATGTGAACAATATCTTCATTCTAAAGTAATCCATGCTCGCGGGATCTTTGACTAAGTGAAATCTTACTCGGCGAAAGACTCTGTAGGATACATTCTGTGACAAACTGCCACTAGGATATTTCAAGAATACACACACCGGCGCTAAGCAACCGGCACTTAAGAATCGGCGAAATTCTCCCTCATGTGTTAACCCAAGAAAACGTACAATTATGAGGAAATCAATCAAACTGATTAAATTCTATACTGTCAGCAAATGTTTTAAATATTAAATGACAAACAAGCAGTAAAATCCTCTCTAGACAGCATACATTATTGGACTAAATTTAGCACTACATTACACAAAAATGCCCTTTAGAACATTGATATTCCTGGGTACAATATTTGTCAAATGTTTGAGATAGCCACCCCATATCAAAGAACTCATAAAAACGTAATATTATAAAAGATGTATTATGGAATCTAAAATACTAAATTGAGAAGCTGACGGGTGTACAATGGAAAAAAAGCTCCCAGAGCACCTTTATTAAATCTTTAAGATATTAAGTATTCATCCCACAATAGCCTTACTTTCAAAGTTCTGAACGTAATAGTAATATCAGTCTTTAAACAGTAGTTTTCCAAATGTTCACTTGGTTAAAGGCGTAAAATAACTTTTAAAATTCACCACATATTCAAAATCACATAATGTTCCTTGGGCTAATAACTTTTTAATAGCTCCACTTTCGAATATATGCAAAAAAAAATGAAGGAAAAGGCAGCCCCGGTACTATTTAGACTTCTAGAACTTAACATAACAATCACTGACTCACCCATTTACTCCAAGACTATGAAAAATAAAACAACTTAAATGACTGGTCTTAAACATACGACACAAAAAGAAACGACGTTTGCTCAATATAGTTCTTATATAACATCCATACTGTTAAGAAAGGTGAATTTAACACACAGACTATACCAGAATTCCCTGAGGTATCAAAAACGTTTGACGGTAAGAGAAAATATAAAGGAAATAAGCCATTCTAGAAATGGTGCATACAGCGTAGAATTAAATGCCATACTCTTAACACACGACATTACGGCTTACTCTGATTCATAAAGCTGATTACTTTAATTTTTTTAAAAAAATGTATAATACTCACTTTTTAATTCTGCAGATTCAAAAATAAACAGTCTACAAGAGTATCATACAGAAATGATTAATGATATGGGTCCCCAGATAGGAAGACATTGGAGGAACAAACGACGTTGACGAGCAAGCTTCATAGAGACAATCACAGTTACTGACAGTACATGACTCGCATTTACATATCAATAGAGAACATTAAGTGAAAGGCAAACACGATAGTATGATTCCAGCGATAGATAATATCTAATGAGATATTAAGCAGAGGAGTTGAGAGTGGACATGTTCAACAGACATGACAATAAACTCAACAGGAATCACAAAACTCAAGATGGGAATTTATTCTTACCTCATAACTAGACAATATCGAGGGAAAACATGACACCGTCATGTCTATTAAAAATTAACAGACAGCAAGGATAAATGATGAAGGTTCCACAAAATCATCAAGATGGCCAAAATCAGGGATTCCCAAACTGTTTTGGGCAAGAGACCTCTTTTCCAAAATTAACTGATATCTCAGTCCCACAAAGCCAAAAAGCCAAATGTCTTTATAATCCTATATCTAGTTTTTCCCCTATTGATACAAAATAATTACCAATTTAAAAGATTTGCAGTTGGTTAAATGAGCAAACTGGAAGTAATTTTCTCATCGAAATTAATACCCATAAAATTTGGCAAATCAAGGAACATTATATTCATTAATACAAATTACGTAAAAATTCTTAAGTAGCTAATTATTTTTTGAAAAAAAACAAAAAAACATTAAAATCGCAAAGTAAAGCAACTTGTGCATGCTTATTGACTTGTTGAGTTTTTTAAAAGTATAACCAATGGAAGTATAAGTGAGATACTTCCTATCAAATTTCAGTCATTCTTATAACAAGGTGGTATGTGTAACACAGTTTACATAGTATCTTGAAAGTTTCGAATAAGAACTAATGTTAATTAATAGGGATCGCTTTTTATACCTTGTCGACCCCCAAAACCTGACTTCGTTTGTCGACCCCGGAAACCGATTTCTACAACTTTACGAATCTGGGGGTTAAAAGCTACACCTTGTAGTAAGAAATCATTGGATTCATTGGAAAACTCCTCTTTTCATTCAATTTAACATTTCACGGTCAAATACAGTAAATATTTCCCATGTTTACGTTTATCATAAGTAACTTATTGCAATGTAGTAACAATGTGAAATATTATTCATACAAGAGGTTTTCTTTAACAAGTAAAGTAATTAATCCATCTACAGTTTGATTATGTGGATACTGGCTCCACGTAATATGGAAACGGCACAACTCACGGTTTTTCATTTTGTTCTTAATATTTTATGTTTTTATTTTAAACAAATTATATGATATATAATAGTTTTCAATAAAACTAATATATTATGTTCACATATATTTCATTAATTGCATTTCTTTCAGGTCAAGAATATGTCCTACCTATCTATTCAGCTCTGAGAGTTTGGCTGACCTGTTTGTTTACGATGGTTGCTCTCTGTTGTGGAGGCTATTAAAATGCAGATTGACTGCAGGATTTCTCATTATCATTTCTATTTGTTCACTTAACATTCACGGTTGTGTTAAGTGCTACTAGTATGTAGATTTATCCATTGTAAAACTTCAAGTGGGAAATCTGCTTAGTTTACTCACCCACTGCAAGAAGGATTTGTTTCTTTTATAGCGAGATTACATTGTTCATAATAACTCATAACACTGTACCAGTGTACTTTACAAAAACAATAACACTTCCCTATATTTATATGGTGATAACTAAGCTCTAGTAGATTCCCTTAGAAAATAAAAATAAATACTAAAAATAAAATGGGTTCTTTCAATTTCTTATTCCTTTACAAATATACTGCATAAGCCAGGTTATTTCAGACTACTAGGATAACATCAAAGAAACAATAGTTGTACACTTTATTTAATAACGTTCACTTTATGATATTTCGGTTAACTAAGGATTCTTTTTAGTGAGTGCGTTTTATTCCTACTGGCCAACGGGAATGGACCACACGACCATAGGTTTACTTAACATATTTAGACCAATGTGTTAACTGTTATGGCTAACTTGAGGACGAGGTTTACGAGTTCAATATCTTTTGTTTAATAATCATGAAGACAACATTTTAAATACTTATAACATTAATTAATTTATTTGTTAGTGTAGAATTAAGAAGGGTCTTTGTGAATGGTTCGTACACAGGTGGCTTCAGAAATGGAAGGGAATGAACAATAGCCAGGTTACCCGCTAAAGAAACGGGAAACTATTGAATCAGATTCAAATAAATTTCCAATCCGCCAAAATCAAGAATTCCCTCCAAGAATCAAGTTTTGTAGAAAAAAAGTTAGTTTTTTTTAAGCTGAAGAGGGAGCTTGAAGGTTTTAAGAGAAAAATCTGATTTTATTCCCTACTCCTATACGTCTTAATAACAGAAAACATGTTTTTCAGGAAAAAACGTATTATTGTGACGTTGTAACATTGTTATGTTTGGTATTATATTGTTTACCAGAGTTGTTGACCACGTGTTTTAATAGTGACTATTTTCTCAATCAATAAAAACCAATAATGTCTGTAAATGACTAATGGCAGTTGAATAATTACGAACGAAAAGTAATCTCCTTTTCATTAAGAACAATAATGGATGTTGGGCCTACCCGACTTCCGCATATGCTATTAAATCGAAAGCCCCTGATGGTGACAAGCCTTGCATCACTCCATGAATTATGCAGTGCCCAATTGTAGTTGTTGTATAACAATTTTTTTTTATTGTCCTCCCACCCAAAGTTCTGGAGAGATGAATTTTAGCAGATTCCCCTTAAGGAAAATCAGCTATTGAGGTTGGACTCATTGCGCGATTTTCGAAAAATGTCCTTAAATATCCATCGATCCAATTTAGGAGATGGCTAAAATGAGGTCCCTTCAAAATTGTGTGAGTATATATATATATATATATATATATATATATATATATATATATATATCTTTGTCTGTTACCGCTCTAGCGGTCGCAATTATTGTTTTATCCTAATGAAAATCGATATGTAAGCGTTTCATGCTAAAATAAAAATCATGGCTAAAATCGGACAGCAGGGGAGGGAGAGAGTGGGAGAATTTTGTCGTATTGTCTCTGTTGTTATACATCGGATCGATCTATGTGTATAGAACTAATCTTATTGTAAATTTAATTGTCTATAAATGTTGTTAAATACATATTTCCTCTAAGATAAATATTAACCGAAATATTTGGAATTTTTAGTTTTCAGCTTTCAACCCCACTCCTACACATGCTCTAATAGCAATAAGCAGTTATGACATGAAACAGTTTAAAAATTAGCTTAAATTCCAAATATTGTTTCCATGGAACCTTAATTTTGCAAAATACGTGCACATTTGTTGAGCGATGAAACCATCGATTAAGTTTTCTGTTCTTGTCTAAAACGTTCATTTGATCTGTACCACACTCGATATTTAACCGTTTTATTCAACACGAACGATCATATATGTTATACTTGGCAGAAATTGGACCGGGAATAGGGAAGGTTCTCAGAGAGGGAGGGGAATTTTGATAATTCAAAATATCCCCGTTATTATGAATCGGATCGGTAAATGTTATAGAATCAATCTTGTTAAAAACTACTTTTGTTGTTCGATGAATTTTTTCGCCACTCAAGAACTAAGCGACTTATTCATGCTTTTTTCTTTTCAGTCTTCAGTAACTTAACCCCCTCCCCGCCACTCTTCTACACATCGGTTTATTTCAAAGAAGTAGAGAATATGAGGTGATATGAGTTCACGTGTGACACACCAGCACGTGGGAAATCTGCTTAGTTTACACAGCCTCGGCGTGACGGACGTCTTCTCTCGAAGGGCGAAATATAAAATTTACATATGTTGGCAAGCGTGCATACAATCATTTATTTATATTTATGGACATCACAGCATTGCATACAATCAAATAAAAACTCTGTTTGTGTGTATGTATGACTGTATCCAAAAGCAACATTTTCAGAGGGTTTTCGTGTCGTTCTCGGACTTAATTAGGACAACTGGTGAAAATCAGATATTTTGTGAAATATATTTATACGGCTGCGATCGGAGAAGTGTTAAAGAGAGAAGAACATTTGAAATGGCTCAGCTATTAGTAAGTCGGTTGGAAAAATGATTTATAGCCAATCTAATGGCAAATTTACCTTCCACCAATTACATTTCTCAGCATTTTTCCTCAATATTAATCTAAATAGTTTCCTTTCTTAGTTTTCAGCCTTCAGTCAACCCCGACTTACAATCGTCTCACTTAAGCAATAAGACAATCTATCGCGGATCGTCTTATTTCAAGCTGTAATGCTACATCAGACAAGTGGAGTGGGGGTTCAGAGAAGACACAGAATGAAAAAATATAAATATCTTGTTTATTATAACTTGGATCGAAAAAGGATTAATTATTTATTAACCAATTTAGTTCGAAATCAAATATTCTACAATTGTTGTTCTATATAACTGATCTCAAATTCGTCTATTAACCAAGTTATTTGAATTGACTTGTTTTCCGCCTTCAGTTCACCCTCACTTCTTCCAACGCGATTTTGACTTAACGGAATTAAATCAATAACAATTTCGTTTCCGACTAAAATATCATTTTTTCATGGGAGGCTTAAAGGAAATCACCTAAGTTTAGGAATTACCTGCGATGAGGATTTTTTTTTATTACTATTTTAACTAACATTCATTATGGTATTAATATCTGAAATCAACATTTGAATGATTTTGAGTGTAGAAAATAAGTATTCAATTTATTTTAGGATCGTTGGAGTAGAAAAAAAAAGAACCTATCATTGCTTTTTCAAAAAAAATTAATAACTTTTTGTACATAAAGTAATTCTTTGTACGGATAATATTATCTAATTATAAAAATATTTATTGTTTTTAATTGCGAATGAGTATAGTTAAGACGAAAACAATTATTTTAGTGATGAGGCAACTTGGAAAAATTATGACAAACTTTTTCTCGTAAAAATGAGTGACTAGTCACTTAGCATCTGGAATCATAAGACACAAATGTTATTGACATTATCTATAAATTGTTGGTTAGCCGTTGGTTACAGAATGATAGTAAAGGATAGTTAGGTATTGCTATAAATTCTCAGCCCTTCAGTTAGAGTTCATTTATTTTTTATTCTGACAGTTTCGGGCACCATTGGCTACCTTCTTCAGAGCTAACAGTTCCGCCCTCGCAAAACGCCACCACAAACACTTCTTTTGATCCTTTGAATTCAACAACAGGTCAATATTAGACAATAAAAAAATCACCATATACGCCTGATTTCTGAAACTTCTCACATTAACATAGACTCCAATAGTACAAATTACAAAACAGACAAAGAACTAATATCTCCCACATATTCACACATCTTGCACACAGAATCAATGACATCCCTCCCTTTAGGTGTTCCCAAACCCTTTCCACCCCTACCTGCCCTTGTCCTATCCTCATTCAAGATGTAACTTTCAATGAGTGCCTTATTTTTTTTTTCTGTTCCCTGCTCCTTTAATACAATTGGTATGTACCATATATCATTTTTTAATTTCTTATTACAGTTTATACTTCTCCCTCCCCTTCTTTGTTATTATCACATGTTACAATTTTTTTTATTTATGACTATTGTTAAAAAATGATGTTCTTACAATAGTTTTTTGTACATTGTTAGCTATGAATTAGGGAACCAATGGTGACCGAAACTGTAATCATAAAAAACAAATAAACTCTATCTGAAGGATTGAGAATTTATAGTCGATACCCAACCATCCTTTACTTTTATTGACATCTGTTAATACACTGTATGACACATCCTTGCTAGTGACTGAGTATGATCTTCATTTTGCAGAACAAATCGAAACTCGGCGAGTAAAAAAGGTGCCTGCCTAACAACTGGATCTTTTATTTCTAGTAGGCATATAAAGATGTGTAAGCCCAAGATTAATATATAGGAGTGATGACAGAAAGACAATTCAGGAGCGTGGCATATGTTCCAGGTCTGATGAAATCCAACCGCTTTCACTTTGGGCAACCTGGCGTGGATTACAACTCACAAATATGAGACCGATTCTCTCCTTGAGGCAGTCATTTATATGAGTCCATTGTCTCCGACAACCATCGTATTATCGCATCGGGGTCTACGTCAGTCAAAGGATCAATAAATTCATAACGGGTGGACGTAACGGATTCGCGAAAATGTTATGACTCGCAAATGTCACATATAGATTCAAAATTCTCCTCAACACAAGGCTGTATATACATATATAATTTTATGATTGGTTTTATGTTATGTTAATAAAACTCAAGAAGAGAACAAGTGGCAATAACCAGTTTCCATCACATATCAGGACGTACTAAGTCACACATTTCTATTTCATGCGATGTACTGACATATCAATGTGTGAACAGAGAAAAGAACCAATAAAACAATTATTATTATTAGGTATTAACGTCCACTTTTTGCTCCTGTGGCTGATTGGGACGGGTTATCTGCAGGTTACCGCCTTTGTCTAGCCAGGATGAGACTATATTTAATAAATCCTACTTGCCTAGGCAGGAATCGAACTCACTCTAGGTTTACCATGTGAGATTATGTTCAACACATTAACTCACGTGGCTAACCTGAGCCCTTAATAAAAATAAAGCATGGAGTGCAAAAAGTTGGGGGCCACTGCAAAGCTACCATATATATATTCAAACGGGGACATTTGTTTTTTTTTCCCTAGGTAGTATCCATCGACTTGAAGGAATTTTTGGATCGCGACTACTTCATTGGCTATTGTCCCCTAAAGGAAATCTGCTAAAAATGTGTATTTATCAGGACCTGGGTAAGTATGCCTTTTTAAAATTAAAAGTTCAACGATAAATCTAAATAAAAACTTTTCGAGGCTCAAATTCCCATGAAGTTTCAGTGCTTGCTGTACGGCTTTGGTGAGACGTCGCGGTCCCCTGGACGCACTGCCTATACAATTGTGACGGTATTACAGACAGAAATTCGTTTCTTCTTTATTCAAACAGCTACTGAATTGTCTCAAGATGCTGAGTGGGCACCTTGGAACTGATAGAAGTCCAAGCTCTGAACTTGCTGAGCTAGACTGCTGGAACCTCAAGTATAATAGGCCAGTACTTTACCACTAGACTACCCCCGCACTGGAGCGATCCTTCAGTAATGTTGGACATTGGGGGGAAAAATAACAGTTTTAATTTTGGATTTTGATTGTATTGTTAGTACCACATAAACCCTTTTCAATTGAGCAGATTGATTTTTAGCCATATTATTGCAATGGTTATTTACATAATGCCTGGTTATAATTGCTATGTTAAAAAAAAGCCTTGGCTTATTAAATTCGTCATGAACTCTTATTTCATTTTATAAATTATTGTTGTTTCCAGTACACATTAAGGGTGTTATAAAAAATCAAAAACTGGCAAAAAAGGTTTTTAAAATTCCTCTAATTTTTTTTTTTTTTTTTTACATCGAGCTGAAAATAATTTTATTTAATTGAATTCGCAAATCGCTTGAATTTGCTTGAAAAAATACCACTTGGCATGCTTTTAGGAATATATTGTATTATTTACAACGTCGTCAGATCTTGCCTAAACTTGCCTATTCATTAAATATTTTACTTTTAGTGTTTACACTTTCGGTGCGGAAGACGTATTATACCTCCCGCGGATCTTTCCCAACTACGTACGGTGTAAAACGCCTCCTCCTCTATGCAATGCCGCCATTCATGTCCGAAGAAATAGTTAAATACGTGTTTTTCTTGTCTAAATATTTTATATGTTGATATTATGTGTCTACAAATCACAATTCTCTACTTAGTAAGCTATATATAATCTGTATGTACACATTTAAAATTCATCCTACTGTTATATCGCATCTGGCAAAATTGCTGATGGGGTAGTTCAATAGAGTATTCGATGTGCTTTAAAATGACACCAGAATCAATATTCTAGGACCAGTAGAAACGGAGATATTAATGAATGTCCGGCTTACCCTATCACTCGCTCCAGTGTGCGCCGCCCTCTCCCCTGTGATAAACTCTAAAAAAGGGACGAGGTGAAGGAATTTTGATATCAAACACTAAAATAGATTTGTCTTGACAATTGATATAGGACCAAACAGACAACGAGCCAATTTATTTATTAATGCCTCATGCGGTATATATGAACTTAGCACTAATCCTTTACATAACCTTATGATATTTTTATCCATATTTCAACGCCTCTTGGCCAAATAGAGCCTTAGGAAAATTGATTGATTCTAAGATTACACTTTACGAGCTGGCTGTAGCCTGAGTAGGAAACTTTATGGGCAATACCTAAACAGGTCAAGGAATCTACTCTCTACTAATATTAACTCCACAATTACTGTAGAATGCTCTATCATGGAGGCTACTTCTTCTCATTTTATTAACTACAAATAAACTGAGTTGAGAAAAAAGAGGAAGGGATATGGGCCAATAGAGTTACAAATAAACAGAAAAGTGTGCAGAATGTTATTATTTCAAAAGGTAGAGTTGAATAATAGTATTTGTAAGCCATTTTTTAATAAAAACCGTGGAGTATACTACCAGAAATTGGCAAATGAACTATACAACATTACCACATATAAAATATTTTACTTTCCGCCCCTCTATTAGAAATTAGTAAATTGTATAGGTCTTGGTGAGTCTGAAGCCTGGAAAATTTGATTATGAACACGCGAACTAAAATATGAACCAGCCCCTATGGTATTTCTTCTTCCCCATATGACGTGTGAATTAAAATCAAATTTAAATACTGAGTTACACTCCAAACTTAGGCTTTGTTCAGAATTCGTTGATAATATGCAAATCAGGCAGTGGGGGTAGAACTAAAATAGAAACGAGGGGCTAGTTATGAAATAAGTAAAAAATAAACTGCACGAATCGGGGTGTGATAAGGATCTGATAAGAGAAGAATAAGGAGTGGGGGTGGTTAGAGGGGCAAGGTCGGAGTACGTCATAGTGACTACCCCTGAAAAGCCACCCCCTAGTTAATACTGCCAATGTTAGCCACTGACCCACTTGCAGTAGCTCTGGACCTACTGACCTACATGGCAGTTTCCACCCCCTCTGACCCAAATCTAGCCGCCTCCCTCCGCCTTACCAACCATTTCGGCAATAAGGGCTGCTTTATTCCCTGACCCAATTGTGTTTATTGTTTTGGTTGAGCCCTTTTATGCTACTACTAAAATCAAGGTCTTTTTTAACCAACAATGAATAATTAACATTATGCTCGACTAATTAGATAACATGTCTGTGGGTATTTTGATGAAAAGGATTCATTAATGTAAAGCATTCCTAGAACGTCGGCAAAAAGTATAAAAAGAAAGGAGACCTATTTAAGAACATTTAAAGTAAAACCTTGACTTACTTTAGAATAGCGCAATCTCAGATGTTATTGAAGTTAGAAAGATAGTTATTTAAATCAGTCCTGCTATAGCGAAATTAATGTTAATTATTCAACAACATCGAGGAACAGTATTTCGAACAAAGAAATACATTAAAATTGAAACAAATAGTATGACGCTAATGATTCCTTGAACTCCAGCATATATCATAATGGCTGTTTAACATTTAACTATTTCCAGACTTAATCTTCCACGAACTTTTGATCGAATATAAAGTGTCTCGCGTATGCATTGGACAAACAGATTTCCCACATACTCACATGTCATCTCAAATTCTATTTTATATTTCTCCACTAGTTAAATAGAACATAACACAATACGAATTTATGTAACGTCAAATTTAAGTTGGTGAATGAATTTATTAGTGATACATGAGTAGGAGTGGGGGTTGAAATAAAAGATATATAATTAATTGAATTCAAAATTGTGGAGGAGGGGGACGGTGGTCTTGCGATACATCTACCACCGTCATAAAATAGGTGCAGGTTCGATCCCCGCCAGGAGAGAACACTAGTTCACGGGTCGCTAACTGAGTGTGCTATGAATCAGCTGAAGACTAAAGAGTATATACGTCTGGTAGCCACTCGGGATGACTAACTGACTAACGATTATGACTCTATTAGCTCCCGTCCACAGACAGGTTGAGAACTTGAACTGCCCACAGACACTGACATACAATGAGGCTACTGTAGACAACTCATTCCAGGTCACCCTTGGATAACGGGATTGTACGTGGAGTCGATAACTCACTACATAAAAACTCTTATCACGAATTTCTCGAGTTTGAGGAGGCAAATAAAATATGTGTGTGTGTGTGTGTGTGAGTGTGTGTGTGTTCAAAATATAGAAACAACTGTAGAGCATTTAATGATTAGCAATATTCATTTATCAAACATTTTTCGATCCGACTAAAAATCATGAAATTATTCGTTCTATTTGTTGTTCTATTTTATTTTAATAGCCACTAACCACTCCCATCCCATCCCCTCCCCTTCTAGACCGACTACAACCATTAATTCATTTTACCTCTAGCTTTATATGAATCTATTAAATGTTGATTATGGTAACTATGAAATAAATATTGAGCTCTATAAACAATATTATATTTATTGATGACATCACATAGAACATATTTGCATGAATCTCAGATAGTTAAGGTTCGTTGAAAGCCATATTTGATATTTAAGCTAGGAATAAGACATTTCACGATATATCAGCATATGTTAATATCAAAAGAGTAGGAGTGGGGATTCGGCAGTATCGCGCTTAATATTCGAAATTGACAAAAATGTATAGAAAAAAATTATAGAAAAACCAAGATTGTATGCATTTTTTTTTGATCTCGCATAGTAAAGGAGAGATCATGCTAGGTCCCATTACAGCCGATACTAGCTCAAATATATTTAAAATGTTCGTTAGACCCGTATTATGTTTTACTGAAATTCTAAATGTAGCATTCCTAACAATTTTAATTTGGGTTTTCCGTTGTTTGACACTTATAGCTACTGCAATCTAAACTCACCTACATCAGCAAGTAAAATCTCATAAAAAAGTACACGCGAACTTCTAGTTTGCATATACATACAAGTTGATTTTAGCTCACAATCACTAAAACTGATGCATGAATAATGAGAAAACGAAATTGCCAGAAAGGTGCCAAAATATAGGCCTAAATTATTATTATTTTACAAGTAGGGCAAAAAAAAAAAAAAAAAAAAAAAAAAAAAAAAAAAACCTAGAATCATTGCCCACTGATAGTTCATCCGCATGTAATATAGACTAAACTATATTTAGACCTACTGGCCTGTAATATAATTGTTCCAATTCTGAGTTCAATGTATAAACTTAATTATAATGACAATCTGACAACTCAGATTACCTAAATAATGTAATAAAATATTTAAAAATTGAGAATTTAAAATAGCCCTTAAAAAGAGTTTTCAGACAATGTTTATAGCACAAGAGCTCTAAAAATAATGGCCCCTTTCCCTCCAAACGGCTAAACTGCTGACTTAGAAGAGCAGTATGATAAACATATAATATATGTTTATGTAACATATAAAATACGTTATAATGAATTAGCCTTCCACATTGAAACAATGTTTTCTTCTACTTTGGAATTGCAATTGCATTTTCAGGTAATCACATTTCCAATAGTTAGCAAAACAAACAATTCCTTGCGTATGTACTTTGGCTCCCAGATTGTGAATAGCATAAAATTCATTATTTGTACATATTTCAATATACTCGTAGATGGAGTTTTTCCAAAATCGTTTTACATTTTATCCTTCTATAGAAGAAACACCTTGAGATATTCATTTAGATTTTTTTTTTTTTTTTGTTTATGCAGATGCAACTTAATGATTCTAATTGATTATATTATCATTTCTAATGTCAGTTATTTTAAATATAGCTTTTAAAATTCAGAGCCGTGAACTTTAGGATTGATCCCATGGCACAAGAGAGTAGACCAATTATCGGACTTTTGTTCAACACTATATATATATATATATATATATATATATATATATATTAGTATTTACACTTGAGAGGATCTAAATCGTTGAGGTTTAGAAACAAGATCTTTTTCTTCATGTCCTCCAAAACAAATGTTGGGATTTAGAATGGTCGTCTACCCCGTACTTGTATTAGCAGATTTGCCTTAAGGGAAATCAGTAATTGAGGGAGTACTAATGACGCGATTTTCGAAATATTTCCTATAATATTCATTGATCCAACCTAGGAAATGACAAAAATTAGATCCGTTCAAAATTATATATATATATATATATATATATATATATATATATACTTGTCTGTTGCCGCTCTTGCGGACGCAATTCTTGATCGTAACCAAACTCGAAAAACTAAAGGTCGAGTTCGTTAATAGCTGAAATCGAACCAGTGGAGGGAGGGGGTTAAAGTGGAAGATTTTCGAAATATCCCCGTTATCGAAAAAGTGTACCAAATTTCAAATTAAATGTATTACGAATATTGTTATATACATTTATTCTCTATCTTTAGTATTAACGGAGATATTTGCATTTTTTAGTTTTCGGCTTTCAGTAACCCCCCCACTCCTCTCATGTCATATCAACAAGGACCTGTTATAAAACACTTTATTTGAAGCCAAATACCAAATAATGTTCTCATTGAACTCTTACTTTTTGAGATAAATGCAAGTACAGACGCACGTGGGAAATCTCTTTAGTTAACGCAGCCTGCGTGGCGGACGTTTTTTTTAAATATGGTGTCAGACATCTTGTGAATGCTCTTGAAGACACATTGAATCTCTCCATAGATGTCTAATTCCTTGTTGTAGGCCTTTAATAATTTTGCAATGACCACCCGAACTTCATTATGTCTCCTGTTGCGCAAATCGTCTCCCTTTGGACATGAGCCAAGCACGTGAGGCAAGGGTTTCAAACACATCACAGTTACGGAGCCATATATCCATAACCTCAATCCAAGAACTGTGCATACAAGAATCAGAGTATCATTCATTTTTATTGTGGTCGTACATTCAAAAGAAGATACAAATTCTATATCAGACATCCACGTGTTGCTTTATTATCATTAAGCGAATGCAGAGAAGTTCCAGATGGAATATTTAGTATTTCTTTAACTGCACTTCGGAAAGAATTATAATGGCTTCTAGGAATCATATATATTTATCTTCTTTCAGGGTATCAATCGAAAAGGGAACAACAATATTGGTCAAAATATTAGTTTATTATATTCAATTTTAACCTTACTTTAATACGTATATATATATATATATATATATATATATATATATATATACATATATATATATATATATATATATATATATATATATATACATATATATATATATATATATATATATATATATATATATATATATATATATGAAGCAGCTAATTTAATCATTTGTGAGAAATGAAGCAATTTCCCCTTCATTTCTTTTAATGCAATTTATTACCTAAGGGAGTTAACTTCAAGGCAACATTATTTTTTTTCGAGTTAAAGCAACGGAGAATTGTCTCAAAAATGAAAGGTTTTCCGATTTTGAAATTCTATTTTAAATTATAACTGTAGTATGAATTATTAAGTTATAAATCAGCAGATTTATTTTTCTTTGACTGCCATAGCCATATTAATTCTTCTGCAGATTTATTATTCTACCAGCAATCTCATATTTCCTGGTGTTCCTTACAACTTCCACTCTAATTCACCAGTATGAATATTAATACAGTCTAGGCCTGGTGACGTTAAATAAAATCCTTAGTCCGACCATTGCTAGAAAAATATCCGGATTAATCAGTATCTAAAAGAGTACTTGATAAATAAAATTTAAAAGTTTATATAGTTGTTATATCAACTGGCAACGATTAGTAGAATTTTCCCGTGAACAACAAGTCCTATTTTTCATGAAAACGAACAAGAAAATGAAGAGAGGAACAATGGCAAGCATAGGAGAGAATATTGCTGGAGGCCGAAATTGTTAGAGTGCCATCCCTCCTTAACCGGCATAATCTCACTATTGATAGGGAATAGTGAGCGTCAAACTCAAAGACAGCCTCCAATCTTTGCGCCACAGACTGAAAATGTATCAACAAGCATTGTGGACTTTACTTTGATATGCCGCCCACTAGCTTTGAGGACTGCAGCTAGACCCCCACTTATTTAAACCTCCAAATAGATTACGCAACTACTTCTCAAACTCAGCTGTTCCTCCTTCCTTCGTCAGCAACATCATTCATCAACCCAACTCATACCCTTAAAGGTTAGGCATGTGGTTATGGTGATATCAAACATCTGGATTTGCATTTTTAGTTTTGATCCTTAAGTATAATCCCATTTCTTTTCATTTCCAATCAGCAATAAGCCAATACCTGTTTCTGGTGGACAAGTGGATTTATATTTTAGAGAAGAGGCAAAATACAAAAATCGAAATCTCTTTGATATTATGAGTCGGATCGTAAAATATTACATAAGCAATCGTGTTGGAAATGTAATTTTCTAAAACTGTTGTTCTATACATTTTGCCTCCAATATGAACATTAACACAGATATTTGCATTTTTTGTGTTTTCAGTCTTTATTTGCCCCTCCCCCGCTGCAAATAACGAGATTTACACATTGAGCACTAAAGTCACTGAACATTTCATGAACATTCATTGTTACATATGTTTCTTATTGTAGGAGAAATGAAGAATATCTGGTGTCAATCAGTGTCCAGTAGGTGGAAAATATGGTTAGCTTAAGCTGCCACTCTCCCCCTTGATGGGCTATATATTTCTTTCTAACATACATTATTTTAATTTCATAAATGCCATACTGGTTACCATTTTATGCAAGACTAAAGACGATACTCGGTTGTAATCGGAACATGAACGGGGGCATTAAGTAAAATGAGGGGATCAAATATTCGAAATATCAGATCTCCTTTAGTATGTGACCGTTCGAAATTTATCATAAAACCAAATCTTGTAGTAAGTTTAATTTTTTATAACTATTGGTTCATGCATTTTTTTCTAACTCTACTATTAGCAGACTTATACGTATCTTTTTTTGGTTCAGCTTCCAGTAAACCTCCACTTCTACTTTCCGATTTTCAGGTTGAGCAACTCAAGCAATCACTAAACATTCCGAATCCGGCTTAAATTTCCATTTCTGTTTATAAAGGGAGAAGTAGAGCATATTTATTAGTTGGTTTTCTTTATTTTAAGTACGTTGCATCTGTGCAGAAATGCTCGGCCTGTTAGATAATAAATTTTCCGATAATAGGACATATATATAAAACCATATGTATTTTTTTTTATTCATTTATTTTTGCACTTTCGGAGATTTTCGGAACTTGGGCAATCCTCTTTCCTAGTTTAAGTGATGATGATTTAAGGAGTCGATAGCTGAAAACCTCCCCAAATACAGTACAATACGGAATAAGTTGAATTTGACTTACTGATTGATGTCAATTGGAAACATGTTGCCTTCAGAGTAATATCTGAAGAAATTATTTATTTCATAGAAAGAAATGCCAACTTTGCTTTTTTTTTCTTATCACTCTTAACAAGAGAACCTTTCGGGAGCTGTCTAATTTGTAAATGAAATTATCATTTAGTATTCAAAGCAGAAAATAAATTCTTGCTTCATTCACCAATCACTTCAAACTTAGTATAATTTTTTACTAATATATTTTTATAACTGGTAATGTTCTATTAGTTAATATTTTAAATATATTTAATAAGAATGAATATTAGTTGAATATAGTAGAGAGGGTGGCTGAGCGAAGCAAGTATTGTCTCCTCCAATTGGGTCAGGGGTATCCCTCCTCCTACCCTCCCTCACAACCGGCTCAAGGAGACTCGCACTGAAATATGGTAACAAAAAAAAAAATAAATAAACCAATGGAATAAAAACATGAGCGCACAGCCAGAAATAAGCCATTACTCACTATTTATGGCATTCAGCTGATGGAGTAATTAATAATTTTAATTATTTTTTATAGGAAAAAATATTTATCGCTTCAGCCGGGGCTTTCTCAACAACAAAAAAAAACAAAGAATTTTGCTTCTCAACCCGCCATATTTAATTTTAGTAAATATAATTAAAAAAAAAAAAAACTAACGGACGTTTTGAAAGGGATTGATTTAGGTTTGAACTTAAAGGTCATGCATTTTTTTATATTGTTTTTTAATAAAGTTAAAGTTCTATTTAGAAAAATAACAATTTTAAGCCAATCAGAATAATTTAAAAAAAAAAAAGACAGATTTAGGGAAAAATTTAAGAGAAATTAGATCTGAATTTTAAAATGGAATTTGAGCAAACATAAACTCCTTCTTTTTGGCGTGAAAATTATTATAAGACCTAACTTATGCAGTATTTGCAAAATTATTAATTTTCATTGATTAAAATAAATACATCTTTCAGAACTGTAAATGGTTTTTCTTTCTTAAAATATTAAAAAAAAATGCATTGGTTTATGTATTAAAAATAACTTTTTTTGTTTATTGGACTTGTCAAAACATATACATTTATAATTTCTTAACGCGCGCAAAAAAATCAACATTTTGTTACAATACAAAAATAGTTTAACTTTGCTAAAAACGACAGAAAAGAAAATTCGATACCTCTCATTTTAAACCTAAATCCTTTTCAAACCCCGTGTGTTTTTTCGAGCTACGGTAACCGAAACTAATTCTGCTGACGGTAAAGTAGAACAGTTTTTCTTCGTTTTGTCAAACAGTTATAAAAAAGGTAATTTAAATTTTTAAAGCACTCAGTAGAATTCTTGTAAGGCATTTATCTGTTCTTTTGAAAACCTTTGGATGTCCTGAGCTTTTAATATTTTACGCAGCTGAGCAAGTAGAATTTTTAAGATCTTCTGATTTTTGCGTTGAGGGGGGGGGGTAGTTAGATAAATAGCATAATCAGTATAACATTTCCGAAAGTCATCGATCAAAATTAACATATCTTGTTCTTAAAGTACATTATTCATAAAAATCTCTGGATTAAACACATAAATTAGGAGTTTTGGGGTCGATTTCCACGAAATGAATTTTTTTTTAGGTATGTCTGAGAAAAGGGAAAAGTGAGATTTCAGTACTACTTATTTCGTAATTTAATTTTTAAATTTTGTGTTAAGAATGAATTCTTCCAAATGAATATTGAATTAGTTCGGTATTGATATTAATTTTGTATGGTGCTAGGAAATCAGATTATTGTACTATTTACACGAAAATTCAATAAATATTTTTTCATTGGAGACACATAAATGACAAAGTCTATATTCACAACGAGAAATAAGTGATGTAGAGATATACAAAAAGTTAAGAATGATCTGAGGGAATAGAGCAATCGCGCTATCTGTCGGCGTCTCAAGAAACTAAACCCGGTACTTATACTGTAAGCCTAAAATGGAAAACCATAAACATTATTGTGCCAGTTCTTGTTCTGTGCTAGCTAAAGTGGTAAACACAACGAAATAAAGCGTGGTGACCCATGTGGAATGATGCCTGCATTTCTCAACACTCGTTTAATGTTGCAATAAACATTGTAAGCATGGAAATGACTCGTGTCACTCAAGACCTGCCTAGCAGCTGGGCCAAATGAACTGTATGTTTACAGGGGTCCTTTGTCAATCTTGTCAACGCCCTCCCCCCCCCCACACACCCTACAAAAAATAAAGAACATAAAGTTAGTTGTCATAATGAACAACTGTGAGTGTGAATGGCTAAAATTGCGACATACCAAGAATGAATAAATAATAAATTTCTACCTTGCATGAAACAATGTGCTTTGCCTTGAAGTATATCAGACAGTGGCCTGTATTAAATGCAAAATTGAAAATTAGCTTACAATCTACCAGTCAGGGGTTCAATTGACATTATGACAACAGATATTTTCAAGACTGAGAAAATACACCCAACACAAAATTCGCGGCATTTAAGCGCAAGAGAGGTATACTAAAGAATGAAAACCAATTCCAGCTCCGATTTGATCTATTAATGAACTTGATCTTTAGTTTTACTTGAAGTGCTTAAATATCTAGTTTAGTGATTATTAAACAAAAATTAAGAAACCTTTAGCAATGACAGACAAATATATATTGTGTATAGAAGTTGTATACAGTTGGTTGACCCAACCTAGCTCGAAAGTGTTAACCTATAGATGGTTCCTAAAGTTACCTTTAGAAAGGTAATGCTGAGTAAATTAATAAAATAGACAAATGTTTGATAAAATGTATTTGGCCAAGAAGTAGCCGTCGGTCAAGTATCAAGGTAGTGATATTAAAAACCAGGCCCCAAAAAACATTAAAAATAAATTAAAACACTATATTAAAAAACAAACACGCCTAAAAATTCGAAATTATTTAAATCATTTAGTAAATGAGTTTATATCCCAATAGAAAAAAATCTTTATTGTAAATATCTGTGACAATGAATTTTAAGTAGGTCTTGCCTTCACCGTTCAGTCAAGAGTATAATCGACAAGGTGGATTTGAAGTTTATTCCCTAAATTTAAACCTTGCTCAGGGTGTTGGTGAATTAACAAAAAAATGCTTCAGTACTTCCATGGCCAGAAACGACTGAGCAGCTGCAATGTAATGGAATTAATATCATTTTATGAAAGATAAATCAGTAGACAAAAAATGAATTTGCACGATACCCATCATAGGGGGGGGGGTCGCAAATATGTCCTAACACAGCCCTAATCTTGTTTGGAAAGTTTAAATTTAAGACATACAGTAACTTTGATGTTGTGTGTTTACTATTACCACCATAGTTAGCGGAAACAGACTCATAAACTGTTTATGTCTCAAGTATTTTTGGGTGGTCTTGGTTCTTTTAGGTTCCTACAAGCCAGTAACCGGCGTGTTGGTCGTTCGTAATAGGCGAGAATCGGCCCAGGGGGAGGGGCATGAAAAAAATCAACATATCTCACTTATAATGAGTCCCAAGAAATTTATATAACCAATCTTGTTGAAAATATTCTATAAGATTCTACTATTGTTTTATACATGTGTTCTCTAAGTCGAATATTAATCGAAATATTTATATATCTTTGGTTTCAGCCCCTTCTACCTATCCGATTTTCACAATATGTACCTAGTCATTAAACATGCCCAGCTAAGATTTTAATGCCTGTTTACATAGGATTCCTATTGCGGGAGACATAGAGAACTGATGGTGAGATCAGATCATAAGCGAGTCATATTCCTCCACGTAGGAAATTTGCTTAGTTTACTCAGCACCTGCGTTACGGGCTTTCCCCATTTCTTCCTAGTTACGCAAGAAAATCGCCAAGTCTACCTGAAGAAGATGACCGATTAAGTATTACAAATTCAGCAAGAAAATCGTATGAATGAAGGAAACCTTTTCGGCCCACAGAGAAGCAATATAAATTGTAATTGTATTTAATACTCAGATTTAGCCACAATTAAGTAAAGAATATTATTTAATTGAGTAATATTCTGACGAAAGAGAACACGTGTATTCTATTTTTAGTTTATAGTTGAGGTGATCAGAGGAGCAAAGAATTTCCGGTCTCCAAGTATATATATATAAAATCTATTTCAAAAGTTAGTTTATTATCTCAGTTAAATAGAAATACTGGTTTGAATAAACAAGTATTACTCATCAAATGACAAAAAGTTCATTCTGCAGGTACGGATTTCTCACGAGCAAGGATGACACGACGATGATATAATCTCACATTCTATTCACTATTTCTCCAGTAATAAGAAGACTATGTACGGTAAAAAGAACTTAAAGCTTAAGCTGGCCATGACGGATATAGCGATAGTTTTAATTGAAAATAGTGGGAGTTAACAGAAGTGTAAAAGTGTAAAGTCCGTCACGAAGGGGCTGCGTTAGCTAAGCAGATTTACGTGCGTCACGTATTTGCATTTATCACAAAAGTTCAATGAGAACAACGGTATTTAAGCTCCAAATAAAGTACTTCATAATACAACAGCTTATTGTTAATATGACATGAGCAGAAGTGGCGGATTACCGAAGACCGAAAATTAAAAAAGTCCGTCACGCAGGGGCTGCTTAAACTAGCAGATTTCCAACGTGAAGCTATACAATAGAGAAATCTCCATACGAGAGCCGAACAGTTACGGCCGAACTAGCTTTTGGCGGGAATCCGTTCGTTATCGGCCCACATTAAATAAAAATGAAAATATCTCGGTTAATATTCAAGATAGAGAATAAATGTATAGAACACTATTTGTAGTAAATTTAATTTTCAATAAGATTGGTTCTATACAAGTTTTTGATCCGACGTATGGTAACGGAGATATTTCGAATTTTCAAAAAACGTCCCCACTAAACCACCCCTCTCCCTGGTCCGATTTCAGCCGTTAACGAACTTGAACTTTCTTTTTCCATAAAACGACTAAATATCGAGTTTGGTGACGATTAAACAATAATTCCGACCGCTAGAGGGGTAACAGACAAATATATATACAGTTTTGAACGGACCTGATTTTCGTCATCTCCTGGGTAGGATCGATGGACATTTGAAGAAAAATTTCGAAAACCGCGTCATAAGTACAACCTCAATAGCTGATTTCCCTTAAGGGAAATCTGCTAAAAAGCAAATATCTCGGTTGATAAAAATTATATTGTAAAAAACGTACATAACAACATTTATAGGATATTACATATTCAATAAAATTGCTTCTATAAAACTTTTCAATCCAACGCATAATAACGGAGGCATTTCGAATTTTCGAAATTCTTCCCCTCTGCCCCCCATCTACCCCCACTGGTTAGATTTTAGCCGTTAACGAACTTGATCTAAACGTATAAATATCGAGTTTGGTAAAACGACAAGACAAAAAATTGCGACCGCTACAGCGTTTACAAACAATATTGAACGAACCTCATTTTCGTTATCTCCTAGGTAGTATCAATCAACATTTGAAGACATTTTTCTAAAATCCCATCATGAGTACAACCTCAGTAGCTGATTTCCCCTAAGGGTGTGTCATTTGTGGACCGCAGAAAAAAAGCGATTTCTCAAATGCTGGAATTAAACAGGCTGATGTAAATCCTTATTTCTCCCGAAGTAAGACGCCTACGTAAAAAGGAATTTAAATGTAAGCTAATTACGAGACAGTAGCATGCTTATTGGGCTCAGTTACTCATCAGAGTGAAAATAGGATGTGCATAAGAGAAGGTTTACTGAAGGCTGAAAGCAAAATAATGTCCGTCATGCAGGAGCTGTGTAAACTAAGCTGATTTCCCACCTGTTGGAATGAAACACTGTTTACCTTTATTCACATCCTATTTCCGGAATAAAGAAGCCTAAGTAAACAGGAGATGAAATGCAAGCTGGACATGAGATACTGAGGAACATTAAGTGAAAATCCGGATGAGGAGAAGTAGGGATTTACTAAAGGCAGAAAACAAGAAAATATATAAAACTCGCTTAATATTCGAGTTTTTAAAAAAAAAATGTATGGAACAACTGTAGAGTATTATGTGTTTAACAACATAGATTGTACGGCATCTTCTGATCCAACTCCGACTCATATTAACTGAGATATATTTTGAGTTTTCGAATTCTTTCCATCTCTGTCCGTAGTCCGATTTCAACAACTGACAAAAATGATCTTCAGTGTTGTAAAAAACAGTGAACGAAAGCAAAGACAGTTTGACCTGAAAAAATCGAATTCGGTAAAAAAAAAATAATCTTTTGACCTCGTACCTCCTTTTTTATTGAGGTTATAGTTATGACACAACTTTTGAAAAACGCCTTCAATAGCTATCGACATACTATTAACTAGCTTAATATTTTTGAGTTACAAGAAAATGGATAGAACAAGAAGTAGAGCAACAATTGTTAAATGAAATTGGATTTTCTGATCCGAATAATGAAAAACAATGGAGATATTTTGAATTTTCAGTTTTTAAAAGTGGGCGTTTAATGAAGGTTGAAAATTAAAAAAAATGCAAATATCTCGATTAATATTTGAGACAGAGAGAATGTATATATAACAACATCACATATGCAATAAGATTGGTTCTATACAATTTTTTGATTCATCATAATAACGAAGATATTTTGAAATCCCGAGCTGGGCCATGATCTAACAAAAATGAGGACTGCTAGAGCGTTAATAGACATATATATATATATATATATATATATATATATATATATATATATATATATATATATATATTAAGGGACCTCATCTTTGGTATCTCCTGGGTAGGATCGACGGACATTTTTCGAAAACTGCGTCATGAGTACAACCTAAATAGCAGATTTCCCCTAAGGGATAAAATTAGGAAGACGACGATTTTATACATTCAGCGGGACCGCATTTAAATCTTATTAATGAAAATGAGAGTTCCCAAGTTAAAAATGCAATAGAAGAAAAAAGGGAGTTTATTACAAACAACTAACAAGAATAGTAGCAGTTTAATCGAACTCAGTCTAAATGCATCTAAAATAAAATCTCTACTACTGTAATTATCGGCCAGCTGTACACTTGTAATACCTCAGAGCTCTGTAATACACACAGTAGTAAAACCCACTCCTCAAGTGAAATTATCAAACCTTGCAATCTTCTAACAGTTAAGCAAATTGTTGTTTAAGGGAAATCAGCTATTGAGTTTGTGCACATTGAGCGATTTAAGACAAATTTCTTCTACGTACGTATTTTTGTTTGATCGTTACTCGACTCCTCGTTCGAAACTCGATTTTTAAGCGTTCCATGAAATACCAAAGCTCAAGTTTGTTAACAACATAAATAGGACCATCGGGTGGGGAGGTTTAGAGAGGGGAGGAGCAAAACAAATATTCGAAATTTCTCACCATTTATAAAGTACGTCATGCTTTAACAAATATAAGAATAATAACAAAGCATGTCAACAAATTAAAAAATGTATGTTATATAATTCAGAGTGATATTAAATTACACTAATTATATATTATATTTATATAATATATAATTCTGTATTTATTATATATAATTATTTAATTGCTAAATTTTATGAAAATTATTTATGGAATTTGAGCAAATTTGATGATGAATGTATTATATGAATATAAATACTATTTAATAATTTGTAAAAAATTAATTGGAACAATGTTAGACAATTTTTTTATAGAAAACAAAAATATTTGATTTATCCAATTGAGTTTTGTTAACATTAAATGGAAATAAATACATTTCAATACATTTAATTTTCGACTCATAATCACTCATCGAAGAGGGAGGGAGAGAGGGGGGGGAGAGAGAGAGAGAGAGAGAGAGAGAGAGAGAGAGAGAGAGAGAGAGAGAGAAATAGAATGAGTGAGTTAGATAGCGAGATAAAAGGCGTGACATATGTATGCGCCTTATGTAATGTAAAAGACCAGTGACGATTCCTCAAGGAGCAGGAGTTTAAAATCCATTAAAGTTCTTAGGCTTGAACGGACATAAGTGACGTTATATTTCAAAAAAACCTTACATTTAATTCTGAGAAAACATCTGACATGAAGGTCATCCTCTGATTACAGGGGGGGGGGGGGGATGAATAGAAAAGAGTGCGCAAGAGGAGGAGGGTGGGGGATGGGTGTGTGTGTGTGAGATAGAGAGAGAGAGAGAGGGTGGGGGGTGGCTCGCAGTGGGGGGTCGGTGGGTAGATGTCAGATCGGTAAGTAGGCCAGTAGGTTGGCGGGCCTAAGCCGACCTTAGCCTACTTCTTCACTTTCTCACTGAGAGGGAGAGTGTGCCACTTCACTATCCCTCTCATCTCATATTAACACTACACTATTATGCAACAGGGCTTACTAGTGTTCTCTCTCTTACAAATCCGCTTCCAAAGTTTCAAGTTCATCCCACAACATGACGACATTTTATAAAAGAACTGAATAAATCTCAAAGAGAAGCGATTAAATAAGAAATAATATAAATATAAGCAGTACCCTAAATACGGAATCCATTGTCATTGCACCACAGTGACTTAAAAAACATTTCCTCCAAACTGAAATACAGTTTCGTAGTCAGTCCTCCCATCTAACACAATAAACTATATTTTGATTTTTGGCACAGTTAATCCTAAACCTCTCTATAATAACAAAGTGAGTAACACAATGGTCAATACTTTAAGGTCGAATTATTTAACGAGAAAGGTTTTACTCATTAAGTAATCAAGGGTCATAAATAGCTTATACGTCAAGAAAAGAGTGTAATAATTATATGCATAAATAGAATCAGCCACACACCGAATCAGATAAAACCATCTCTTTTTACTTTTAGAGCCTCTTGTTTTAGTAAGTTGATACAAGTTTGCGTAACGTGTAGTCATGTTAGTGGAAATCTTTACAAAACTGACTGATGTGCTTCTAGTCATATAACGTTTGATTCTAGGAATGCAAATGACGTAAGTCCGTTTGACCTACTTTGGAACTGTGAATGAATTTCACAAAGATTAAGTGGAGTACTTTCAGTTTACTTGAGTCTTTCAGTACAGCACTTATCTCCGGAATAAAAAAAGGATGCATTATTTATAACACAATATTTTGTAGATTCCCAAGACAGCCATTGGCACCAAGAGATATCAGCTGATCTAAGCACCCCGATACGAGTCTGACTGAATGAAGTTACCTTCAAGCCAACAAGTACCATCATCATGCAAAATTGGCGTTTTCATTTTTGGATAAACATTTTCTATATTAGTTATTGCACAGTCACCAAGGACGGCATGGTTCGACGACTGAAGGGAAGTGGTGAATTGATATCTGTTTGAAGGAAAATAAATGACACAACGACTTCCAACTATTTTCACCTATAAAATGAGAATTGTACTAGTACTTATTGGGTTGGTGTTGAGAAATTGCATAACCCAGAGGTCCTCAGAACATGTGGGGCGTAGCTTTCTGGATGCTCACGATACATTTGATATCGCGTGCGCAGCAGCATTTACTTAAATTATCTAAATACTTTGTCTCGGCCCTTGAAGGGAGCCCCTCGTGGGGGGGGGGATTCATTTACATAAGTAAACTGGGTCAAGGCTTGGAGAGCTGCCAGTCAAATAATTACATAGGACAGCTCAAATAATGTTGGACCAAGACGGAGAAAACACGTATTTGATTTGACTTGCATTTGGAAAGAGGGCACGATCTCCATATGGAAGGCACAATGACGTGTTAAACCATTTTGTCCACAGTTGAAAAGTTTCTTTGAGTAGCTCTAGACGTGGCACCTAATAGAATGTTTAGTATGTTAATTGTAGGCATTACATACTTCTAAGTCATGTTACATACTATTGAAAGTTAAGGCATCATCACTTCTAATAATGGCGTCGGTCTATCACTCACATATGACACAAAAAAACAAATAAAATAAAAACAAACTATACATAAAATGTAATACTTGTTTTTATGTTATACCTCATTTTTAAATAAAATAGCCAAAACTACTATATTCAAATGCATGGTAAGGAATAAAAGTCCTTCACACAAGGGCTGCGTAAACTAAGCGGATTTCCCGGGTGCTGTTATACCTCATTACTGATCTCACCTCACCACATATTATCTTTTTACATGAAAACAACCCATGAGCTTCTGCTCAGAAGGGGGGGGGGTTACTAAAGGCAGAAAAGGAGAAAGTACAAATAACTCGCCTAATACTTGACTTACGAAAAAAATCATAGAAAAACCATTGTAGAACATCAATAGTTTAACCAGATTGGTTCTATATGATTTTACGATCCGAGTCATAATAACGGCGATATTTTGGGGTTTCAAATCCCCCCCCTTCTAAACCCCCAAAATTCCAAGTCCGATTTCAGTCAATAACAAATATGATCTTTAGCCTTGACTGAAACGGATCTCTCTCTCTCTCTCTCTCTCTCTCTCTCTCTCTCTCTCTCTCTCTCTCTCTCTCTCTCTCTCTCTCTCTCTCTCTCTCTCTCTCTCTCTCTCTCTCTCTCACACACACACACACAACACATAAAATTTTGAACGGACCTCATTTGTTTATTTTCATCATCTAGGATCGATAGACATTTGAGAAAATTTTTCGAAAATTGCGTCATGAGTACAAATTCAATAGCAGATTTTCCTTATGGGGAAATCCTCCAAAATGGCCAAATGGGACTGTAAAACATGCGATATTGCATTGACATTTCTAAAAGTCCAGAATAAGGTACACAGCACGAAATATTTAAAAATGAAGAGAACACTGTACAAAATCTATTTTTGAGGTTTCTTAAAAGAGTTGGCATTTAAAAATAGTTTGTCCCTCTGGTTAGGTACGGAATAATGAATCAGTACGGTTTAATATTGATGAGACTTTACGAACATTTATGTCAAAGAGAAGAGTACTACGTTGATTAACGAACCAAAAGTGTTGGTTTCTAGAGAAGATATACTTGGAAGTAAATAAACACTAGTAATCCCAATCATCTCCTGTGTTATTAATTAATTACACCCCTGCAGAGTCTACAATAGCCCGACGATAAGAGTAAAGTGGGTCAAGGGTTCGAGAGATATGTCAGCCATTTAAATTCACAGGAACCTCAAATAATGCTGAATTAAGATGTAGACTTTACTAACATAATCCGATTTTCATTAATTACCTTTCACTAACATGAGTATCTCATACGGAGCATCTACAGGTTCGAATGCATTGTCAACCTCTAGTCAACCTAACCTATGCCGTCTGACTTTGATTTATTTATTATATGATATGATACACTTCCATCCCATTCCCCAGTACTGATGCAGCGGAGTATCATTGGTTTGGAATACATAAACCTAATCATTATATTTCCCACCAACGCCGTGAGCCGGCCCCGGATTTTTCACGGACTGTTGAAGTAAAGATACATTCATTTTCATCAAAATGAACCACCAAATTGTTTTTTAAATTAAAAATAAAAAAGAAGTCTGTACAATAAGTATTAACAGTGTAAAGACCTACTTTTTTTTTTTTTTAAATATTTATTCGTTTATTTGCAACAACATATATACATATTACAAGCAAATGATGTGAATGATATAACAATTGGCTTGATTATTCACTTGAGGTGGGAAGTTGTCCATTGAAATGCCCACATTGGAGGGAACATTGGCTGGTACTACATGGAGTTATTCTGAGCACTACACAAGGAGATCTCTTGGCCACTTACGCTTCAGTCGTCGTCTTGGGTTTTCTGGAATATGGGTAGATGATAGCGATTCGACTAGAGGATTAGGATGTGCGGGAAGGAGAGAGTGGAATTTCTGATATCGGGATTTTGCGAGGGCATGGACAAAAGGAATGTTGAGGTCGTTATGGAGGGTTAAATTGGATACATAAAGTGGGGAATCTGTAATTTTACGGAGAATTCTGGATTGGAGGGTTTGGATTTTGTAGGAATTTGAAGGTTTAGTGGAACCCCAAAGTTCAAGTCCGTATGTCCATATTGGTCTGAGTACTGTCGTATAAATCAGTCGTTTGTTGCGTAGTGATAGTTTAGATTTGTTGTCAAGTAGTCTTAGTAGAAGTCTGTACTGTCGGTTCAGTGCTTGTCGTTTTATTGTGATGTGAGGTTTTCAAGTTAGTCGCTTGTCTAATGTGAGTCCTAGATACCTAAAAAGACCTACTTAGAGGTAGAAAAATAAAAACTCCGTCACGCAGGAGCTGCGTAAACAAAGCAGATTTCCAAGTTACAACACACTGGTGACCTCATCCTACCGAAAATTCCCCATTTCTATGTAAAAATAGATGAGTAGAAGGGGGGGGGGAGGGTTACTGAAGGCGAATAACTTTCTTAATACTTGAGTCGCGAAACAATGCATAGAAGTTGAATTCCATGAACAAGATTAGTTGTATAACATTTTACAAAAATTCCTTCATGACTACAAAATTCATAGCTGATTTCCCGCAAGGAAAATCTGCTAATAGTTGTGACACTTAAAGTAAAGGTCCGTTTCGTCTTGACATTAATAGTCGTATAAGTGACTCTAGTGGCAACCGGATTGGAAGCATCTCTCTGTTGGCTATTCACAAGACTCAACATAAGTGTTCAGCAGCTCACTACTGGAAAACACCAGTTGACATTCTCAGACCAAGGAACTCAATCATAGAAGAAGAATAACAAGAGGAAGCTCTGATAAATTTCAGCCATAATTACTCCGTCACTCCTGAAAAATCATGTTAGAACCTACATTCGATTACCTAGACATAGTTTTGTTTTAGCAGATTTCCCTTAAGGGAAATCAGCTATTGAGGTCGTACTCATGACGCGATTTTCGAAACATTTCCTCAAATGTCCATCAATCCTACCCAGGAGATGACAAAAATGAGGTCCGTTCAAAACTATATATATATATATATATATATATATATATATATATATATATATATATATATATATATATTTGTCTGTTAACACTCTAGCGGTCGCTATTTTTGTTTAATCGTCACCAAACTCGGTAATTAATCGTTTTATGTAAAAAGGAAGATCAAGTTCGTTAACGGCTGAAATCGGACCAGTGGGAGGGGGGGTTTAGAAGGGGGATTTTCAAAAATTCGAAATATCTCCGTTATTATGCATCGGATCGAAAAATTGTATAGAACCAATCTTATTGCAAATTAAATTTACTATAAATAGCGT
Source organism: Riptortus pedestris (assembly GCA_019009955.1). Taxonomy (NCBI): domain Eukaryota; kingdom Metazoa; phylum Arthropoda; class Insecta; order Hemiptera; family Alydidae; genus Riptortus; species Riptortus pedestris. Next base: position 20,062,532 of record CM032229.1, read on the forward strand.
TATATACATTTATTCTCTATCTTGAATATTAACCGAGATTTTTGCATTTTTCTGTTTTCAGCTTCTGAGATGAGCGGCTAACTTCGGGTCTAGTCGTGAGTTTCCGTCAAGAGCTAGTTCGGGCCGTTCTCGTAACTGTTTGACTCTCTATTCTGAAATTTCTTTATTGTAAAACTTCACGTGGGAAATCTGCTTAGTTTACGCAGCCCCTGCGTGACGGACTTTTTTCTCCTCATAGGGCTACTATTACTATTACTACTACAAGTAATTTATTTGAATACATGTTCCATTGCCACATGGCACATTAAATGTATGATTATTTTATAATATATATACGTTAATCAACTATCTACTCAAATATAATATAAACAAAAATAATAAAATAAAATATTAAAATAAGTAAGATAATTAAAAATAAAATTAATAAATGAAATGAAAAAATAAATAATTAAAATAAGAACAAACAAAAAAAAAAAAAATCAATTAAACTCATCCGATATTTAATTTGCAAGTTTATGTAAGGTAAATATATTGAACATAAACCTAGACATAGATGGTGTTGCAATTTTATAAATTCATTAAGCTACTATAGCGAACAGACAGAAAATAATTGTGTCATGAGATTTTAGTAAATTCTCTTAAGGAAAATCCTTGATGTATGCATCAAGCGATATTTTAAAGCATTCCCCAAATGCCTTTAGCAGCCGCAGTTTTTATTTCAACGTAACCATAATCGGTTTATAAAAGATTTTGAAATTCATTGTATGTCCACTTAACTCCTCAGAATATTTTCTGACTTAAATGAATAAGTTTCATTATCCTTACTGCATTCATCATTTATATATTATGTGTGTGAGAGTGTCCATTTTAACGAGTAAAGGCTACCCCAGAGAAGAATGTGAAATATTTAAAATGAGGTAGTAGGTGTCGCTGCCAATAGACTGTAAAGAAATATTAAAATAGGCATCCAATCCTTAAAATTAAAAAAAAGTAAAAAATAATTAAAATTAACGATCCCAGTTTGCAGTTAAGGCTAATCGGGAAGGGTAGTGTACAGGTCATCAGCGTTTTCTGACCAAAGGTTCCAACGAGTCAATAATTAAATAAATTCTGACGTCCATAAGGCTCGACTCAAAGCTATCCAAGAGCATAAACACCATTGATTTAAAACATATGGTTAACCTGTGACTGCCACCTCCCTGATTTATGAACGTACTTTATGTACCCAAACAAACATTAATAAAAGTAGGGTAACCAACATGTGCTTACATTACTAAACCATTAATTAACAACTCTCTCATTAAAAGGAATTAAGAGTCAAGCGAAATGGTACTTTCAAGTCATGAAAGTTCGTGACATTAGTACCTATACCTTAATTTCAAAACTTATTCAAAAGGTTAAACGGCTGCTTATACGTAAATCACTATAACTTAAAAGACGCAATACTAACTTCAGTATCTCTAAAAATAAACCCGAATAATCCCAAAAGGGTTAAAAACAAAGTATTTTAATAATAGAGGAGTAATGAATCAACGCTTCCAATCATTCTGATGAACAAATAAGAATTGCATTAGGCCCGTTCGATATAATACTGTTATGCAACATGAAATATATAACTAAAACCACTTGTTGGTTAATGCTTTTAATAAACTAAAAAATATCTCACTAAAACTTTCATTGGCTTAATCACTCTCTGTCCAATTTAGGCGTGCAACATACATACATTGATACTTTTTTTCCATTGTTCTCGAAAATGGTCCCCAATAACCCACTTTAAACACTGACATAAACATTGCATAATATATTTATTGAAACATTTAATAGTTGTTTTCAGTTACATGAAATGTTCCTCAACTAAGAGGGAACTTTACTATTGTCATGGATCACTTTCTTGAAGCAACGTTTTATTAAATGAAAAATATTATTATGCAAAACTCAGTATGTACATTCTTCTCACTAGTTGCCCAACTCTATTAAATTTCAAAATCACAGTCATCTTCTTCCTAAAGCCTGTAGAATATAAACATATATACGACGGAAGCAGCTGTGTAAGGCCCAATACTTAAGTTGTGAAGTATATTTCAAGTATATTGTAAACTGCACGCTTGTTGCTTGGGCACTCTTAAAGCGACTAATGTTGATAGATGCGTTACTGTCTCCTGATAAACCACGACCACTGTGATGAGTAGAGTTACCATTTACTCGTATTTTCAGGAGGGGCTTGTTATCAAGGGACACATTTTAGCACTGCCAAAGTTCCGAATACCACAGAAATAGTACAATCACACAATTATCTGTGAGTAGGCAAGACATTGAAAATTACCAGATGTAGTACGAGTGTTTATGTAACATCTGTAATACTACTAAGTGGCGTATACGAGCAAGTACTTCATAGTTTTTCTTGCTACAGCAATTCGGTTCAAGCTCCGCATTGGTACTGCTATAATGTGTAAATATACTTAGGAAGGTTGGCATCCAATTTTTCAAAGTAAACCTGCGGATAACCTAAATACACCAAGTAGGTTGTAGAAATGTGGGGTGTTCACTCAAATCGCATGCTAGAAAGTAGCATGTATATTTAAATGGTAGTCCATTTAAATGTGTTAACAGCTGTTGACGGGATGAAATAAAAATATTAGATTAATTTAAACCCAAAATAAACTTTTCTTTTACCCCAGGTAACACAAATGTGATGACATTTCTGTTCAGCCATTCGCTTGTTTGCCCGTGAAGAAAGCAGTGGCTATTTAAAGATACTGACGAATTAACAATTGCCGTACCCGTGAACGATGCGTTGCAAAGATATGTTATTGTCGAAATAAAAGATACATTAACTTCAGTGCTAAATACTCACCTTCATCACAACCTGAAAATGTTCTTTCTGAACTGTTATTTTTACTTTCTTGTATGGATCGAAAGTATCGTTAAAGAGGTATTGTTATGGAGAAAAATTATGGTTTTCAAATTTCAATGAAATCATCCGTTTTGATACACATTAGATCCATTTTAGCCTAGAAGTTTAGGCGTGAGGTCTGCATGTAAGTATGTATCTCGCATAACTCAAGAACGTCTAGCCTAAGAATGTTGAAATTGCATACTTAAAATTACAATGACGTTTAGTCTTCCATTTTGATCTCAAACGTGATCTAAACGTGTGCAGTGCTGCCAGGTTTACTGTCAAATGTCAACGTTCATCGAAATCCTTAGGAAAGATGAAATAGGTTATAAAATTAAATCCTGGAATGCCCGTTGCTATTGGTCACAAGAGTAGACCGCATCCGATACACGTGCTAGCGCACTCTACAGCTATTACTTATGTATTATTATCTTTCGCCATCTATGAGCAAATGAGAAAACCTCACTGACGTCAATCCTGCTCCCGTCAAGTTGTCCATTTTCTTTCCTGGCATTGACCCACATGCGCCCTGCCAATTGCTCAATAATTAATACATAGGTATATGTATATTTATAAAAACCCACAGACATGCACAAATGTTCTATTTTATATCATTTGAATGTCTCGAGGATGCACGTTTTTCATATAAAAATATCTATTGTTCGACATATGAAACATAATGTTGAGAGGAAAACCATGTTTTCACGTTCAGAAGTAAATATTATTAATCTATTTCTATATTTTATTTTACTATAAAAACATTAAATTAGATTTTTTTTATTGCCATGTTTGTCAGGGTCAACATAGTATAAAATTATGTAAGAGGGGTATTCTGACCTCAGACAATATTCTAACCCCTTCCATTCGGGCGCAACTTAATAGGTAATCATCGAAGATAGAAAAGAGAAGATGGCTGCTGTGTTTAAGCAGTTGCTTACAAGTTGGATATTTTGCTAAATAAGCAATATATTTGAAGGATTGGTTATGGCTATGGTTTGTTGGAGAAACGACTTGGGGGGCTGAATTAAGGGTTGTGCGTTTATAGATCTACAAACAAATATTCGAATATTCCTGCCATTTAATAAACATAAAATAAATATTCTTCATATTTTAGTGACAAGGATCACTAATAAAAACACCATGTTTGGTGGTGACCCTTCCACAATGGGGGGAAGGCCGTTTAAAAATGGGCAACTGGAGTTTCAACGGCATCCCCCCCCCACCAGTGTGGAAGTGTCGTTTTAAAGAGGGGACGAGCACTTCATAACCTGAAGAGGTGGTATGTAAGCCACGAAGCATGTAGAGCAATTTGGAATAAAATCTGCATCGGAGGAGGCGTTTTTATTGGTGACCCTTGCCACAAAAATATGAGAATAAGAGGGTCCAGAATAAGAAGAATAATAAATAAATAATTTTATTTACTTTAGGTGTCTGAATACTTTTGGAAAACGTATTTTCGTGGATCCAAATCTGGCAAAAAGAGAGACTCAAGCCCCTAGAAAACAGTGGTTAACTATTTTGATTAATTCTTTAGATATCAATTTAATTGAAGGTTAAATACGATGGTTACGACCAATTACTACATCTTCGTTCTTTTTTGTGGTTGATTTAAATGTACTGTTAAAAAAATTAAACTATAAAAAGTTCGTATGAACAAGCACATTTCCCACGCACATCGGGCCATACTATTTATTATCTATTTCTCCCTTAGTAATAATCAAGATTAGAAATTTAATTTCAAAAGTAGGTCAAAACCTCTAATAGCCTTAAAAAAGGATAATCCTCATTAAATCATGTTACAAAAAGGTATTTAGAATCTACATTTATTTATTTATTTATTTGGAGCTTCGCAGCTGTGGCGATGTTGCTCTGGGAAAAAAACTGTATAAAATTAAAAAAAAAAACAACATAAAAACAAAAAAAAAACGAAACGAAACAAAATTAATTTAAACGAAACATAAAACAACATAACAGAAATGTAACATGAAACATAGAATAGTAACACAAAACAGAAATGGAACACAAAAACAGGAATGGAACAGAAAACAGAAACAGACAAACAGAACTGAAAAAAAACAGAATGGATCACAATATCAAATGGAAAAACAAAACACAGAAATGGAAATCAAAAACAAAATGGAAAACAAAATTCAGAAATGGAACACAAAAACAAAGACAGAAATGGAACATAAAAACAAAATACAGAAATGGAACACAAAACCAAAATGGGAAGCAAAAACGGAAATGGAACACAAAAACAGAAATAGAACAAAAACAGAAATGGAACACAAAACCAAAATGGGAAATAAAAACGGAAATGGAACATAAAATAGAAATAGAACAAAAACAGAAATGGAACACAAAACCAAAATGGGAAATAAAAACGGAAATGGAACATAAAATAGAAATAGAACAAAAACAGAAATGGAACACAAAACCAAAATGGGAAATAAAAACGGAAATGGAACATAAAATAGAAATAGAACAAAAACAGAAATGGAACACAAAACCAAAATGGGAAATAAAAACGGAAATGGAACATAAAATAGAAATAGAACAAAAACAGAAATGGAACACAAAACCAAAATGGGAAATAAAAACGGAAATGGAACACAAAAATAGAAATAGAACAAAAACAGAAATGGAACACAAAACCAAAATGGGAAATAAAACAGAAATGGAACACAAAAACAAAATGGAAAACCAAAAACAGAAATGGAACGCAAAACAGAAATAGAAAACAAAAATGGAACTCAAATAATAGAAATTGAACAATAAATTGAAATCGATCAATAATAGAAATCGAACACAACAAATTGACAAACAAAATATAGAATCCAAAACAATTTAAAAAACTAAAAAGTGAGAGTTGAAAAAATAAACTTGGATAATAGGAAATAAAAAAAATATTAAACAAAATATAATAAAATATATAAATTGTTGAATAAAAAGGAAAAAAAAAATCTATAGTACCTTAAATTAAAAGTCATCAACCCGAACAAACAAAACCCGTTAGTCACTATTTAAAAGTTCAATGAAGTTCAACAAAGTTTTTCGTATTCTTCATGAATAATATATCTGAATAGATGATTAAACTGTTTTTTAACCAAGGACTCCATACTTGTGCTGAAATGTGGCACAATATGGGTTTATTATCTATATTGTAATTATATATATATATATATATATATATATACACGTTTTGAACGGACCTCATATTCATAATCGTCTGGGTTGGATAGATGGAGACTTGAAGAAATGATTTGAAAATCGCGTTATGAGTACGACCACGATTAATGATAGTTGATCTGTTAAAAGACGGTGCAACACATGAACGGGTGTGTGCAGTAACATAGCTATCACGTTCCCAGTTGGAAACAAGGACCTCCAAAAACTGCTTCATTCTCTCATTTTCTGAATCTGAATCTGGCTAACTCAGTCGAATCTATGGAAGTCTAATGAAGTCATTTTACACTTGTATGGCCGGAATGTCAAAATTAGCAGAAAACTTTTACCAAATCGATGAATGATATATCATTAATATTATCAATGACTCTGTTTAAATTATGAGCAACGTCCAGTTAGTTGACTCTAATAAAACTGTTTGGGACATAAACTACTGCTTTGATATGAGTTTCTTGTGTGTTAAACCCCTTATATGGATGGTAATGAAATTGTCTATTCACGAAATAAAACCAATATTTCTGTGGGAAATGTAATAAATGCTTAATGAAAAGGTTAAGCGTACCAATTAATTCCTTTCAATCACCTTTACATCGCGACCAACGTGTACATTTCAAGTTCTAAAAGGAACAAAAATCAACGCATATGAAATTCCATGTCCCCTATATTTAGTAATTTATATTTAATTTCTCTGAAGGTCTGTCGTGGAAACTTTTAAGTTGATATTATTTTGCACAGAGGATCTAGACCAGAAAAATTAAGTGCATATTCATGGATGAACGTTGGCCCTAAAGGTCTGTTAAATGCTTCCTTTGGTGTTCTCAATTTCCAATTTCGCTATAATTTATTTTTAGGGTGGAAAATTGATTCTGAGGATGGAAATAGTTACAACGTTTTTTAATAAATACATTTTTATGGCAAGTCGTGGTTTCCACCTCTAACCTGACTACGTACTTGCATTTTTATGAAACGAAAGGCCATGTCACTAATTGTAATGATTAATTTGCGAAGAATTTCATTTTGAAAACAGAACGAAAAACAATTCTTTCTAAATTCATTTTTCGGTTCATAAAACTGCCATTAATCACAATCTGGAGGCTGGCTCATGTAGCTTTGATCAGTATTATCATTAAAATTATAGCATGATTTCGTTGTAGTATTACAGTTTGGAGTTACAAATACTTATGTACCAAAGTTTACTCCTCACAGAACTACTATTGATTTTTATTTATTGCTTCACAGAGCAATTATACACCATTTAATATACAGACAACTTCATAAAATCGTTTAAATTTATTATTTTAATAAAGTGAATACTGTTGAAAGGGTATTTGATGAATCAGAGGCTGGAGGGAGCCTATGCTAACAGGTGTAAGAGAGGAGGGGAGGAGTATTACCCAACTAGACCAAGGCCACCCCTCTCAGTAGGTCAATATTATACCCCCACCCCTCGCTCTCCCCTCCCCTCCTATAGCTGTAACCATATAAAAACTATAATTAGATAATATACTATAATTAGCAATCAACCACTACTACAAGGGAACTAGTCAATCCTTACAAAGGCAGATAATGTTTAAAATAGTTTTAAAAGCACTCTGAATGGCACGAATCAGAATCAAATTGAGTTCATTAGTGACTTTGTAATAATGAGTATAAAGGCTTTGCCCAACTGACTCAGCTCTGCATTAGAGGCGATCAATATCATTCCTCTAGCTATAGCAAGGACGGAGGATCTTAAAACACAGCATAGATAGGAGACGGCATTTTCGGCCATCTTATATTCTATTGGTTATTTTAAGTAAAATACCGAATGGAAGAAACTGAAGAAACAATATGCCTGGAGGCAGATACCTCCAGACAGTGGACAGAGGAAGGACTCTCGGGTAAAGCAATGGTGCGGTAGTTTGGTAAACTAGAGTATGCTACGATTGAAGTTACTAGCGCAGAACTCAGTCAAGTTGTTAGTAAGCATCTGAAGTCAGGACTTGCCAAACAAATATTGCGACCGCTCGAACGTCAATCTATAAGTTTTTATGGACATAAAAACAAATACAGTCTACACACACACACACAAATATATATATATATATATATATATATATATATATATATATTCTTCATTTTCTCTTGGCATGGGTCATCAATAAAAAGATTTTTTCACGTAAACTTTATTATTACTGCTCTACATGTTTCGTGGTCAATATACCACCTCTTCAGAGAGGACAGTCGCAACTAACGTAAGAGAGAAAAACGAGCACTTCAGAAATGGAGAGCCCCTGAGCAGATGTAATATAGTCCATGAAACATGTAGGGCAGTATCAATGAAGTTAAAGGGAAAAATTTTTTTTTTTTTTTATTGAAAAATGTTTTATTAATATTTGAAGTATATATACATTGACGCTCGAGCGATTAATATTTGTTTGGCAAGTCCTGACTGCAGATGCTTACTAACAACTTGACTCAGTTCTGCGCTAGTAGCTTCAATCGCATCGTACTCTAGTTTAGTTTATATATATAAATATATATATATATATATATAAGATCAATTCCTCTTCTTACCACACGCATTCAAGGCCAACAAATATAGGGTAACTACATTAAAATATCTGGGAGTAATTTTTGATGAAAAATTGAAAAACTATTATTTTATAAACATAATAAACCATTAAAACAGTTTGCTGAAGAAATGTATGACTTCCTGAATTATTTACTCTGAAATACAGTTAAATTAATTAATTATTCAGCATTGAATCCAAAATTTGTTTTTGTTTTTTCTTTTCTTTTCTTTGTTGTAAATAATTTTATTGTACAAATATTTTATGATATTCATAGATAAAAAAAAAAATGTTATGTATCAAGCAACAATTATCAAGTCATGTACTAATTATTGTACGGGACGTGTGGCTAATAAACTTCCTTCCTGTAGGGTTACTTCAGGAAGGAAATATATATATATATATATATATATATATATATATGTTCTCTCTATCCCAACAGTCCTAAGGAAATTTTCATATGACTGACTGGTAGAGGAACACATCAGGGGTAAAATAAACGTTAGTACATTCTCTTGATGACAGCTTTATACGGCATATTACTTTCAGGCTATCAATCCCCCACCGAGAGGCAATGTTAGGCGAGTTATTTGTATTTTATTTAATTATTATTATCTCTTGGCAAAGTACCACTTCTTCCCATTTCATTTTAACAATAGGCCAATTTAGTCGATGAGACGTAATCAATTGAATTTTTACTATTATCCAATTATAATAGGCCACTGATTACCCTAAAAGTGCTGTGTTCAATAAAATTGCAATCAATTGGATTTAACTATTTCGGAGATATTTCGAATTTTTGAAAATCCCCCCTCTAAACCCCCTCCCTCCCACTGGTCCGATTTAAGCCATTAACGAACTTGATCTGTCTTTTTGAATAAACCGTTTTAATATCGAGTTTGTTAACGATCAAAACAAAAATTGCGACCGCTAGAGCGTTAACAGACAAACGCACAATACATATATATATATATATATATATATATATATATATATATATATATAATTTATATAACTATATAATTTTGAACGGACCTCATTTTCGTCATCTCCTGGGTAGGATCGATGGACATTTGAGAGATTTTTCGAAAATCGCGTCATGAGTACGACCTCAATAGCTGATTTCCCTTAAGGGAAATCTGCTAAAACTAAGCAATCTATAGTGGGATGTCAAGTGGCCGGCCTACAATCTGTAGAATGATGGTGCCATTACAGACCGAACATCGCTATTACTTTATTAAAGTAGCTACTCAACTGCCTTCCGATTTCACGATGATACTTAGAGACCAGACGTAAAACACTGAAAAACCGTATCCGCATAGCCTATTTGAGACCCCTCATACAGCGATTTAGAGCGTTAAGTCCTCTCCACTCAGATTAGAAGCAACTATAAATATGCCTTGTAGTTTACACATAAAGTTTAAATCTTCTTGGTAATTCGTAGGAGTAAACCCTGAGAATATATTTTAATAGCCCGTATTTTATTTAGAAAAAAAAAGAAGAGAAATTTAGTAGTATTTCAAGAATATTTTGAATCAGAAGCAAGGAATAGGATAGGATTTCTTTAAGAAAATAAAAGAAAAAAAGATAAGGGAAGAGGTAATTACCCATTTGAAAGGCTGCTAAGAGGAGATGTTCCCATGGTTAGAGAGAAGGGGCAAGGCCAAAGTGAATATTTTTCTTGAGGAACAATTAAGAGAATCCCCATGTAGACAATGGGTGATTACGGTGGCAGCAACCGGGCCAGGGACCCCTCGCTCTTATCACTACCAACCATCGCTGCACAGTACACAGACGCATAAACACGCTCAGACGAGCACGCACGAAAATGGGAGGGATATGAATACAATTAGAAGGAATTAGAGGTATTAAGAGCATTGGAGCAGCCATGTATGAAGCATAGGAAGTGTTAACAAGAGGAATAGATGCCCGCCTAGAACACCACGGGTCTAAAGCGGTCAAGGGTTTTCCAACTAGTAATCTAAAGGAGTTGATCTATTATTACTTGAATTATACACACTAAACCAAAATAACAATCCTATTTCCATCATATGCTCAAGTCCATACTGCTCAACCCTTATCCACTCATCGTAACAGACTGAAGACCAACTAAAAGCAACACATCAATATATTCATTTTTGCACACTGGAGTGCTAACAACAAAAGGAATTTCAATTACATTATCAAATATAATCTATACTAAATCTATAGGCAATAGCATTGAAGGCCGAGGAGTAAAAAGTCCTTGCAATTTTGAATTGCTAGGTTTTATAAATAATAGGGAAATTTCATAGTTCGTTCATAACTATTTATGCATATATTTATAGACACCGATTTATCGGTTTGTCTTCATACTTTCTTAATCGCACGCACGAGGGGAGTGTAGGATTCATTGCATAAAATTCATATGAATCACTTCATATGCATCTTAAATGGAAAATTATTAGTTACTATTATTATTATGTAAATTAACATCTACCGATTAGTTATAAGTGTTTAGGATATCCAATGTTTATGCATTTATAGTCGAGTATTACATATTCGACTTTTCTAATGAAGACATATTGTACAATCCTGTAAATACGTTTATGATTAAAGATCCCCAATGAATAATTTGTTTTACATCATTTGTCGTTCCCCACTTGTAACATTACAGTACTCAAGATTCAATCCACTCGGTGACAGTTTTAGCCAACACAGTACTTTCGGACTCATCATCAATTCCGAATTGGTTTGCCTGAACTAGACTCTTCCTACCCAAGCCAGACTGAAAAAAAGTCCGTCACGCAGGGGCTGCGTAAACTAAGCAGATTTCCCACGTGCTGGTATAACACGTGTGATGTCATATTCTCCATTTCAACGTAATATAATGGAAGATATTTTGAATTTTCTAATTCCTCCCTCCCTTTCTAAACCCTCCCTATCCTCCGGCCCTTATTTCAGCCTATTATGATCTTTAGTGTTGAATGAAACAGTTAAATACCGAGGAAGGTATAGAAAAAAAAACATCTCCGAGTTAACAAAGTTAATTCTGAAACTGGCATTATCACACAACATATTTACAAGTACCTCATCCAGTAAATACCTGTTAAAAATAATATTTGGTATTTAAGATTAAAATAAAGTGGGTCACTATGTAACTGAGTAGGAGTGGGGGTTTACTAAATGCTGAATACTACAAAATCCAAATATCTCGGTTAATATTGAAGATAGAGAATAAATCTACATAACAATATTTATAGTAAATTGAATTTGCAATAAGATTGATTCTATACAATTTTTCGATCCGATTTATAATAACAGAGATATTTCGAAATTCCACCCTCCCACTAGTCTAATAAATATAAATATAAATATATATATATATATATATATATATATATATATATATATAATTTTGAATTTTTATTTCATGTTTTAATCTCAGGGGATTTCTCCATCAGGAATAAGTTATAACCAAAAGACCAAACAAAACAAAGATAACTTTTCATTTTGATGCCAGTTGATAGAAAGTACGACGCATATGGGCTGAGTAAGATTACCCACGGATTGGAGATGCTATTGAAAATACACCATCTATTTCCCATTTTTCCTGTGATAAGAACTCTATGTAAAGACGATTGGAAATTTAAACTGCACATGAAATATTCAGGTGCTCGAACTGGCAGTCATATTAATTAGAGTGGAGGTTTACAGAGAACTGAACACTAAACAATTTCCAAAATCAAGATTAATATTCGAGAGAAAATTTGTCTAGGCAAACAGTTGCAGAAAATTAAATTTTTAACAACATTAAAAATGTATGTACATTTTTAATGCGGCTCATGTAACGGAAATATTTTGAATTTTTTATTTTAAACCTTCTCTAAACCATCTCTGATATCCAAATATTTTTATTTTATGCATGTATAACATTATAATGCAATAAGTGGAATATAAACGTGTTTTAAACGAATTCATGGATGTTCACGATCCATGGGAGTAGGGAGGGGTATCCGGGGATAGTAGGAGAGTTCAAAACACTAAATCGTAAAAAAATCAATTTTTACGCATAGGATCAAAGACTTCTTTTTTTTATCTCTAATAAGAAAGCAGAAATTCGCAATTTTATGTTCCTAACGCTCGAACCCCTCCTTCTCCCTTCTTCGTTAATTGCCTTGGATCAGTTATAAGACTAAACCTTTTGGTTATATGCTCCCGAGATCTAGGCATCTTCAAGCGAACTTTGGACGGAACTCCTCCTATCTTCATTACGCGAAATAAAATGCTGAACTCTGTGTTTTAAGAGTGCTCGTTGGGAAACCAAAAAAATGAAAAAAAAGTAAGATTTTATTTCTGGATGATGATAACCGGTGTAGAAAATTCATGTAACAATGAAGATGAACATGAACATCTGGATCAAGTAGCCGGGAATCAGACGATTTAAGCAGAAAATATTAGGAGTAGAAGTGTTGATTTACTGACACAGGTATCAAATAAATAAAAATAACTCAGCCCATTTTTGAGCTTCAAAGTGAAGGACAAAGATTGTCATCATTTCAGACATGAATTGCTTCATCGTCTTGTAAAATTAATTATTTTTATTGCATTTGCATTTTTTCCTATTAGAAAAGTCACGAGTCATTTTCGTGATATCGATTATATCAAATAACGATTTATTTTGAATGAGAGTACTATACCAGTTATTTCAATATTTCAACTACATTTATGTTTATCCAAGAAGGTACAGTTACATGGTATCGAAAGGACATGTTATTTTTCAAGTAGAACCGATATGGCAACAAATGATAAGAATTATTCTTGATAAGTGTGATAATGGAATTATGACTATCCTGTCCCAAGAAGGGTAGAGACCACAATTTATTGCTCTTTCCAAAGAACAGCGATATAAAAGTTTTGTTCCACTAAAATATTTCAGATATTGATATGCCTAGGGCTTTTTGATGTGCATTCAAATAGCCAAACCAATAAAACCACCTATTATAACCTCTTATGGGCTTTAATTAATAAACAACTTGCTTTAGGTTTTAAAGCCTCTCGCAAACTAAATAAATATTACTCGTTTTAGAAACATCGTCTCACCTGAGTTTCTTTATATTCTTGTGATTTCTTAACAGGACTCGACCTCAAACATTGCAAAACCCATTCAATCGCCTCTTCGTCTAATAAAGTTAATTTGTTTTTAATGCATTGCATTTCTGTCCTTGAGAAACATTTCGCAAATGTCCAATGCAGAAATTATCCAATTAAGCAATTCAAATGAACTTTACAAACTGATAACACAATCAATAAATAACTCAATAATATATTTTTTCAGACATTGCTAAAAATGTCAGTAGATGCTCGCCTGTGCGGAGTGGCTACGAAAGGTCCATAGCGAGAACTATATAAATATATATATATATATATAAGGCTACATCGCTATGAAAGATTTTTATTTTGAAGAAAACGGCTACAGATTTTTTTGTGATTCTCTAGTTATCGATGGTACGCCATCCATCTCCGTCAGGTAGTTTTTAATTTGGTTATTAGCAGATTTCCCTTAAGGGAAATCAGTTATTGAGGTTGTACTCATGACGGAATTTTCGAATTTTTTCTTTAAATGTCCATCGATCCTACCTAGGAGATGACGAAAAAGTCCGTCACGCAAGGGCTGCGTAAACTAAGCAGATTTCCCTCGTGAAGTTTAGTAATAGATAAATCTACACACTGGTAACACAACACCACCGTGAATAAATACAAACGGAAATAAGAAATTTTTCATCCAATTTCAATAACCTGCCGACAGGAAGCGTTAGGTTAGAAATGTAAAGAAACGGTTCTGCCCGCCTCACACCGGAAAGAAAAACAATTACTGAAATATTTTAGAATGTAACATATTAATTTTATTGAGAACTATTCACTACATCTAGTACTGTAATTAATAATGAGTCAGAATAATTGTTATCTCAATCAATCAAATTTTTGTAGTCCAAAACCTTAAGAAGGGGGGGGGGGAGTCACCAGGACATATTTACAAGTATCTCGTTTAATAAAGGTCTCTTAAATACAATTTTTGGTATTTAAACTTCTAATAATGTGATTTATTATGAAGTGGAGTATTGTGTATGAAACATGAGTAGAAGTGGCAGTTTGCTGATGGCAGAAAACTGAAAAATGCAAAAATCTCGGTTAATATTCAAGATAGAGAATAAATGTATATGACAATATTTATAGTAAATGTAATTTGCAGTAAGATTGATTCTGTACAATTTTTCGATCCGACTTATAGTAACGGAGATATTTCGAATTTTCTACTACAGTTGTTATTGGGCAGATTTCTCTACTGTAAACTTCACGTGGGAAATCTGCTTAGTTTACGCAGCGCGACGGACTTTTTTTAGATTCCTACGATTTCACAGAAAAGAGGACTTAGTTAAAAGATTAGTACTAGAAGCTACCGAAATTAATAAGAGAAAACACAATGAATGATGAAGTCGGAGCATTACATTCCGAAACGTGGAAGGAGATACTTATAAATCAAATTATTAGTTATTTACGTCCAATTTTTACTACTAAGGCTAATGGAGACGAGTTACCTACAGGTTACCACCCTTTTCTAGCCAGGGTGGTGCTAAGGATTTTATAAAATGAGTTCGTCACTAAATAAATTCCTATTGTCCAGGAGGGAATCAAACTCGTCACTCTAGGCTTACTATGTGAGATTAAGGCCAACGCTTTAACTCACATGACTAACCTGAACCCCCAAAAACTAAATTAAAAAACATGTTTAATAAATAAATCTAGGATGCTAAATATAACCGAACTTAATATTACCTGACGAAGATGGGCTGAGTACCATGAAAAATGTCCAAAGGAGACAAAAAATAAATAAGACCGCTGATAAGGGAACACTTTACAATAAATGAATATATATATATATAAATATATAAATATATATATATATATATATATATATACCACAGATGACGTCAGACCATCTTCAATTCCGTGTTTATTTATACCTTTAGATCTGCAGTTGAAATATAAGCTGGCAATGAAGTAATTAGTTGCATAAGAACTTAGTGTGTGAATCGAATGAGTTGGTGTTAAAACGTATGAAAGGGCAATCATAGAAATTACTTGAACATCAAGGTTGGTTATGAAAACAATATTCAACGTGAGGCAAAAGAGCGGTGATATTTATGTTTCTCCATTTCACAGTTACTCCAAAACAGAATTATCGTAGTAAAATTTCGAGCTTTAAGGAAATTAGAGACCATCAAACGTTTAAATTAAAAATTTTAGTATACACAAATAAAATTTGGGCTTTACTGAGCATATGAGTATGCTTGGGTGAGGGGAGGGAGGGGGGCATCTCTCCGCCCAAAAATAATAACAGAGACTAGATTATTATTTTTCCCCTCACCCTCCCAATAATTTGATCTACAAAAGTAAAAAGTAAAAGAAAAGTCAATAACAAATAATCCTGATGATCAAATAAAAAATATGTATTTTTTATTTATTAATATCCATTTTGTGCTACTAAGGCTAATTGGGACGTCTTATCTACAAGTTACCACCCTCTTCTAGATAGGGTGGGACTAATGATTTTATTTACAGAGTTCGTCACTAAATAATTTCCTATTTGTCAGGTGAGAAATGAACTCACGAGTCTTAGTTTATTAAGTGAGATTAAAACCAACACCTTAATTTACATGGCTAACCTGAGCTTTTGTTATCATCGTATTTATTTATAATAAGTAAATATATTTACATTGTTTTAAATTTCTATATAAATTATATTTAAATCCAGAGTATTATTTTTATTGTTCGTAAAATTATAAAAGTTATTTTAATACGTTCCAATGTTTTATGCAAAATCATTTTTTTTGTGTGAAAAGATACTTTCATATCATTTTTATACGCAGTATGATGTGCTTTCAGGCTGACAGACATATTCCCTCTTGAGGTATATCCGCTAAAAAATAAGACTCCTAAAAATTGAATCTGCATGACGCGAACATAATTAAGAACCTGAATTATTAATCAATCTCACGCAGGAATTGAGTAAACAAGAAAATTTGCGTACACGCTCGTGAGTGTATTAAATGACGTGATCCACTTGTTAAAGCTTCAAAAATGGCGTCCGTCATCTGTACAGTCCACAAGCTATTTCTCGCTTAGTAAGAACCTTATGAAACGAAAACAGGATTTAAAGTAGTTTAATGATAAAAAGTGAAGCTCGCATGTTTAGAAGGGGGGGGGGTTAAGAAGGCTCAAAACATAAAATACAAATAACGTAGTTTCGAGTTAGAAAAATTTGGAGACAACAAGAATTATATGTTATATATCGAAAACTGTCATTAATTTGTCATTGAAATTATGTCCGTACCGTGTTTTGATCAGATACATAATTACAGCGATATTAATTTTTTATCAATTCCTGTCTCCCACTCCACATGAGCATTAAAAGGAATATCTTTATTAGCAGATTTCCCTAAAGGGAAATCAGCAAATGAGGTTGTACTCATGACGGAAATTTCGAAATTTTTCTTCAAATATCAATCGATCCTATCTAGTAGATGACGAAAATAAGGTCCGTTCAAAACTGTATATATATACATATTTGTCTGTTACCGCTCTAGCGGTCGTAATTTTTGTTTGATCTATTGCAAACTCGATATTTAGTCTTTTTATGTAAAAACAAAGATCAAGTTTGTTAACGGCTGAAATCGGACCAGTGGGAGGGGGGGGGGTTTAGAGGGGAGGATTTTCAAAAATTCGAATTATCTCCGTTACTATACGACAGATTGAAAAGTTGTATAGAACCAATCTTATTGCAAATTAAATTTACTATAAATATATTTCTATACATTTATTCTGTATTTTGAATATTAACCGAGATATTTGCATTTGTATTCTATGTGTGGTCGGCAGGAGTCCGCCGAGAGCTCTGGCGGCCGTTTCCGTAACTATTCGTCCCTCTTGAATAGGTTTAGAGATACTTTTACTTTTACAGTTGTTATTGGGCAGATTTATCTACTGTTAACTTCACGTGGGCCCCTGCGTGACGGACTTTTTTTTCATCCAAAGTTAATATATCGAGTTTTGTAAGAATCAAACAAAAAGAGGTGCTAACATCCATAGCGTCAACTACAAAATTCATTTATTTATTTATTTAAATATATGTGGTAGCTAAGAGCGTTGCTCGGGATATGAAATAATAAAAGTATTTATTATGTAAGGGTTCACTATCCACAATGACTTTATATTCCCTGCCTCTTGCGCATGCTTCTTTTTTCAAACCACCCATAATGATGGATAGAAGTCTCTATTCCGAACCATGCAACAATTAAAGCTTCGTTCCCTCCATTATATATATATATATATATATATATATATATATATATATATATGGATCAGATTTTCATCATCTGCTAGTTACTATCCTATTGGCAATTTTAGAGAATCACGTCAAGAGCACAGCTGCCTTACGTGTACTAAAAATACGAAACCATTGAAAAGGGCCGAAATGTATGTATATCGTCTGAATGAGAGATGAATATATTTGCAAATAGAGGTCAGTAGCACAGTGGTAGCAATGCCGGGCTTACGTAAGCATCAAAGATGGCCGCCACAGGCCACCCGCCCAAACAGACCGCCTTCAAATATGGACGCACTCCCAGCTCACACGTGGCCCGGCCCCATACATTATAGAGCTCACCTTTATTAGCCCCTAAGAGCCATTAATTCTATAATTTTCAAAAGCACTTTTCACAATAATAATCTACATAAAAGTACGTTATTAGTGAATAAACATATATCCGTCTTGAGACAATGGAATTTGGTCTCGAAAGAAAAAGCGTTGTGAAGCATCTTGAAAAACAACCCTCCCAATTTAGTTTTAAGATATGTTTTCAGTGACGGAAACCTTGAGATGTAAATATGATTTAAGAAAAATTGATTTTAAGACTTCAGATTAGAATACTGTTCGTACATCATTCAACTTGCTTAACCAAGGCAAAATGGAAATCCTTTTAGCCCTCCAGTAATACAATTTCGTAAAATGGATGAAAAGTGAATTTAAAAAACCAATTTATTAGTAAAATATATATATATATATATATATATATATATATATATATATATATATATATTCCTTCAAGATTGTGGCCATTTTATTCCGAAATTGCAATCTAAGTACTGTACTGGCTACAATCGTATTAAAATTTGAACCCTCTCTTGTAAATAAAGCATTGCAATTAAGAAATATAATCATAGTATATCCAAAAAATAAAAATGCAAGAAAACTGCCAAAGAAATATTATGCCCATTTATTAGCATTTAATAAGTGGGGCTTGAAGAGAGTTATGAATTGGACACGTTCCACAATATTAGTCCCCCCCCCCTCCTTCTAACATCTCTCATTGGTGACTACTTCGATGAAACGATAGTGAATTTGCCTTTAGTAGTAATAAAAAATCTATCATCATAAGCCACTTGTGAGATTTTTTTTTTTAAAAAAAAAAAAAAATAAGTTCCCACATTTTTGGAACGTTAGTAGAATAAAATATGCATGCGAACTCAAAATTGACATTGGTCACTTGACATGTAATTTAACCAAGAACTTGCCACTGCGTCCTATCGCCTACTACAATACAGTAACAATAATACAGCACAATTGAATAAAACGGTTTTTCATAATATCCGTGATTCTACTAGATCTATTAAACATTCAACCATGAACGATTTTAAAACTTGAATCTCCTGGCTGGTGGAGGTCAATGATACTACCAATGTTGAAAAAAGCCAACACCTACACGATCATTCTATGGAATGAGGATTAAAGCATAGTTTGAGGAGGAGTTGACATTTTTCTGCCATGGATGAAAATGAGATATATTTTAACACTATTTTAAAACATTTTGAGAACATCCTCATCCAGGAGAAGGAAAAGATTTTTGATTATTTATTTTTTTGGCGTAAACAGATTTCAAAACAACCTCGAAAGGAAAAGCGCAGACAGGCTTATGCAAGTGGTTTAAAATTCTGACTTAGGGGCACACAACTCGTTGTACACTGGTTCATGAAAGACATCTACTTTTTTGCTTATTAACGCCCACTTTATACAACTATGACTAAGTGTAACGGGTTATCTTCAGTTTTCCACCCTTTTCTAGCCTGGATGGGACTCCAGATTTTATTTAGTAAGTTCATATCTAAATAAATTTCTATTGCCAACATCGGAATCAAACCCAAGAATTTAGGTTAAGACCAACGCCTTAACTCACATGGCTAATCTGACTTCCATGTGAAAACACCTAATTATAACTACGTGAACAAAAATTCAGAGTCTGTTTTTTTTTCCGAATGTGAAATGATGTTTTCGGTGAGTCAATGCACCACGTAAAATATCTACTTACAATTAGTTAACGTAACCCCGTGCGTCACGGACATTTTTCTTTTGGATTAGTGATGATGGGATATCTCTTCTTTTTTTACGAACAAATGGAAGAGCTGGGAGGACTTTTTAATGAGCCAGAATTCATTTCCACTATCAAGATGGAGAACTTGTTTTTGACTGTGCAAGGGTTAGTGGATGTGATGACAATACCTCCAGAGAGAGTACCAAAAAATCCTCTAAGATCATCCAAGAGATAACGGGATGACCCAAGAAGTCCCAGTGGCTAGGAATGAAGAGGACACCCTCTGCAACAATATGGCGTTAGTGAAGAGCTACTTGTGGGACAAGTGGCCCAGCTAAGTCCATCATCAGTATATTCCACCTCGCCCATTGGGATGCAATCCGTAACTATCCTACCGATATTATAAGCAATCCAAAGTTCTAGATTGGCTTCTGTATGTCTTTAATTTACACACCTTGTCTATCGGGCGTGAAGGGGGCTAGAACTTATTGGAATAGCTCCATTCTCACAATGTATGTCATTTGAACTCACGGGGATGAGTCGCTGAGCACTAGATTACTGAAGGTGAAACACAGTTTTGAAAAACGACTCATTTAAATAAATATTTCTTGAGATGTACTTGTGTTGGCCTTCGCTATCCTTCATCAACCCTCCCCATCTTGAAACAGTTTCTTCATCCGAATCTAATGCATCTCATCTAAGTTGATCCAAACTTTATTCATGCAAAGAAGCAATTCCAATTCAAACAACTAATTCCTAAGTTCGACTTCTAATTCCATGACTCAATTTCTAAGTGTACGTCAAGGATATTACACCATTAAAGGTATCTTTTTTTTCTTTCTTTTTTAAACTATTCTTTTACAGAGGATTCGGAACACTTAGCAGTTTGAATCCATGTTCATTAGATTTCATAAATATTTGAAATCAATTATGAATTAATAGGCTCAATTATTAGTCATCTCGTGGGGAGTGTTCTACACTCAGGAAAATCACAAACCGAACCACATTAACACACATCGGATCTAGTCAGTCTAGACACAACCGACTACTCGCCAGAACAGAGCATTTAGGTATACATCACTACATAGGGCTCCATCCATTTTCCTTGAAGGAGTTTCCTTCTTAGATAGGACTTTTCCAGCAGTGATATTTCAGTAGTCACGTGGGCACGTTATTCGCTCGACCACAAAGATTAGCCATATCACTTACTCATCCAACAATTCGCTAAACTGGACTAAACAATTCCCGAACACGTGACAAGTTAAATTTTCCAATGCAGAAATTAAAATTACTTTGTTTTTTTACTTAAATCATTATTATTAATTAACGTCCACTTTGTGTTGCTAAGTCTCACAAGGGCGGTTACAAACCTTTTCAAACTAGGGTGGGACTAAGGATTTTGTATAATGAGTCGAACAGTGGTTGTTCGCTTCAGAAAAAAAAACAATAGTATAAGGTTGTTATTGAGTAGGACCAGTATAAACTAATTAATTTCTCTAAAAAATAAATGCAGGGGGCGCGTCAAAAACGCAGTCTTCTCACGTGCTGGAATGACACAGCAGGTGCAACAGTAGGTGCAAGGGTTAGTGATAGAAAAACAAAATGGAGTTAATACAAGTAACACCTTTATTATCAGAGTTACAGGTAACACAAAACGATATAACAAAACTCCGTCACGCGGGGCTGCTTTAACTAAGTAGATTTCTCACATACTTGCATTTATATCAAAACGAAAAAGTTCAATGAGAACATTATTTGGTATTTGAGCTTCAAATAAAATAAGTCATATTATAATAGCTTAATGTTAATGTAACAGGAGTAGGAGTGGGGGTTTACAGAAGGCCAAAGATTGAAAAAATGTAAATAACTTCGATCAGAAGCATAATAAGAAAGGTATTTAAAATAATACATTTTACACCCTGTTCTCCACTCCTCTTTGCCCTATCAGCTGTTAACAAACACAATTTTTTAGTTAAATATGAAATGCCAAGTATCAAGTTTGGTACAATCAAACACCTCTGCCGCAAGACCATTAACAGACGAATGAAATGAAAATGTATGTGTGTGTGTGTGAGTATATATATATATATATATATATATATATATATATATATATATATATAATATATATACATACATACACAAAACTGGTCTCATCCTCGATAGCACGATGGGTCGGTAGAAATATGAGATTTTTTCGCGTCATTAGTACAACCTCAGGAGGTAACGACCCTTAAGATGCAACCAAAATTATTTATTAACAATCTTCAACTAGACCGAAATTTTCTCCAGTTTCCCAGCTAATCCCTACCTTTACTACGTCTCATCATCAATCTTCTACGTATAAACATAAAAATATAGAGTGGTTTTACTTCCTTTGTACACAAGTCCTCCGAAGATTCACACTTAAATAAAGGCAAATGATGAGATAAATGTAAGGTGTAACTGAGAATAGGTGCCTATACAACATACGCCATTAACTAAACTTTATTTAGCAAATCCATAGAACAGAATAACCAAATAAAGCTTATCCAATCTCAGGAAAGCATTATCTGCCGATTATCCAAATCGCAATAGTCCTGTTGGCGAGAGTCATTTATAATTTCTTAACATTTACTATTCACAAACGTACCAATGAAACTAAGTTACGGATACGTAACTTACAAAACGGTCCATGGATGTGTAAGAGGGAAACATAAAAGCTCTGCAAGCAAACAAAGGTCTCAAGAAAAGTAATTATAGCAAACAAGACAGCTGAGGGGATGACGTAGCTATATTAATCTAATATCGTCTTTTTCGGCCAATTTCATCTCTGCAAATAATATGGGAGTGCAATCATGTCTGTAAGAATGCATCCGGTATGCTGCCCAAAAAGCTGTAACATGGTACATCAAGAAGTGAGAAATGAATAGATGAAGACCAAAAGAAATATGCTTGCTGAAGCTGGACACTACTAATTAGAGAAGTCGGGATGGAATCCACGAGGGATGGATTGACGAACAGTGATTTCATTTGGGAGATATTTGGTGATCTCATTTCATCATATATTCTCTATTTCTAAGTAAAAGTCGAGTAGAAGTGAGGGTTTATTGAAGGCTGAAAACAAGAAAACATGAAAAACTTGCTTAATATTTCAGCTACGAAAAATGAACAAATCAACAATTGTGGACCATCAATATTGTAACAAGATGGTTTCGACCGATTCATAATAATTTTAATCATGTTTGGTAACTACCATACATAAATCGCGACAGCTAGAGAGTTAACAAACAAATATATAAATTTATAAACATATATATAAACGTTTTAACGGACCTCATTAATATAAATTCAATAGCTGAATTCTCTTAAGGGAAATCTGCTAAAATTGTAGGCAAATCCCCAACCTTGAACTTGGCAACCTTAGCTCACGTTAGGGACACCCTTTTCTAGTCAGGGTTCCCCCAACTAAGATTAATATTAGGCCTCAACACTAAAAAATAACTTTGTGAAATTATAAAATATGTTAATTTTTACTTTTATTATCAAATTAATGTTTCGCTCCATTTTTCAATAGCGTATTTTTCCTTGAAGTACCCACAGCAAGGTTCGTAAATCTTCCTCTTTTACTTCTGTGGACTGGTTGATATTTGTTTCGAACCTTATGTGGGATCTAGGATGATTCCTTCGTTTTCTATTCTTTTGATAATGACGATGTCTCGAAATTCTTCATAAACTTCCCAATCTTTGTGGTATATTTTTATTAGTTGGGCTATGTCTGTTTTTACTTTATGGTGATGGCTCCTCATCAACTTTCCCCATTTGCAAGAACCTAGGGCATGAGGTAGACTTTCAATCTCACTGCAAAGGCGGCAGCGGGTGATCCTGGGTTCCTGTCAGGGATTTAGTCCACAGGAATCAAGTTAATATTCATCTTGATAGCCGTCAACCACTCTGAACCGGAAAGGCCCTTCTTAGACACCCATTGATTGCTAGGCTTCAATTCTCTAAAATTGATGACTCTTTTCCCTTTGGATGGGAGGGAACACCATTCAATAAACGAGTTTTCCCTGAGTTCTCGGCGAATTTATCTGACATCAATTTCAGCCTTTTAGCAGATTTCCCTTACGGGAAATCAGCTATTGAGGTCGTATTCATGACGCGATTTTCGAAAAATTTCTTCAAATGTCCATCGATCCTACATAGGAGATGACGAAAATGAGGTCCGTTCAAAATTATATATATATATATATATATATATATATATATATATATATATATATATATATATATATATATATTTGTTAAAGCTCGAGCGGTCGCAATTTTTGTTTTATCGTTACCAAACTCGAAATTTAATCGTTTTATGTAAAAAGAAAGATCAAGTTCGTTAATGGTTGAAATCGGACCAGTGGGAGGGGGGGTTTAGTAGGGTTTTTTTTTGAAAATATCTCCGTTATTATGCGTCGGATCGAAAAATTGTAAAGAATCAATCTTATTGCAAATCAAATTTACTATAAATATTGTTCTATACATTTATTCTGTATCTTGAATATTAACCGAGATATTTGCATTTGTATTGTGTGTGTGGTCGGCAGGAGTCGGCTATGTTCGTAATTTTCCGCCGAGAGCTAGGGCCGCCATATCCGTAACTACTGCAGTCCTTACTACTACTGCCGTTATTATTAGGCAGATTTCTCTATTGTAAAACGTCACATGGGAAATCTGCTTAGTTTACGCAGCCCCTACCTGACGGACTTTTTTTTCTACATGCAAACCGTTGAAGCACTGGGCTATTTCTTCTTCAATGTTTCTTGAAGCTTATATATATATATATATATATATATATATATATATATATATATATAAAAAATATAAATTGTTAATGTTTAATTAATTAGAAGTTGCCCTGATGGGTCATTTTTTGTGACTGTTATCAATACCAGATAACTCGTTATTATCAATTTAATATTAAATTTGTCCACAGTCATCTTCATTATAATTAGCCTATTTTTAAAAGTATGTTTATAGTCTTTTTCACCCGATGGTTTAAATAAAGTGAATCCCATTTAAATGACTAAAATAAATCAAATGGGATTAAGTTTCTATTAGCAGATTTTCCTTAAGGGAAATCAGCTATTGAGGTTGTACTCAAGTCAGAATTTTCGAAATTTTTCTTCAAATGTCCATCGATCCTACCTAGGAGATGACGTCCGTTCAAAATCTATATATATATATAAAATTGTAACCTCTGTCTGTACATTGATTTTTTTCGCGAAATTTCACGATAACTTTTCGTTTCACATGTCATAGACACCATAACTGCATTTTGTTTCTTTCGTGTATGTTTGTTTGTTTGATTGTTTGTTTGTTACCTTTTCACGCATAAACGGCTGAACCGAATTTTCTGAAACTTGGTATGTACATTACTACTAGCCCAACTTAGACTTTAGGCTATGTTAGTATTCTCTGAGACGAACAGGAGTGGAGGTTATAAGGGAGACCTAAAATTAAAAATAGCGATATTTCGTTTCCTATTGCATTTTCGGCAAATATGCACATAACAAAAGTTGTTTACTTTGTTATTTGGAGTAACTTTTGTTATATACACTTTTGTCGTATACCGAAGTATAAATGAGTTATACGTTAAAAACTACTGCGGAAGTCAACAATTTTATTTGACACAAAAAACTCAACCGAACTAAACCAAACTCGGTATGTGAATTAGCACTATTGCCTTCCTTATAATAAGCCATACTAACATTTCTAGGGACGGGCAGGAGTGGGGGTTATAAGGGAAGCATGAGATTAAAAATAATGATATTTCGTTTCCTATTGGGGTTTCGGCAAATATGCACATAACAAAAGTTGTTTATTTTGTTATTTAGAGAAACTTTTGTTATATACACTATCGTCGTAATCCGAAGTATAAAGGCGCTATACGCTAAAAATTATAGCGGGAGTCACAATTTTATTTGGCACAAAAGACTCAACCGAACTAAATAAAACACTCGGCATGTGTATTAGCACTAACGCCTTCCTTATAATAAGCCATACTAACATTTCTAGGGATGGGCAGCAGTTTCCTATTAGGGTTTCGGAAAATATGCACGTAACAAAAGTTGTTTAATTTGTTATTTAGAGATTATTGCTCAACAATTCTTTTCAATATGAACTACCAGGTACCACACCTGGAAAAATTAATTCAAATGTATGTTAATATTTTGTCCTTAATAATTCAAATCTATGCATAATGCACAGGAAACGGGAAATATAACAATATGGAGGACAGTGAAGTCTTACATAAAAAATTAATTTTATTATTAACAAATCCACAGAAATGACGGGTATTAACCCTAAACACTGGGACGGGTAAATGTCAAAATATTGTGCAAAGTAAAGCCTTGCCAAAAAAATACCATCACCATTCAGCCTCAAATGAATTCCCAAGTGAAGCCGGGTATCTGAGCTAGTTATACAGTAGAACCCCTGTTAACCGGGGTAATGATGGGCATGGGTGTTCACGGATAATAGAAAACCCCGGATAATCGAATTACAATATTTTATTGCTTTAATGTGATAGGTAAGAACGTTAATTAAAAAACAAAACTCTGTAGAATGCCAGATTTATTAACGATCAAACGTTTTCTGTACATTAAAAATACATGTGAGTATAAATATACATATGTAGGTTTTACTATATATTGAATTTTCATTTAGAGAAAAAAAATCAGTGATCTTAGTTTGTTTTTTATTAAGCATCTCTTTTCTAATATCACTTCTCATTGTTCGAAGCAAGATAATTCTGCTATAATCGGCGTTCTCTTGTTCAAAATAGTTTAATAGAAGTTCGGTTGCCTCCAATGCTTGGTTGTGTTTAATTTTCTTTATTTCCGAAAAAATAAGCGAATCTTCGTCCCTCATCGCTCATATTTCCATAATCAGACTGCAACGAAGTCGATGGCTCGTCTTTTCTGTGAAGATCTGCTATTTCGTTATCAGTCAGCTGTTCGAATCCCTCTTCGTCTATTTCACTTTCCAGCATTTTTTCATGTCATCTCTATCAACATGGATGAAATCTGGGAGAGCTTTGGCGATTTCGAGAAATGATTCTGTTTCAACTTCTTCTGAGGATTCCTGAAACAAAATCTTCTTGTTCCAATATTTTGCCCCATGAAAGTTTCAATGTTGTTGGGGATAAGTTTGCCCAAGCTTCACAAACTGAAAAGATGGCGTCTTTTATGTTCCACTTTTTTACGATTTCTTTTAATGAGTCAGTACTATTATTCTCCTCAAGCAGAAATCTCAGGAATATTTTTTTATACCTTCTCTTTAAACTGGATATTACTCCTTGATCCATTGGCTGGATCAGAGATGTGACATTTGGTGGAAGATAATGAACAAAAATTTGTCCATCTTCGGTTGTCAAAGTAGACTCAGCTGGATGAGAAGGAGCATTGTCGAGTAATAAAACAGCTCTAATTGGTAGACCTTTCTGTTTTAAGTGGTGACTTACGGAAGGTACGAATTTGTCTTTAAACCATGATGAAAAGATCGTCTGATTCATCCAAGCTTTAGGATGGTTATAATAGTCACACGGAAGACTTCTTATTTCAGTCCCTCTGAATGATCGAGGTTTTTTCGCTTTCCCTATAACAGTTAATTTTAATTTATGATCTCCTGATGCATTACAACATGTCATAATTGTAAGCCGTTCTTTGCTGGATTTGTGACCAGGTGCATATTTTTCGGAATGAGCTGCTAAGGTTTTTGAAGGAAGCATTTTCCAAAACAAACCCGATTCATCCGCATTATAAATTTGATCAGGAGTTAAATCAAATTTTTTGACCAAACAGTTAAAATTTTCAATAAATAACGTGGCAGCAACATTATCACCGCTAAGACTCTCCCCTTGAATTGCCAACTGCCTGATACCGTGTCTTTTTTTGAATTTGTGGAGCCATCCTTGAGAAGCGGAGAATGGCTCCTCAATTTTTAAATTTTCATGAAACCATAAAGCTTTCTCACTCACCATTGGCCCAGAAAATGGGAACTCCCTCGGCACGTCTTTGAATGAACCATTGATAGACGGCTTCATCTACGTCTTTTAATGTAGAAGTCTTCATAGTTTTCCGAGGAAACGTTGTTTGGGCTGACGACGATACGAAGCCGGAAATGTCTTTTTTTCTTCGTCAAAATATCACGAACGGTTTGTTCGCCGATTCCGAATTCGGTGGATAATTTTTTAACACTTTCACCTTTTTCTACACGGTTTATAATGGCTAACTTCTGTTCGAGTGTTAACACAACACGTTTTCTTTTTTGCGACATTTTAGATTGAATTTAAAGGGAGACTAAAGCACAACTGACAAAGAATTTTGTTTGTAGGCAAACAGCAGAAGGGGCAGTATGGGTTTCATAGAAAGACTTGAAAACATTACCGTTCCTAGAATATGAATCAAACCACTAGTCACCGAAAATGCCGAAACATCTCATTCATTAAATTGTACCAAGTTGCCGTGTTTTTCCATTCTTTTTATTTTTTATTACATATTTAAGAAACAATACATAGTTAAAAATTATTGTAATCATTAGAAATATTCTTACGTATTCATTTATTTTAAATATAAATTACACAAATAAAATAAATGGTGTAAGAATTAAAAAAACACTTTATAACAAAAAAAAAAAAAATAAATAAAATAAAAAGCTACTCTGAACCCCGGTTAACTGGAATCCCGGTTAATAGAGCCACGGATAATGGGGGTCCTACTGTATATATATTTGTCTGTTAACGCTCTAGCGGTCGCAATTTTTGTTTGATCGTTACCAAACTCGAAATTTAATCGTTTTATGTAAAAAGAAAGATCAAGTTCGTTAATGGTTGAAATCGGACCAGTGGGAGGGGGGTTTAGTGGGTTTTTTTTTGAAAATTCGAAATATCTCCGTTATTATGCGTCGGATCGAAAAATTGTATAGAATCAATCTTATTGTAAATTAAATTTACTATAAATATTCTTATATACATTTATTCTCTATCTTGAATATTAACCGAGATATTTGAATGTTTACGAAATCGGGGCGGATAACGGATGAGTAAAACTTCACGTGGGAAATCTGCTTAGTTTACGCAGTCCCTGCGTGACGGACTTTTCATTAGCGTTGTGTTGATGAAGAGCTCTTATAATACAAGTCGTATGATTGAGACTGAGCACATTACCACATGTTTACATCAACGGAAAGATGTGAATTCAGCTTCTATTTGTACCTTACTCAGAGTGAAAATCTCCCACATTCACATATGCAATATACGTCTGCCTCCACTTGGGGGGTCTGAACGTGAGAGAGTGTAAACGTATTGCTCAAGCAGTAAAGTAGTTTTATAGTTTTCAATGACAACACATTAAAATTCTGAATGAAACTTTCGCATTTGAAGTTTTAAATGTCAATATTCTGGATAAATAGTGCCTACAGATTTCATTTTCCTCTCTGCTCTTCTATTTCCGCCTCTAATGGAAATCGCTCTCACGTCATATCATGTCAAAACATGAGGGCTCCTTTTATAAGTTATGATTTTCAGAGTTTAACAGAAAATAATTTGGGATTTAGTTTAGGATTCGGATTTGATATCACTACGCTTCATAACAAATACAGTTTTTAATGGTATTTCAGAAGAGGTAAATGCTTTTATTGAATTTATCATAAATTTACTTTCCGGCAACTATGAGTTTCTAGGATACACAATATCAGCCTCCATTCCACTAACTACCGATGTTTATAACTATTCCATTGGTTTTTTACTTATTTGAATAAGATAATACAAAAATGCTGTATCTCTTCATTTCTCATGTTATTTAGAGAATCGATACAGCACTTGAAGAATAGACGGTTTTCTGCAACCTTTTTTATTATTAAAGCAGATTTCCCTTAAAGGAAATCAGCTATTGAGGTCGTACTCCTGACGCGATTTTCGAAATTTTTCTTCAAATCTCCATCGATCCTACCGTATATTTATTTGTCTGTTACCGCTCTAGCGGTCGCAATTATTTACGAGTTACCTAACTCGATATAAAATCGTTTTCTGTAAAACGAAAGATCAAGTTCCTTAATGGCTGAAATCAGACCAGTGGGAGGGGGCGCATAGAGGGGGATTGTCCGAAATATCACTGTAACTATACGTCGGATCGAGAAATTGTATAGAACTAATCTTCTTGCAAATGTAATGGTCCATAAATATTGTTATATACATTTATTCTCTATCTTGAATATTAACCAAGATATTTGCATTAGTCAGTTTTCAACATTCAGCACGCCCCCACTTCTACTCATGTTACATAGCCAATACTCTGTTATATAATAAACCACATTATTCGAAGCTTAAATAACAAATATTGTTTTCAAGAGACCTTTATTATACGAGATACGAGCAAATATGTTCTTTTGACCCCCCCCCCATCTTAATTTCTTGGACTACTAAAATTTGATAGAGTAAAAAATTATTCTGATTCATTATAAATTACAGTATTAGATATAGTTTTCAATAAAATTAATGTTATAATCTGATATATTTCAGTAATTGTTTCTCTTTCCGGTGAGATGCGTGGCAAATCTGTTTACATTGCAGATGCTTCTGGTCGGGAGGTTAGTAAAATTGACTGAAAATTTCTTATTATCATTTGTATTTATTCACTTAATATTCACGGTAGTCTTGTGTTACCTGTATATAGATTTATCTATTGTTAAAGTTCATGCGGGAAATCTGCTTAGCTTACGCAACCGCTGCGTGACGGACGTTTTTTTTATTTCCCGGTGCTTCTGTACTTGAACTAACTAGATCTCTCTCATTGCCCCTGTCGATTATTCCTAGAGGTTCCCAGCCAGGCTTCTCTAATGACGAATGCTCAACCTCTGGAAAAACATTAAGCCACCAATTCCCGGACTTATCTCTATCCTTCTTCCTCCCGGTGAACTTTATAGCATCTTCTACGACACAAATGACGTTAGATTCGCCGTTCCATTACTTCAGCGTTGCTTCTGGTGGTCATCTGTGTCCCCCTTGACGTCTCAAAATACTTTCGCAAGCTCTCTTTTCCCAGGCCAGCAGCGCCCTATTGTTTTAGCAGATTTCCCTTAAGGGAAATCAGCTATTGAGGTCGTACTCATGACGCGATTTTCGAAAAATTTCTTCAAATGTCCATCGATCCTACCCAGGAGATGACGAAAATGAGGTCCGTTCAAAATTATATATATAGTTGTCTGTATTGCTAGCTCTGCATGGTAAAATGAAATATATGTTTTTGGATAGAACCTGCAGGACATAGAAGAATCATGTACCTGCAACCATTCTATTCCTTAGGCCGGCCAACTTCTAAATTATGAGGAGGAAACGAGTTTTTACTCCTGAGTTTGCCACTTAGAGCGCAATGTTAAACAGTACCTGTGATAATGTGTCTCTTTGCGATAAAGCCCTAGTAAACTGAAAACTTCCCGAGACGTTTGCATTGGCTCCTGATTCACAGAATGCATTTTCCTGTATCATCCTCGTCAATCAGATAAGCGTCTAAGGTATTCCCAAAGACTACCAGGCCTTTAGTAATTTTAACCTTTTAATCTCACATAAGCCTGTTGGAAGTCAATAAAGAGGTTTAAGGGAAATCACCTATTGAGGTTTACTTGTGTTTTCGAAATTTTTCTTCATAAGGGAAATCCTACCTAGTAGATGACGAAAATGAAATCCGTTCGAAATTTTTCTTCAAATGTCCATCGATATATATATATATATATATATATATATATATACAAAACTGTGTGTGTATGTATATATATATATATATATATATATATATATATATAATATATGTCTGTTACCGCTCTAGCGGTCGCAAGTTTTGTTTGATCCTAACCAAACTCGATATTTAAACGTTTTATGTAAAAAGAAAGATCAAGTTCGTTAACGACTGAAATCGGACCAGTGGGAGGGGGGGTTTAGAGGGGAGGATTTTCGAAAATTCGAAATATCTCCGTTACTATATGTCGAATCGAAAAATTGTACGGAATCAATCTTATTGCAAATTAAATTTACTATAAATACTTTTATATACATTTATTCTGTATCTTGTATATTAACCGAGATACTTGCATTTTATTAAATCTGGGCGGCTAACGGACGGCTGACTTTCCCGCCAAAAGCTAGTTCGGCTGTTTCCTTAACTGCTCGACTCTTGTGAAATTTCTCTATTGTAAAACTTCACGTGGGAAATCTGCTTAGTTTGCGCAGCCCCTGCGTGAAGGGCTTTTTTTTCTAGCGTCCACCTAATTGGGGAAATATGGTCTGTTGTCCTTGGGGAATGCACTCTGGTACTGTGCCAATATCTCCTTAATTATTATGCGACGCTTATGGCCAGAAACAATATTTTATAAAAAAGAGAACCGCTATTATACCCCTATAATTTTCACATTTCTATAAATTGTATTTTTTATGAATAGGCGCAATGAACGTTTTTTGCCCATTCTACAACCCCATTTTCTTTTTACAAAGACCTCATGTCACCTGATAAGCCTAATAGAATATTTTATGTCGTGGATATTCCAGCAGTTGAGAAGGAACATCATCATGACCAGGAATGATTATTTTTAAGACTTATTTCCCAAATCTCTTGTCCATCAGTTGCCAAGCTTCCTCATAGCCATCGTCGCCTAATAAGATATGACACGCGACTGTTTGTATGTAAATAATACTTTGAAATATTGGGGCGACTTATTCTTAACATATTGAGGAATCTACCATCATAAATAAGCATTTTAACAACAGTAAGATATACTTGCAAGTGTTTGTTGATTCGAATGTTTATATTTTGCCTTGGCACGCAGTATAGTAGGGGATACTACAATTTCAAAATAATATTTTGATTGGTGTTTAGTAGATAAGAAAACAACTCGAAAGAGAACTGGCTAAATGGAGAGCGTCCTAGGTCGGGGTTTAACTGCAAATGAGGAAGGAGTATAATTAGGACGTAATATAGCTATTATATAAGGGTTGGTATTAGCAGAGTTAACGAAATGCTAGCTGGGCAAAGTCAGCGGACAGTTACACAGCTCTCGAGTTTAAGAGATTCTTTCGTGAATGTTAATCGTGTAATTTTGTTTTGTTTTTAAGACAGAGATGCATGAGCCAAATTTCTTTGATGCCATGCTGTCCAATATTGAGTATATTTAACGACTGTTTTGTTGTCTCGTGTGTACATTCAATGAGAAATATTTCATTTATAAATTAATAATTTCCTAAAAAAATAAGAATAGTCGAGATATGTCGGAGTTGAGCAAATAAGGAGCACAATTGGGAAGTAATTTAGCAGTGGGCTATTATATAATGGTTGGTAAAAGCAGAATTAACGAAATGCTAGCTTAGGCAGGGTTACTTGAGAGTTTTATAATTAAAGAGACAGCAGCAAATCTTTCATGCATGTTAATCCTGTAATTTGGTTTTGTTTTTATGACAGGGGTGCATGAGTCAAATTTCTTTGATGCCACGCTGAACAATATTTGAATATCCATCAACTTATTGGTTGCTGATGGGCAACATCACCACCGTCAACTTGTATACATGCCTTGAGAAATATTTCATCTTTGTTCTAAATCATTTATAAATTAATAATTTCCTTTAAAAAAAAAATAATAATACCCGAGATATATGGGGGTTGAGTAAATAATGGTGGATAGGCCGAATACACAGTTCTGCGAGTTCTAAAATTAAAGAGATTGGTACAAATCTTTCGTGTATGTTTGGTCTGCTTTATTTGCAGAGGTGCATTAATTAAATTTCATTGAGGCCATGCTGCCCAATGTTGAGAATCATCAACTTGTTGCCAATAGTTTTGTCGTCGGGTGTCTATATGCCTCAAGGAATATTTCTGATTTGTTCTAGATCATTTATAAATTAATAATCCCCTAACAAAATAAGATTAGCCGATATATATGGGGTTGAGTAGATAATGGTGGCTAGCTGGAAAGCACCCTAGGTCAGGTTTAAGAGCAAATGGGAAAGGAGCATAATTGGGACGTAATACAGCAGTGGGCTATTATATAAGGGTTGGTAAAAGCAGAAATAACGAAATGCTAGGCTAGGCATAGTTAGCTGGGAGTTACTATGAGTTCTAAAATTAAAGAGACTAGAGAAAATCTTTCGTGCCTGTTAATCCTGTAATTTTGTTTTGTTTTTATGACAGAGGTGCATGAGTCAAATTTCTTTGATGCCATGCTGCACAATATTTGAATATCCACCAACCTGTGGTATACATGCCTTGAGAAATATTTCTCCTTTGTTCTAGACCATTTATAAATTAATAACCCCCTAACAAAATAAGAGTAACCAAGATATATGAGGGTTGAGTATGGTTCCTAGGTCGGGACGTAAGTGCAGTGACGGTGGAACATAATTAGGACGTCATATAGTAGTGAGCTATTTTATAAAGGTTGGTATTAGCAGAGCTACGTCGAGTTTTCAAGAGATTATTGCAAATCTTTAGCGTATGTTTGTTTTACTTTATTAACAGAGGTGCACGAGTCAAAGTTCAGTTTATGCTCTCCAATGTTGAGTATCCATCAACTTGTTGCCAAAAGTTTTTTCGTCGTGTGTCTACATGCCTTAAGTAATATTTCTGATTTGTTATAGATTGTTTACAAATTAATATCTTCCTAATGAAATGAGTACAGCTGAGATATAGGGGTAGATATGGGTGGCTAGCTGGAAAGCGACCTAGGTTTAAGGGCAAATGAGAAAAGAGCATAATTGGCACATAATATAGCAGCGAGCTATTATATAAGAGTTGGTATAAGCTGAGACAACGCTAGCTAGGCAGAGTTAGGGGACAGTTACAGCGAGCTCCAAAATTGAAGAGATTAGTACAGATATTTCATGTATGTCTTATTAACAGGGGTGCAATGAATCAAATTTCTTTGAGGCCATGGTGCCTAATGTGGAGTATCCATCGACTTGTCCCCAACAGTTTTGCCCTCTCGTGTGTAATGCGTTGGGAAATATGTCTGCTTTGTTCTAGATCGTTTATTATAATAAATTAATATTTTCACAAAATAAGAATAGCCGATATATATGGGTGTTGAGTGTATAATGGTGACTAGGTTGGGGGGGGGGGCGTAAGTGCAAGTGAGGGAGGAGCAAAATGTGGACAGGGCCCCCGTAAGGGCTACTGGCGCCTGTCTGCAAAAAAGGATTATGGCATTTTGAATTATCCTTTTTTTATGGTAGGTAGGTGCTTGAAATAAAGCAAATAACTTAACTTTAAAAGTCTTTATTTAATTTCTCAACTTTTATTTTAAAATTATTTTTGGGGCCTTGGTTTTGGCGCCCCAAAGGATGGCGCACGTGTGTATTGAACACTTTGCACATATGGTAGCGGGGCCCAGAATATGGACGTAATGTAGCAATGGGCTTTTATAAAGGTTACTATTCTCAGTTCTCAATTATTATTTATTAGTGAGGTTTCAGATTAAAGAGATTAATGAAAATCTTTAGTGTATATTTTTGTTTTGCTTTAATAACAGAGATGCACGAGTAATATTTCTTTGCGGCCATGTAGCCCAATGTTCAGTATCCATCAACTTGTTGCCAAGAGTTTTGTCGTCTCGTGTGTTTGTGAGAAACTGCTTCGTTCTAGATCATTTATATACCAAATTAATAGTTTCCCAACCAAATAAGAATAGCCGATATATATATATAGGCGTTGAGTATCTAATGGTGACTAGGTTGGGGGACCGCTCAAGTGCAAGTGAGCCAGGATGATAATGTGAGCGTAATAGAGGAGTTGTCCATTATATAAGGGTTGGTGGAGCCGTCCTTTCTCCCAATGTCACTGGGGAAAGCGTTCTGCCACACCGAGGGAAATATCATCCCCCTCTAGGCAAGGTTACTCCCTCCCCCTCTCTCTTGTAGCCTAGGTCAGGTTTAGCCCATAGACCCATTTCCAACCTCCAACCTACTTATTCAACAACACACACACACCAATCTTCTCTATTCGATTTTTCTTCTTCTTTTTTTTTTTTAAATCATTATCCTCTAAATTCGAAATACTTCCTTCAAAGCCAATATACTATACCTTATTTATTACTCCTTGTGTGTTAGCTTCATGTTTTGTTTCTCTTCATTACATTATCCTTCTCACATTCAAAAAAAAGTAAGACGTAGACAAACTGCATAATCGAAATAAAAAACCTGGGTAAACCCCGGAATTGATCAACGTGTCTTTTACATTTCATCTATTTACTGAGTTAGTAACAATGACGTACTTACGTTATATTAGTAGTTTAATTACTATGATTAATTTAAAGCAATAAAATAAGCATTAATATTCTTTCAAGTGTCAGGCATTTTTTTTTTTAAATTCAAACACAAACGTATTAAGTCTATGTATAGTGAAAAGTTAACAAAAAATATTCTTTAAATAATACTTGGATGATATTATTCCTCTGAACTAACCCTAATTCGATTCTTTTTTTTCTCCACAAAAGAAACACATTAATATGACTTCATATTCAATTATATAATTCCACAACAAAATAAACGAATATAATCGATGACAAATTTAACAGTTGTAAGGTTTTTAAACTAAATATGACATTTTATTCTAATCAACATACACCAATTGATAACATAAGTTGTATTAATTCACTGAGGAAAACTATTTGTGAGCTGCTCATCAAATCATAACCTATGCATGTAACCTACATTATGAAATGTAAGAAAACATATGTAATAGACAGCCAAAATTTACACTGAGGTTAGTTTTTACTTCTTTATCAGACTTAGTTAATGACTGACACTTGTTGGATAAATTAAGGTCAGGGATTTGATAGGAGGCAGGCTGACAGGTGATACATCCAGTAACAACTAATATAAAAGAGCTGTCAGACATTATTTGTACCTGAAGAATTGGTTGAGAATGAAACTTGCAGCTCAGTAGAATTATTTTGCTCTTGTGATACAAGTGATTCAAGCTCTGTACTAGTTTCTTGAGCAGAACTGGTCGGTACGCTCAGTGTCATCTCCTCCTCCCGCATTTTTAATTCCAGTTAGTGTACTCCTGATTCGAGAAACACGTACCTTCCCAATACCATAAAGCCTCGGTGTGTTTTCTATGCCAAGGCTCCACAGTTAAGAATCACAGTTAAAAAATCGAACGTCCCACAAAATGTAGGTCTCTAGGCCACTTCACTTGCACTTCGTAGCACTTTCATGTTGAGTCAAATCAGCGTCTGGAATTAACTTTCTTCATTAACAGGGAAAGTGATCGCCGCAACTCGTCCTACAGAATGAAAACGAAGAAAAATCGTATGCTTACGATCACCAAATGGCCCAAAGACGCACATATTTCAATAAATTGTAAGGCTTTATTAGCCGTGTCAGGTTATAATGGACATAAAAACATATTTGTTTCCTAATTATTAGTTAGGGCATTAATACTTACAATAATGATTTGTCTATTAATTCAGAACTGTTAATCACTATTCAGTAATTAATGTAATACCTGAAAGGATATTTAATTTATTTTCCATCAATATTTTGACCCTCGTATTGAATGATGTAAAGAGTTGACCCAATTTTACAAGGCAGCGCACGACATCTATTGACGAATAACCAGAACTACAACGACTGGCTTATATAGAAACTGAAATTACTTATACATCTCAAATAGTTTAGAATTCAAAAAATATTTTACAATAGATTATACAAATCTGTTATTGACTATCCTAATGTCCACTCATTCTTTTTTATGATCAAAAACGTTCAAAGTAAAATCCCCAGTATGGATAAGGATTTAATCTGCCTTATTCCTTACAACGATTTATATCTTCAAATTAATTGATTGAAGTATTACTGTCGACTATTAATAAAGTGTGAATTTAAGTCATGACTGAGGGGGCTGTTATAGTCAGTAAACATGGCATTGTGCCTTTTAGTATCTAGTATAGTCCATTGTAGTAAAAGGAACATTATTCTGCTGTAAAAATTTAGCAGTAATTGAAATGAATTAGTTTGTGTATAGCACCCATGACAGATCGGTATAGGAAAACTAAATCGAATTTATAAAAAAATATGATTGAAACATGTTAAATGCCATCATTTATGGCTCTCTTCCATTATTTATTTATTATGTAGAGCTCTGCAACAATGGCGACTTGGCACTTCTCTCTTCTATTAGAAACCTGAATGAGGAGCTTCTACTTTTATAATTTTGAAGGACGAAACATACCATCAATATTTGTTATTTTTTTATTAAGGAAAATATCGGTTAATTCTGTTTGAATTTGAGCCTGTCTTCATACACTGTATGAGGATAATTGTACCTTCTTATTACCTAATCCTTATGCTAGGCTAAGTTAAATATTTTCTCTACCACCGAATCATAGAATCTGACTGTAAGTCATGTCACTCTTACAAAGGGTTATTTTTATAACAATTCTGACAGACAGGAAAACTGAATTCTTTTTGCTATTTTTTACCGTAATTACAAATTATTGAGCTCTCAAATGAACCTTAGGTCCTATCACTCTGTTCAGGGAAGATATTATCATCTTATCTACTGGAACATTTGCCTACAAAGTCAATAATTTTTTTCTTATAGCTGCATTTTCCAGTCTGCTAAGTGTTAATCTGTTGTCTGAAGGAGAGAAATTAAGTCTCAATTTATGCACATATGTACTATGATACCATTGGTGTAATTACTATCTAAATTTCAATAGCCAAAAAATGACATAAGAATTTCTAACAATTTTTATATTAGAAAATAATGTTTTAACTTGGCTGAGAACACAGTCAATCCCATTTAATGAGCGCCTGTGCCTAAACACCAAACTGAAATCAGCTATTGACTATTTTTGAAAAATTCCTTTTAATATTCATCGGTCCTGCCCAGGAGATGATGAAAATAAGGTTCGTTCAAAAAACTATTTTTCTGATATATATATATATATATAAAAAATAATGCTCTAGAGATCGGAATTTTTGTTTCATCGTTACCAAACTTTATATTTAAATGTTTTAAGTAAAGCTACAGATTGGGTTCATTAATTGGCAAAATTGGGCAAGTGGAAGGGGATGGAAGGTTTAGAAAGGGGATTACAAAAATTCGAAATATCAGTTATATATAATTGGATCAAAAAGTACTATAGAATTTAAATTTAATTTATCATTTCATCACATTTTTCCTCTTCTTGAAAATTAACCGAGATATTTTAATTTTTTTCAGGGGCAAGACCACAAGACCCATTATTTGGTGTTGTACAGAATTGTTTTTTTTTTTTTTTTTTGGTTTTCTAATTGAGGAACTGTATTAAGAATTTTATAAATTATTTCTCCTGTTATAACGAACATATGAGTCTGGTCGAGACATTTTTTTGTTAATGGCACGTTAATAAAAATAAAAAAAAAACTAGGTATAAGCTTTTTTATTCTGTTTCATCAGAATTAACTCCAGATAAATCTCATAATTATTACAACATGTATCAATAAATTTTTTAGTCATTCTATGTGCAGTTTGAAAACAAGATTCCTTTTTGAAGCTTAGTGAGCGAGTTGTATAGAGTAGATGGTATTAACTAACTACAAAAAGTGGGGAAAAAACAAACTTAAAAAATAGAAATTGTATACTATTTTTGAAGTTAATGGAGTGTTTAATTCCACACTCATTACAGAAAAAAGAAAAGTCTGTCACATAGGTGCTGCATAAACTAACCAGATTTCCCTTGCACTGGAATATGACATGATATCTAACCATCTATTTCTCCTGCGGTAAGAAACCTATGTTAACAGGAATTAAAATATTGGCTGGATTTGAAATGTTTAGCGACTGAGGTACTTAAAGTAAAAATTGGATTAATGGGGGCTTGCAAAAGACTGAAATAAAAAAAAAATACAAATAACTTGATTAAAATTTGAGTTAGAAAAAACGTGTATAGAGCAATAGTTGTAGGAAATTTAAATACTCCATTTTCCTATAAAGACAGTTAGAAAGAACTTAAATGAGCTCCACCCTCCCTTATTAAAGAGATTATGCCATTGGAAAATTGAGTTTTTTTTTGAGGAAACTAAGTTTTATTGTTAGCTGGGGCATCCCGGTATTATCTATTTCTCTCTAAGAATTGAAATTCAAACAGGACATGAGATTTTTAGTGATACAATAGTTTTAAATGAAAATCAGTACAGTGGGAGTACAAAGAAGTTTTTACTGAAGGCTGAAAATCCAAAGACCAAAATTAATAATCAGTTCATAGAAAAATGTCCAAAGAATTCTCTGAATCCCTCTCCCTTTGGTCAAATTCTGGCTATTAACAAACATAATCTTCAGTTTTACATGAAATATGTAAATATTGATTTTGGTAATGATCAAACAAAAATTGTTGCAGCTGCAGCACCAATGTGTGTGTACACACAGTTTATGTGTGTGTACATGCATACTAGATAGAGCATGCATGCATGTCAAAATATGAGTTGCCTATTTTTGTTATCTATGTGGGGAAAATGAAGAAAAAATGTTTCCAAAATTTGGTCATGGTTACAATATTAATAGCTGATTTCTGTATGGAAATTTAGTTGACTTCTGAATTAGTTGAGGGTGTCTGATCTGATAATGTATTATAAATCCACAAGAACTACAATTAATTACAAATCATTCACAAGTATGTTTTTTAACACAACCAAATGTAAAAAAAAAAAAAACATGATCTCATAATACTTTCAGGTTATATACCTAAAAATGAATTGTTTATATCAGATACATCCACCCACTACAAATTGTATATTTATATTTTGTCAATTTGCATTTTTTTTTTTTTTTTTGGATTACCACTAAAAAAAGCAGTATAGAATTAAGAGACTATTTTCTTAGAGTATTGATATGATGAGAATAAGTTTAGAATTTTGGCCAGGGTGGGACTAAGGACTGTATGTAATGAGTTTGTCACTAAATAAATTGCTATTGCACAGGTGAGAACCGAACTCACAACTCTAGCTTTTATGCAACAAAGATAAATCAGTTGTTATATACAGGTTACAGCTCTTTTCTAATCAGGAAAGAACTAAAGATTTTAATTAGTGAGTTCATCACCAAATCAGCTCCCAATGTCCATGTGAGAATCTAAACCACATCCAAATGAAGTTAACACATATAAATGTTATATTATTTATTTCAATTTTTAAATCTGACATCTGCAATTTTTTTTAGAGAACATAATTTGAATAATAATTTACTATTATGAATTATAATTATAATAATTACTATGAATTATTTAAATTTACAAATTAGTTACAAGTCTCATTCCCAGGAAAATATGCCTAATATAAGAGAATTGCACGTGTAAAAACTTTCTTTTTTGTGGCAGAAAGAACAAGTAAATAAATCTTATTTTTTTCCCTAATTATAACAGTTCTCTTTGTTGTCTTTCTAATTTAATTAATAATAGTATTATAAAAAAAAATCACGTACTAAATTAAAACATAAAGAACAAATAA
Source organism: Riptortus pedestris (assembly GCA_019009955.1). NCBI lineage: Eukaryota > Metazoa > Arthropoda > Insecta > Hemiptera > Alydidae > Riptortus > Riptortus pedestris. The sequence goes on from CM032229.1 coordinate 20,104,076, forward strand.
AAAAAATAATGTATAGCTTATAATAATAATTGATGCTAAATAAGTTTTAGGTCTCATGTTCCCTTATTTGTAAGTAAACACTATTCTCACAAAGTATTTTTTGAAACTTAAATATTTGAAACATAGTAGGGTATGTAATCTGATAATATTTACCTCAGAAAATAAAGTCTTGAATGTCTGAATATATGTTAACAATTAAGATAAAACTACAAATTCAGACTCTTCAATTTGAAAGTAGAAACAAGGAAAGTTAAGGGAATGAGTTCAAAAAAGGTAACCAGAGTAATTAAAACAACAAACTTACCTTGCTTTGTTTATCAGTAATATAAACAATTTTAAACAAGAAAATCCATTTTCGTTTATGGGAAAGCTCTTTGCAAGGCATTTGAGTACCATAATTACTTAGCTTTGGTATATTAAAAAAAATAACTTTCACAACAAAAGAGTGATAGGAAAACATATAATTTTGACAAATACGATACCAAAAAGGAAGTGAAAAATGAATTCCAAAAAGTATGCAGGGGCTGCTTAAGCTAAGCAGATTTTCCTCGCGAAGTTTAACAATAGATGCATCTACATACAGGTAACACAACACCACAGTGAATATTAAGTGAACACAAACAAATACAAACGTTAATTAGAAATTTTTAAGTAAGTTTTAATAATTTCCTGACGGAAGCGTGTGAATATAAACAGGTCTGCTAACCCCTCACCAGAAAGAAAAACAATTACGGAAATACACCAGAATATAAAGTATAATTTTATTTAAAACTATTTGCAATATCAAGTACTGTATTTTATTATGAATCAGAATATTTTTTTATCTCAATCAATCAAATTTTTGTAATCCAAGAACTTAAGACAGGAGGAGGGGGGTCACCAGAACACATTTGCATGTGTCTGGAATAATAAAGGTCTCTTGAAAACAATATTTGGTATTTAAGCTTCAAATAATGAGCTTTATTATGTAACAGAGTATTGTTTATGTAACATGAGTAGAGGTGGGGGTTTTCTGGAGGCTGAAAACTGAAAAATGCAAATTTATCGGTTAATATTCAAGATAAAGAATAAATGTATATAACAGTATTCATAGTACATTTAATTGGCAATAAGATTGGTTTTATACACTTTTTCGATCCGACGTATAGTAACAGAGATATTTCGAAATTCTCCCCCACTAAACCCCTTCCACTGGTCCGATTTCAGCCGTTAACGAACTTGATCATTCTTTTTACATAAAACTACGGTGAAAATGCAGTTTAATCCCACCCTTGGCGGCGTACTTTTGAAAATGGCGACCGCGGCCGTTTTGTTTTTCGAACTTTATCTTTTTAACACACTTAATTTGGTGGATCCATAGATTGCGGAGGATAGACTTTAGTGAACGCCTTCAAAAGTTTCCAAAATGCGTCATCGGTCATTTACACCAAGGGAGGGGACTTTAATTTTAACTTTATCTTTTTTAACAAACCTAATTTGTTGGATTCTTATACTGTGGAGGATAGACTTTAGTGACCACATTCAAAAATTTCCAAAATAAGTCATCAGTCATTTACACCAAGGGTGGGGACTTTAATTTTAACTTTATCTTTTTTAACACACTTAATTTGTTAGATCATTAAAGTGGAAATGAAATGAATGCGTAAGCACTTTGGAAATCGGAAGACACGTTAGTAACAAGGGCGGGATTAAACTGCATTTCACCCATAACTACTAAATATCCTGTTTGGTAATGATCAAACAATAATTGCGGCCGCTAGAGCGGTAACAGCCATGTATGTATGCATGTATGTATATATATATATGTATATATATATATATATATATATATATATATATATAACATTAGAAAAAATGTTTCGAAAATCGCGTTTCCCTGAAGGGAAATCTGCTAAAAGAGCTTCCAGGCGAGTTTTGCGATCGGTCAACAGCTGCGCCCTCGATATGCAGATGTAGAACTAAACAACAAATCAGCCTGAATATCAGTAATATTACTGTTCAGCGTTAAACACCTTGTTGGTGAGCTATCGCGGGCTGAAAAAAAAATACAATTTCATGGAGAATTTGACCCAAGAGTTTTGATATTTCAAATATACTTACTTCTCCTTTCAATGTCAAAGAACGTGCAAAATTTTAAATATTGAATGAAATGTAAACCGGCATTTCATTGAAATACGCTCAAAGCAAAATCCTTGGAATCTAGGAATGCAGTAATGAATAAATATTAATCAATCATTTAATATAAGTATATTATGTTTTATTCATTTTGTAATTTATTTAGTTTTTGGTCTCTTTTTCTGGTCAACATTTTCTGGCTCCTGCAACTGTTGGTATCTGTGGCAACAAAATGTATTATGTGATTATTATTTATTTGTAAAATAATTTATTTTAAATTCACATATTTGTTATTATTTATTTTCTGATTCCTTATATAAAACTACAGACACTTCATTTCAAGTTTGTTATAATTAGAGGCAATCATGTAAGTTGAAACTGAAAGAAACGGATTAAAGCCACCGTCACACTGTTTAGTCTTGCTGGATTGGAGGTTGAAAAATTCTGTCCTTAGCTGCTGTATGTTAATAATTAGATATTTGTTGGATCAATTCAATGCCTTGTTTGCAGATCAGAGTACCTGTCCATATGACTCCACTGGTTTGAGCTTCATTTTCCGAGAACTCTTCATACTTGCATGTTGAGGACAGAATGCGCCAACAAAATTTTATATAAAACAATTTGTTTATTAATGATTAAATAAATAAGAACACCCCTTAAAATAATAAAGCAAATAATAATAAAAATAATGCGGAGATAGGATTAATCACAGCTAGTGTATGGATGACTTAAAACTTGACGCAAATAATCCATGACAATTACAAAGTATGATCAGCATTGTACAGGTCTTCAGTAATAGTATTCGTATGTCCTTTGTCCTCGAGAAAGTTTTACACATTTCAAATGGCAAACCAATATCAGCGGAAAATATAATGTTGTCCGACACAAGCTGCATTAATGAACTTAGCGGAACAAAATCACACAAATACCTCGGAATGAAACAACATCTTAAAATCCGAAAAGAAATCAAAGAGGAGCTAAAAAGTAGTTTTACTAGACGTTTGCGCCTTATACTTAATAGTTATTTAAAAGGAAGGTATAGTTTCTTGGACTATCCCTTCCTTAATTTATATTTTGGGAATAATAAGCTCGTCTGATACCTCATTGGATGAATTGGTTCTTCTCTTCAGAACTGAAATGACTAAAAGGCAAATGGATCATCCGACTTATTCAATGCCAAGAAGGATAACCCCAGAAAACATGGAGGTCGGGCTCTCATTAATATAATGAATTTATGCCGTTCTCAAGAGATGAAGCTCAGGAAGTATATAAGATCAAGTGAGAACTGAATCTTTAAAGAAATGACTAAACTGGATGAATGATATACAGCCTTGAAAATGAAATGGAATAATGATCTGGAGCCCAACTTAAGATTTGACTCCGAGAGGAAGAACAAGGAATTCCATGGTCGTTATTATAGTTGCCTCACGAATTCGGGTAAAGAAATGGCTGTGGCGTGGCTTAAGTCTGGAGAACAATTCTCAGAAACCGAGGGGTTTATAATAGCTATCCAAGACCAAGATGTTTCTACCCGAGCTTAAAGACGCCACCCACCGAAAGACAAAAGTGTCCCCGATAAGTGTAAAATGTGCAATAAAACATACGAGACGATTCAACATATTACTGCAGATTGCGAAATACTGACAGGAACAGAATATTTGCAGAGGCATAATAATGTGGTAAAAATATACCAGCAGGCTATAGCTACTAAACTAGGCATCCTGGATAGTGAGGTCCCTTACTATCGTTACATCACTCAAAAGTTGCTCGAAAAAGATGATGTAAAAATGCATTGGGATGAAGCGATGATGACGGACCATACTGTTCATCATAATAAGCCCGATATTCTTGTCAATGACAAAGAAAAAAAATCACCTGACATCATTGATATCGCAGTCCCAAATGATGAGAATATCCGTAAGTCTTACGCCGAGAAAATAAGAAAGTACCAGGATTTGGCTATCGAAAGCCCTTTACGAGCTAGATTCTGCTACTGTCACTGCAGTCGTGATATCAACAAATGGCCTTATTTCAAAGACCACAATTAAGGCAACAAAATATCTCATTTTACCTGAGCAATTAATAAGATTGTCGTTACCTGAGGGCTCTTCCAATCTGGTAAGATGACATAAGGAGTACCAATATGTTAACAGAAAAAAGGGACCAATTCTTCGGTACTATAATAGTTGAGTATCTTGACCAAACGAGACCAGTTGCCGCAAGAGACGAATATTGTGGTAGGCTTAATTTATCAGCTGGTCTTCGTAAATCCCCAAGACCTGCAAGCACTAATCCCTGCGAATAGACAAACTCCTCATGTAGTGTTTGGTATTTCAGATCCCTGATATTAATAAAAATATAAATTTTATTAAACCATATTTCTACCTTGTTCGTTCTTCCTTCAGCAAGTGAAGGAAGAAGAAAAGTCCGTTACGCAGGGCTGCGTAAACTATGCACATTTCTCGCGTGCTGGTATAACACACTTGTGAAGTCCTCTCGCCAAATATTTCCTATTTCTATGTAGAAAAAAAAAAAAAAACCATTGAGTATTAGGCGTAGGGGGAAGGTTCCTGAAGGCTGAAAAACAAAGAACGAATAACTCGCTTAATACTTGAGTTACGAAATACTGCATAGAACAACAATTGTAAACCATCAATAGTTTAACAAGAATGGTTCTATAACATTTTACGATCCCAGTCATAAGTGGAAATATTTTGAATTTTCGAATCCTTCTTAACCCCCTACTATTCCATGCCTCAATGAATCCCCAAAAGCGTTTACTTCAAAAACAACAACATAACAAAAAACGTTCGTAGAATCGGATGTCCGCCCCAATTCACAATCACTACTCAATCAACAATAAGCGAAATCTTTCCCCAACGCAGTTTCTGTCGCAGCTTGCACATTGAGTGGCCACTCAGGTCACCCGAACTGAGAGTAATGGATTATTTTGTATGGGTGAGGGTCAAAGACATCTCTACCAGAACAGGTCGCAGAATATTGAAGACATGACAAATAAAATCAGATTGGCTATAAATTCAATTTCAGTAGCAGAAATACACAGTGCCAAAAGGAATTTCAGATACCACTTTTGAAGTGCATAAATGAGGAAGGACGCATTTCGAACATTTGTAACTATTGGGTTGTAACATATGAAATGACCGTTTGTAGAATCAGGAAAAAAATGAAAAATTGAGATCGAATCTGAAAAATTATACATTCAAAGTATTTACCATCATTTACAATACACTTCTGCCAACGACTTACCAAGTATTCTATCCCACTTTTGAAAAAGTTTGTGTCACGTGTTGAAAGAAATTCAGAAAATGCATTTTTAATGTCTAAATCATCTGTAAAAAAATTTCCTCGCAAAAAGTTGTCCAAACTCCAAAAAAAGTGGTAGTCTGTAGGAGATAGATCAGGGGAATATGGGGGGTGTGGTAGGACTTCATAGCCCAACTCCTTTAATTTGTTCACTGTCTGTATTGAAACATGTGGTCGGGCGTTGTCATGAAGCAGAATCGGTCCTTTCCTGTTTACCAATGCCGGCTGTTGCTTGATCAAATTTTGATGCATTTGCTCAATTTCTTGGCAGTATAATGTGGAATCAATTGTTTTGACCTTTGGTAGAAAAGAATAATTAATGACCCCGGCCATAGAACACCATACTGTAACCATTAACTTCTTCAGATGGAGATTCTGTTTTGGCATTTGACCAGGAGGCTAATCGGCATCTAACCATTGACCTGATCGGCGTCGATTGTCATGCATGATCCACTTTTCGTCACATGTTATTCCGCGTCCGAGGAATGGTTCGTTTCTTTGACGAGCAAGCAAAGAAACACACGTCTCTTGGCGTTTTAACTGCTGAAGTTCGTTGAGCTCGTGCGGGACCCAGGAATCGAGCTTTTTCACCTTTCTAATCATTTTTAAATGCCTGGAGACCGTCAGATGACTTGTGCCTAGCTCTGATGCAAGTTCTCTGACTGTTTTATGAGGGTCTTCTTCAACAGCTTTTTTAAGATCTTCGTCCTCCACTGATGAGTGAGGTCGTCCACGGGGCTGATTTTCTAAAGTCGTATCTCCTGAAGAAAATTTTGAAAACCAACGACGAATAGTTCTTTCATTAGCACTTCCTTCGCCAAACGCATGATTAATATTCCTTGCTGACTTTGCCGCGGAATGACCAAGTTTATACTCGTAAAAGAAAATTATCCGGAAATCGCGTGTTTCCATGTTCCCGATTGATATTAAACTAAAATATGTAAGCCTACTTGGGACAAAAACAAACATAGCTTGTGACTAGAGGATTAACAAATATTTATTATAGATGGTAAATATTTTGCTTGGAATCAACACACAACGTTTTAATCCTTTATAAAGATTAGGGTTTAAAAAATCGGGCACATCATGTGTTACAACCCAATAGTAGCAGTGAGTATTGTGGTGGTAAAAAGAAATTCTAATTTTAATTAATTCTAAGAACGTTTTTTGAAGTAAACATTTTTTTGGATTCCTTTCCCCATAGACATGTTTCAACGATAATTTTGTTGACTATAACTTTTATGTCAAGCATTTTTCAATAAAATTGGCCATTTCTGAAATAAAGATTTATGCATTTTACAGCTAAACTATGAGTCAAATAGAAAAATTCACGGTACAAACTCGTTTTAGAATTTGATTTTCTACAAGAATCCGCCTTAAAAAGTGGGACAATCAATAGGAAATTCCAAAGTTATGGTCGCTGGAGGTTACGAGGTTGAATATGGACTGAAAGGATTTTTCAGGGGACACAATTATGGCACACCAAGTCTCAATCTTATATTAAAATTATTGGAGATTTTAAGGGGGTAGCATGGGAAGTTGGGTCACCCTGTATTTCAATCTATTTGTCTGTTACCGCCCTAGCGGTCGCAATTATTGTTTTATCGTTACAAAACTCGATATATAAGCGTTTTATGTAAAACGAAAGATCAAGTTCGTTAACTTCTGAAATCAGACTAGGGGCAGGGGGGTTTAAAGGGGAGGGATTCGAAATATCTTCGTTATTATAAGTTGGATAGAAAAAATGTATGGAACCAATCTTATTGCAAATTTAATTGCCTATAAATGTTGCTATATAAATATTTTCTCTATCATGAATATTAACCGAGATATTTGGATTTTTTAGTTTTCAGCCTTCAGTAAACCCCCACTCCTACTCATGTCATATTAACAATAAGCTATTATATCATGAACTACTTTATTCTAAGCTTAAATACTAAGTATTGGTCTCATTGAATTTTTACTTTTTCAGATAAATGCAAATATGTGGCAGATCTACTTAGTTAATGCAGCCCTGGCATGACAGAATTTGGTATTTTGCAACGTACATTACACTTTTATTGGATGCAAACTTTCTTTTTAGTTTACTCAAACAAATTTTAAAATTCATTCGATATATTTTTATCTTATTTCTAGTATATTGTTGGGGCTCAGGTTAGCCATGCGAGTTAAAGCATTGGCCTTTATCTCACTTGGCAAACCTAGAGTGGCGAGTTCGATTCTCGCCTGGGCAAAGGAAATTATTTAGTGACAAAGTTCATTAAATAACATCCTAAAATCCCGCCCTGGCAAGAAAAGGGTGGTAACCTGTAGATAACCCGTCCCAATTAGCCTTAGTTGCAAAAAGTGGACGTTAATAAATAATAATAATATTATATTGTAGTACTTCTGCTTATTTTTTTTTTTTCATTTTTAATAAGTTCCCTAATGTATTTAATTAATAATATTTTGAATTTATGTTTGCCTATTATATTATTTATTCGAAAATAATTTTTATATATTGTTTCCTTTCGTATTTTGTTACCCTTTCTTTATTACTATTTTTGTGATTTGTTTGTATTTCTATTCGATTAGCTGTTTTCTATTTTTATCTTATGTTTATGATATTTTGTTGTTTGTTTAGAGCAATAATGCCCTATTTGCAAAGCTCCGAAATATATAAGTAGTAAAAATTTGATTATATTAAAACAGAGCTAATTATATTTAAAATAGTTATGTTAGTAGAAATAGTTTTGGAGCATTAAAATACTGAGAACAGTGCTTTCAAATTATTAAAGTTTGGTTAGTTACTTGAATTACATGTGATTTGCAATTAAAAACATACTACTTCCTGAAACTCACCCATTTTACAGCTGGAGCCCAGAAAAATATTGTTTTTGGACCTGACAGGAATGTAAATAAAATATTATAAATTCTATTTATTTTTTTAATATTAAGTACTTAAGATATTAATCTTTACCTGCAGGATGTTTCCACAAAGGTTGAAGGAAAGTGGGGACAAATTTGTCTAATATATCTAACTTAGGCATTTTAGTTTTATCATAATTGTACGTTTAATGTTTTGTTTGTGTTTTAGTTAACTCAAAATGCATTACAGATGTTTATGTTTTAAAGAAAACACCTTGTTTAACACAACTCAATATAATTCCAATCAAATTGTGTTTTTTTTTGTTCTACTATTAAGGCAGTTATAATTGATTTCAAATTAAATCAGCAGAGGTGCCTTAGTATTAATTTTCCTTGAATATTATAGTTTAGCTTCTAATCATATTTACATAAACTATATTTTATTAGCATCTACTTTATGATACTATGTCTTGCCAGTACATATTTCCTTTTTGAGGTGTCTATTTTCACTTAACAAGTTCAGCACTAAATAAATTTATGTTGCCTTCCCAGGAATAAATCCATGACTCGAGGTTTACCATGAGCACTAAGACTTAACAAGGCCTTTCTCTGCCTAATGACCTTCCCTTCAAATATATTTGTGATGACTTATGATGTAATATGCCTTGTATGCAAGTTTCACCCTCCATTGTACCATGGTATTTATAACACTTTTACTTTCACTTACCCCATTTAGTCCACGTCGGATTTCTTTTGAGTCCAAGTTCTGGTGATTCAACGGCCAAATCCACATTTCCAATCACCGATATTCCCTTCTGTGAAGAGTCCAGCTTTCGCACCCATAAAGCAATACACTCTAAACAAAAGACTTGGCAAACATATTTTTGGTACCCACGCTGATTTGTTATACTTTTTCTCCTTCTGAGGGCTTGTTTAGCAAGTGGTATTCTTCAATAAACTTCAGCTCTATTATCCTTTTCTTCAGTGATAATGCTTCCTAGGTAGCAAAGCTACTTCATTTTTTCAAGTATAACATTTCTCCCAGTTCTAATATTTATGTTTCCTTGGCTTTGTTTCTTCTCTACCAGAACTTGTATTTTATGTTTATTTTGAGTTTAAAGTGATCTTAGGTGTCTTTTAGGACTTGCAGGATTCTATTTCTCTCTGCTTCGGACTCTGCTACGAGTGCATTGCCATCTGTAAATCTGATGCTATGAATGGATTGACCCTTAATCTGTATATCTTTCGCTCTTCCGTCCTTTATTTTCATGCATGTTCTTCAAATTTTAATGGTCACTTACCCTAGTCATTAAACTTTGAACATATAAGAATATTGGGTCCAGAAGAAGAAGTTTATTTTCAAAATTGCCTCTTCAGTAAAAATATTGAACAGTTAAGGTAAAAGAGGACACTCCATCTTTCTTAATTCTAGTTTCTCTTGCATACTCATTAATAATGATTTGTGGACTCTGGTTTTGTTAGTGTCCCAAATTAAGGACAGACTCTTTCCAATATAATCTTATTTTACACATCCAGTAAAATATCAGTTTTCAGTTATCAATAGCTTTTTCTAAATCTACAATTCATCTACCATTTTTTTATGCATGTCTTTCCTTCTCTGTAGGATAATTCTTAGAGCTTGAATAGCAACTCTTGGTCCTCTTCCGGATCGGAATTCAAATTGCTGTTCATTGATGTAGTGTTCAACTTTACTTCTTTTAGCCAATCTCATATGGTAAACCTAGAGTAGCCAGTTCAATTCCCTCCTGGGTAATAGGAATTTATTTAGTGACAACCCATTAAATAAAATCCTTTGTCCCACCCTGGCTAGAAAAGGATGGTAACCTGTAGATAACTGGTCTCAATTAGCCATAGTAGCAAAAAATAAACTTAAAAAAATAACATTTTATTGTTTTTAAGCTTTCAATTAACCCTCACTCCTATTCAAGTGATTTTAAATTAAAGTGATTGCATTCACAACAGGCCATTTCAGTCATGTTTATATAAGTTTTTATGTGATTTTATTAGCATTGTGGATAAAAAAAATGGACAAGAGAAAATAGTCAAACATCAGTTGCTTCATTTAATTAAAGCATACTTCAACAAACATGTCAGCAATGGAACTCTACAGCTCTTTCATATTTATTACAAAAATATAATCTCTCTAAAAAAACAGCTTTGTATAAAAAATAATTTACATAATATACACAACATTGCAGTAAAAATGTTACAAATCTATTTTGTTTTATGGTATCAGTTAAAAATTATATAATCTAAATAAAGAGAATTCTCGAAGATATTTATCCTCTAGCAGCAGCATCAAGAATAGATCTTGAAATAATAAGTCTCTGAATCTGGGATGTCCCTTCATATATTTGATAAATTTTGGCATCTCTCATTAGTTTTTCGACTGGGTATTCACTGTTGAAGCCATTGCCTCCAAAAACCTGTAACAAAAAAAAATCTGAATCAAATATTGTTTTATAATATAATATGTATTATTGAATTGGGCTCAACTGAATGCCTCTAAAGTTAAATTAATCTGTATAAAAATACTAAGAGGTTTTTCGTGCATTTTGATTTAAATTCAGTAGGGAATACAACTTATTCATTAATAAATCTAAGACCAATAAGATCAAAACTGCTATTATTCTTGTCCATCTCAGTCCACCTGTGGTTAAACAATTACTTAACCATGTAAGAGGTACATTTTGCTAAGGGTTTAAAAAATAAAAACCTTATTTGTTTGTGAGAAATCAATCTCATGTGTAGAGTAAGTCTAGAAAAGGATATGTCTTAATATGACCACACTACTTTAGAGATGTGCATAACCTCTGCATATAACCCTTGTTCAACCGATTTGTCACAATGATCGCTTTTCTTAGAAATTCATTAGCATTTCGTGTCTTCATAATCAGCATTTTTCCCATGAGCTAAAGAAAGCATAAAATGGCGAGTTTTACAAAGGAAATTCTACTCTTTAGGAAGAACAAAATTATTGAAGGTCATAATCTCACGTGGTAAACCTAGAGTAGGGAGTTCGATTTCCGTCCTGGGCAATAGGAGTTTATTTGGTGACAGACTCATTAAATAAGTTCCTTAGTTCCACCCTGGCTAGAAAAGGGCGGTAACCTGTAGATAGCCCGTCCCAATTAGCCATAGTAGCATAAAGTGGACGTAAATAAATAAATAATAATAAACTGTTGAAAATGTTTATACTAATCAGATTTATTTGACATTCAAAGTGTTGATTATTTAATTTTTTTTAGGCAAAATTTAAAAAAAAATTACTCAATAAATTATTTACATAACTGAATTAATGTTATGAGCATATGCATAAAGAGCAAATAGACTTGTATAAGAACTATTAAAACTAAATATTTTAAAAAATAAATAAAATTGTATTTGTTAATTACTTTAAATTAAATACATCAGTTTAACATGGAACTCATTATTACACAATTAAGTTACCATTACTTACTACTAGATGGTACAGTCGTTGGAGGACCTGGGCCTTTGCCACTACTGGGGCAAACCACTCAGTGCAGCTAGGATCCTCCCAATCTGGACTAGTTTTATTAGCACAATACTTCATTTTTCTTTTCTTTTAGGAATTTGAAACATTACTAATGCTTTCATAGATCCCTAATTAATTAAAATTTGTACTAAAGGATAAACAAATCTCAGGGCAGGAAACACTTTACTGATAGCCAACATAGTAAAGCCCGTGACCATCTCCGAACAACAAATAAATATAATATCTAAAATAATTAACACATTAAAACAAAATATGTACCTGAACTGCGTCAGTAGCACATTTGTTGGCAACGTCTGAAGCATATGCTTTGGCGACTGAGGCATAAAGAGTATTTCTTCTTCCTTGATCAACTTCCCATGCAGCTCTCTGCCAAGCAAGGCGAGCTGTTTGGACGCCTATGGCCATATCAGCCAAGAGGAAGGCAACAGCCTGAAATGGAAAATATATTGCATCTAAATGATAACATCTTTAAAATTAATTTTATTTTTATGATAAGATTAACAAAAAACAATCAAAAACTTAAAACTCTTAGGAGTGATCATGTTCCAGGGAAACACAATAAATCATTAAGAACAACAAAACAGATATCTTGTACTTTCAAAAGAACTCAAAGGTGATTGACAAATGATTTGCAGAAACTCTAACTATTCTTCAGTTCTTTTGCCTGCTGCTGTTAAGTATTACATGTTATGGATGATGCTGTATTACTCGAATGTCAAATACTTCTTCTGAGCTACAGGCTTTGAGAATAAATATTTATGATTCACAGAATTTTTATCTGCTGGTTTATAATGAGAGTATTTTGACTCTCACAGTTTTGGAATCCTTTTCAGAAAGAAGAGGTTTCATAGGGAAGAACAGGGAGAAACTATTTCATGCAAACTAACTTGTAAATGTGATTGTACCTTATCAATAATTTTTCTTCTTTGTGACAAATTAGTTTATTTTTGGCCTGGTTATGTCTTTTTGTTGTGTGGAGCATATCATAATTTTGAAGTTCATTTGCCAGTGGGTCAGCCACTGCTACTTACATAATGTAGATTTTATTTCTTAAATAATCCCAGTGTCCTCCCAACTTTTTGGGTGACTTTTTTGCAAAAATAAAAATATTGGCATATTTGAATGGTTATATTCATAACCCTTGCCAATACATTTATGGCCATCCTTCAAACGAACGTTCATATCATTTGTATGTTATGCTCACCAAATATCTTATTGTATGATATGGATGTGAGGTCTTATCACAATCTATTGTCAATGTAATAAAAAATGGCTGTCATAAATGATTGAAAACTCCAACCAATTTTTAGTGTAAGGCTCTCTGTCGGAGAAGTGCTTCCCATTAGCATCTTCTAAGTAACTGACCTCTGTAATGGTGAAGACCATAAAACATTACATTGTAACTGTTAGCCAGCACTCCCAGTGTGTCTTTTACATTTTGCCTGAATATCTCGTCTAAACTTTCCAGGAAAGGAAAAACAAAGTTTTACTGAAAGTGTTGTTCATCATTCATGACAAAGGAACATGAAGTCAGTTGTACCAACAAGTTCAAAAAACATGCACTTCCAAATCATAATTTAAAATAGTTTAACATATAGATTACCTGGTGTTCTGCAATTCTCCTCCCAAAGGCTTTCCTTTCCAATGCGTATTTAGTAGCTTCATCTAATGCCCTCTGAGCAAGTCCTACTGCACCAGCTGCAACCTGCCAAATTTTACTTTGCTTAAAAATATTAAACCAATAACTAAACTTCCTATTAAAATAAATTAGAGGAAAATGCTTGAATCAACTGGAACTCAAAAGACTCCTTCAAGCACCCTGACTGATTGAAGTGAAGACTTATTAAAAAATAAATGCTTTGTAATTAGGGCAATACTTACAGGAGGCCTTGTTTTATCAAATGTTTCCATGGCAATTTTAAATCCAGCACCTTCGCCAACAAGTACATTTTCTTTAGGGATTCGAACGTCTTCAAATGTGATTCCTCTAGTGTCAGAAGCTCTTTGGCCCATATTCATTTCCTAAACATTAAATATGATCAAACCTATAAGTTCAAATAAAGAATTAAATTTTGAAGATAGAGAAATCAAAGTACTTGGATATGAGAATGACTTGTTAAAGGGTAAAAGCAAAAATGAGAAGGACATAGTTTAGTATTAGAGGAATATAATTTTTTTTATATATTCAAAAATCAGCAATCCTTTTTAACAGGATGCTGAAAATATGAGGAAGTAAAAAGAATAGTACTCTCAAACCTTCTTGAAAGATAGGCGTGTGAAAATTCTGACAAAAAATTGTAGGTAACCCGACACAATTAGACCTATTTATTAAATTGGCATAAAGTGAAAATAAAATAAAAAATGGACAAAAAATAAACAAATAGTGTTTTAGGAAATTTCCCTTCGAGGGAAATCAGCTATTAAAATATTAATACTGTTGAGTAAATAAATTACAGAAGCATTCTTATGTAAATACTGGGAAATGCACAAAACCTATATATTTTGGCATTTGACTACATCCATAAATACTCTGAAAGGTTTTAAAAATATTGCATGAACCTATGCCAAATCCAAAAGTTGATAGATTAAAAATAATCTCTTCTAGTATAGTTTTTAAAGTGATTTTTAATTATGTGTAAATAAAATAAATCAAGAGGATCAACAAAACTTCACCAGCATATAATTATTTTATTTAAAATGATTATTTGTTGAGATATTTAAGGGTAATCATTTTAATTATTTTCAAAATAGTGCAGTTAAATGTAACTACACTCTCACTGTACAAAGGGGTTATTAAGTTCAAATAAAATTCAATTTTAAATCTGAGATTTTTTTTGCATATTTCTGAGCACCATTAATTGTGAACATTCACTATCCTGCTTCCTTTTTAAAATGATTCCTTTCTTCTCCTACAGTATTGGTTTAGAAACACATTATTCAAATCTTTTTTAACAACAGACATATTAAAGTTTTGAGAGCCACTAAACACAATAGTTAAATGGATCCCTTGACAGCAAAAATCTGCAAAACGTAAAATAAATGTTTCTGAATTATTAAATTACCTTACGCCCTGGTGTAAGTCCAGGCGTTTCTCTCTCAACAATGAAGCCTGTAAAAGCTTTAGATGCAGGACACTTGGGATCGGGGTTTGTTCTAGCAAGAAGAAAATACCTAAAAGAAATGTTAATTTATGTATTCATGTATAAATCCATTTAAATATAAAATAGGTGAATTCACAATATAAGTTAAAAAATTAACTATCAGTGTTATGAGAATCAAATAACTTATTTTTATACAGTAAGAATGTCATTACATAAGGAATACAATTTTTTTTTTAAATTTTAATTTTTAATAACAAGAATTTCCTAATTTCGAAAAGTAACATTTTTTTAAATTGTATATAGCTCCAAAAAATGAATTTCATAGCCATTTTCTTTTTAAAAGATAATGATAACATTTACTACACTACCGTAAAGGTCAGAGAGGAAATCCATTTTTATTTTTGGGGACTAAGAAAAGTGTTAATTATCAAACTCTTATTTGAAGAGTCTCTCTTATTATGAATATTCTACAAACACATTTTATGAATATACTAAAATTTTAGGTCACAAGAAGATAAAATTAATGACAATGCTTATCAAGTAGCTAATAAGGTTACCAAACTTGATATATAAAGGTTCCATGCAAAACTAATAAATGGCTTAAATCAGACTAGTGAGAAGTGGAATTTTGAAAATTCAAAATATCTGTGTTTTTATTCATTGGGATGAAAACTTATTTAAAACCAATTTTATTGCTTATTTCATTTCCTATAAATGTTATTTAATACATTTTTTCCTCCATTTTGGATATTAATCGAGATATTTGCATTTTGTGTTTTCAGCCTTGAGTAAGTTCCCACTAATAATTCTGCTATTAACAATGAGTTGTTATATCATGAACCACTTTATTCAAAGCTTAAAGATAAATACCAAATGTTGCTTTCATTTAACTTTTAATTTGTGAGATACATGCAAATAGGTTATGTGATGGCATCATCAATTAAGATTTTATGCTCTATGCTCAAAAATGTTTATTTACTTATACCATATGATGTTTAACTACTTTATTCGACACCAATGATCATAGTTGTTAATGGCTGAAATCGGGCCAGGATCAGAGGAGGAATCAAAAATATCTCAATGTCGAAAAATGGTATAGAACTAATTTTGTTAAACTATTGATACTCTACAATTGTTGTTCTTTACGTTTTTTCGAAGTTTAAATATCAAGTGTGTTCATACTTTCTTGTTTTCAGCCTTGAGTAAACCCCCACCTCTACTCATTGGATTTTTACTAAGAAATAGAAAATATATGGGGAGAAGAGATCAATAGTATGTCATACCAGCACTTGAGAAATCTGCTTAGTTCATGCACCCTTCTGTGATAGACTTTTCTCTTATATAGACTTTCCGTTATATTATTTTTTATTTTAATAATATAATTTTTCAATAATACTTTATTTTATTATATACCATGAAATATTTTCTAATTTCTGAAGATTGACTTGAGGCTGCGACCTTCAGCAACTTGCCATCAGTGACCAACCCAAACTTCCTTTACTGAATACAATGCTTTCCCACACTAACTAAATTATTAATGATTTCCTTACTGATAGTGTAAGCTGAGTCCTTACTGGTAGTGTGTTCTGAACTTCAATAAAATAAAGAGAGTGAAGTCTATATTAAAATATAATTTTTAATAAACATTTAGGGTGCCTCCAGCCACTACCCTCATGCTTCCTATAAATTACCTCAAATCACTTAGGTTATTATGTATTTTTATAAACTCCCATAACACAGGTAAACTAAGCAGATTTCCCACTTCCTGCAATGTCATGCTGATAACACCATCCCATCTTCTATTTTGTATTTCTCCCTTAATAGATAGTCTAAATAAAGAAGATTTGAAATTCAAGTTGGGCATGAAATGTTTAAGGGGTATGTTTGATTTAAATGAAAATTGCATGAGTAGGATTAAGGGTTTACTCGAAACAAATAAATATATCTCGGTTAATATTTGAGTAGAGAAAAATTCTATAGAACAATAATGTTAGAAAATTAGTTACTCAAACAGTTTTATAAATAGAGTTAAACGCTTTAGGAAATATTCTGGCAATATAGTAGATCATTAGTATAATTTAGGCCAGAACAAGGAAAATTATTCAAAATTACATTATCTGAAATGCTTATTGTGTGAATCAAACAAAACAAATTCCCATCATATTTTATAGAAAAAACAAGAGTATATGACGTCAGTAATAAACAAGTTCCAGCTGATAATATTGTAATCGACCTTCAAATATAATAAGGAAACTACATAAAATAGAAGATAACAAACCAATTAGCAACTCCTCCGTTAGTGATCCACATTTTTTGCCCATTAACAATCCATTCATCTCCCTTTTTTTCAGCACGGGTCTTAATACCTGCTACATCAGAACCTGCTCCTGGTTCTGTGACACAATATGCCTGCAAACATATAACAGTTTATGACTTCAAAATAATGTAAGTTTCTTTTTTGAAAGAAACAAGTGAGTTATTAAAATGAGCATTCAGTTTTGTCTACAAGTTGCTGTCATTTGTTTATCAAAGGATAGCTACTTCATTTATAAGTACAATAGGCCCTAACAAGCTTTCAGGTTGAGAGAGGGGGAATATATCAAAAATTAAATCATCACCTGTCGTTTAAGTGAAAATTATTATCTCCTAACATATACAAATGGTGGCAAGTAACAAATTAAGGATTTCAGAGAATAAACATTTAAAGTTTCATTAAGATCACCATTTTCCTCCAAGACAGCTGAATAGAATCAACTGTTAAAAGAGACCATAATCTTACCACCTATTATAGGCCACTTTATATTATAAAAGGCAGAACAAAGAAGACGGTTTGAAAATTGAGAGAAAAGCAGCAGAAGGATGGTGGCGTTTTAGATATTGGTAGAATCCCAGGTTCTATATCAACTAGAGCTCCCAAGGCTTAATGTAAGATACTAATGTTTCAGAAAAGTATAATCTATGTATCATCAATGTTATTCAGGATAGGCTACCTAGGGTTGGGTTATGTTAAAATAAGGGAACCCAGGGAGGAGGGGGGTTAGTCCATCAGTTCCAAGCAGGTCTAAATAGAATTAGTGGATGGGAGGAAGATAACTGCTATGACAATGGAAATCTTTGAATGCTTCACAACATTTTCTATGTGATACTTTAATATAGAGAGAAATGCATTAAATGTTTTTTCTTTAAAACAAGGTTGAAAGGTAAAACATTTAGGAGAATAAATTGTAAACCTAAAATATATTTTTTTAAGATAGGTTACTTACTGCAAGTACAGGCTCTTCAATAAGCCTGCCCAAATACTTCTTTTTCTGTTCTTCATTACCAGCAACAAGAACAGGAGTTTGCTGAAATTTGGAGGAAATATATGTAAATGATCGATTACAGATTGCTTAATATATTATAACTAAATCGTATAATATGCAAATTAAAATTTACCCCAAGACCACTGGCTTCCAAAGCAGTCATAATCCCAGTACATCCGTATGCTAATTCTTCCGCAACTAGGCATCCATCAAACACACCCATACCAAGACCACCTAAAAAATAATTACAAATTAGTTATATTTTAAATAACTAAAATCTTAAGATAATTTTTTTATTTGGCATTAAAATTAATACTATATTTCTATTTAATTAAAAAATAATGATGTACAATGCACTATTTCAGATGCCAATACTATTGTATTTGAAGACAATTTTTTCCCTAGCCTTCACTTGAATTCACCTCATAGTTGAAGTTAAGGGATTTCTATTTTATCTCCAAATAAATATTCACAGGCCATTTTCTATTTTGAATAACCATATTTCTATGTAAAAGTGTTAGGAGCAAACATTAACTTGACAGCTTATCTATTCATAGTTTCTAATCATGAAGTCCATTAACTAATGCCATGAAGTAATATGGCTATTATTATCTGTGTTGCACAACTTTAGTATTACAATTGAACACATTAATAGTTCCAAAACAAATTTCAATAGTAAAATTAAATAGAGGAAACATAATTAAACCAACAGAGAATCCACATTTTAGCAATGAATATTCTCCTGTCGGTTTGAAACTATGAGGTAACAATAATCCAATATTTTTTGCGAGTTCTGTTCAAGATAATAGATTTGTAAAGATAAACAATTATAAATACAAATAGGAAATCATTTTTCAGACATAATATTGATGACAATTATTTTTTTTAATAACTAAATTACAATTTGAAGATGATAAATAATGATTCATTAAAACTGATTGTATTTTTAACCAGATAAAAATCTAATTCAATTAATTCAATAGATAAATTATTCAAGTTTAAAACTGCATCAATTATAAATAATTTCAGAGGAATGAATTACACATGATTAAAAATTACAATTTGTTAGTATTTAATTAACAACCAATATTATGGTTCTATGCCTAATTGGGATACATTATCTTCAGGCTACCACCCTTCCCTAACCAGAGTGGGACTAAAGATTTTATGTAATGGGTTCATCGCTAAATAAATTCCTATTCTTGCTTAAATCCATATAACTTAAATACTCAATGCTGACCTTAATTAACTTTTCCAGGCATATTTATTTCTTTATAATTTTTACACACAACTTTTAATGTAAAAATTACAGAATACATTTTTTTACAATGTTTTCTCGATGAAATATGAATGTAGCTCCAAATTTTTGGCAAGCAATAGAAAAAAAAGGGTTGTCTTTCAATAAATATAAAAGTCCAATGAATACATCTCTTTATGTACTCATGGAAATATGTTAACGTTAGGTATAAGTGAAATTCATGGTGCAGAATTTTGGAAATCAGTGTAAAGGCCATTTATGCAATGTCTTTTTTTTTTATCATTTTAATTTGAAGAATTATCTATTAATCAATAATGATTGATAATTGACCATTTGAAGAAATGTTTACAATTAAGTCATTTCTCTAATTGAAGATGAAAGTTATTTCTAAAAGTAAAATTTCACTAGAAACCATAATATTAAACAGAGTATTTTAAGAAATCAAATATTTCTGTAATGGCTTATTCAAGGATGCTCTTAAAAATATATATATTTATGCTGAATATATGAATAAATTATACAGAATGTTCATGAATCAAGAAAACTGCCTACAATGCTTTTTTTTTTTTTTAATATAGTTATTTTAACACTTTAAACAAAAGACTTTACATTTTAGCCCATATACATACATACATATATATATATATATATATATATATATATATATATATATATATATATAATTGAAATATCTACAAATTCAAATATTATCAATCAAGACTTTGATACAGTATTGCTTTGAAATAGGTCTCTGGTCACTGAAATTTCTGGAACAACATATCTCAAAATAATTTATAACATATTCTATATCTTACCATACTTCTGAGGTACATGGGTGTTCATTAATCCCAAAGCATGTGCTTTTTTTACAATTTCCCAAGGAAATTTTCCAGTTTTGTCATGGTCAGCTGCAACGGGGATAATCTCTTCCCGAACAAATTTTCTGGCCATATCTTGAAATTCTTTTTGAGTGTCATTGAGTTCTAAAAGAGAATATAAAATTAAGCTTGACTCTTCATTAGTAAGAAACAGTAGTACGAGGAATATTGCTGTCCCTCTCAAGTTTTATACTAATATATATACATACATTTATTTCAAATTATTAGGATGGCCCCATTAATTAAATAGGTCGTTTACTACTTATAAAATATAAAGAAAGATGAATAAATAATAATGAGAATTTTAAGAATTCATTTTAAAATTTCCCAGGGCATATTATTTTTTATTTTTCAAATTAAAATCTCAATTTTCTTATTATGCCTCTATTTTGAGTGGACATTATATTCAATTGAAACAAATAAATGAGATAAAAAATGTAAATACATTTTATCAATAAAATGACCTTCGGACTATGACTTAACACTATCTCTGTCTACGTCTCTGATTCATCAGTCAGGCCTCCTAGACTGAAATTGTGCATTTCAATTTGATTTATCTACTTGGCCTCTAAATGACTTATTAGTATAGATTTTTTAATTAATAAAAGAAAGTAAAATCTAATGTTTCAGTAAAAACAGTGAATTAGACATATTTTACAATTGGCAACTATTCTTATTTTAGAATGTCAATTACTAAGTGATTACATTAAATAATTTCCCACCTTTCTAATTCCTCAATAAATGTATAAGAATAATATATATAAAAATATATATATATATAGGAAAAATTTCTCCAGAATAATCATACTACTTATTAAAAACAGTAGCAGACTTAGTAGATATTGAAAATTGATCATAATTCAAATTACATACCAAAGCTTAAACCATTTGGATATTTCCCCTCTGAAGCAAAATGCCTAGCAAATGTTTTGAAAGATGGTTTAATATTCGCATTAGCATTGAAGACCTGAAATAAAATTTGAACATATTATTAAGACAAGTGACTTATGACACCATGTATAAATGAAATTTAAGAATAGAATTTAGAATCAATCAAACAAATTCTATAAATTAATTTTAGTCGAATAATTAAATTATTATTTAAACTAAGACTTGAATTGAAGAATTCACTTAAAAATCATATTCTTTAATCCTTTACTTATGCCTATTAGGCCCATCGTTTTGAACTCATATACGTAAGAGGAAAGTAAGTGTAAACTGTACAAGGACAATTAAAAAAAATAAAAATATTTTAAATGAATTATTCCTAAAAAGTATTAATCAAACAAACAAAAAAATGTGAACTTTAGAGACACAGCAATGTTCATGTCATGCCAAGGTTTTGAGATTGGATTTAATAGAGTATAATTAAGTAATTTTCTCTCTACCACAGCACTCGTATTACACACCACAATCCTTTGCTTATGAATTCCATAATACACAAAATTTATTTGTTTATTTTTTTAAAGGTAAATTTTGTTTCAAACAGAAAATAATGCTATTAAAATTTTTGCATCTTGCTTTAATGAGACTTATAAAAAAACTATGAGACTTATAAACTTGTATAAAACTAAAAAAAAATTTATATTTTTTTAAAATATGAAAATTATTTAACACACCAGTTCTTATTGTTGTAGTCAAGAAAAGATGCATTACATACTCTCTGTACATTTGTATCACACAATAACTTTAAAGTTTAACTTAGATTAACTTTATTGTAAGTTATTAAAACATTTTAAATTGTTTATTCAAAGGTATTATATTAATCTCAGAAACCAGGGAGGGGAAATCCGTGACCACTGAAAAATATGAGCTGTTACTCTTGATATTCACACAGTCTGAGATTTAAAGAGATGAATAGACTTCAAAATCAATGAACTGGTCTATTTGGGCTAAGAGCTAATTTCAAAAGAGTAGGAATAAATTTTAATGTTGTGTAGGAAGGTATTCCAATCATGAAAAGTTTCAGTTTTCCAATTTTAATGAAATTATCTATTTTGAACTTTCTGGAACCCACATTGACTAATTTTGGTGTTATATCTGAATGTATCTACCTCACATAACTCAAAAACCTTGAAAGCCTTAGAATGTTGTAAAATCTTATGTTAGTGTAAGTTTAGCACATCCCTTTTTAATGGAAAATTTACTAAGAGGGAGAGGGTTCAGAAATGAGTAAAAATAAAAATTGTAAATTTCTCCTCAACTACTAGAGATACAGATTTTAACAGAGCCTTTTATGTTTATTATAGAAATGATGTATAAATTATATACTATAACATAATTTGATCCAATCCATTGGAACAAAGATAATGTATATCACTTTTGAATGAAATCATTATAATAAAGCAGAGCAAAAAGGTTTTGATTCATTTCACAGGAGTACAAGGAAAACGTGGTGCACATGTCACCTTTTTATTAGCTAAACTTTTTTTCCTGAATATCAGACAATGGCTGAGAAAAATTATTTTTAAGGTGATTTCCTTGTCTACCGTTATAAAGTAAAAACCATTTTCTTTGCTAATGGTAATTTTCTTGCTCTAGTGCTTTTAAATGATAAAGCTATCTAAAAGAGCTTTGAGGTGACTGACACTCGGAAAGTTATTTTTCTCTAAGTTATGCTGAAAATAAAATACAATTTACATGTAGTGATAAAGCGACCTAGTATCACTGCAGTGATTTGTGTAATAAAATACAGGTCCAAGAAGAGGCACTGAGAGAGCTGTGAATCACGCAAGCTATGTTATAATAATCAGTTAGAATATCACTTGTGATCTTTTTGACCTTCTGCCTAATTCTCACGTTAAAATTTAGCAAGTTCAACTACAATAATAAGTGTATTTTCCTTAAAATATAAACAATAATATTTTTATATCTGGAAAAGAAACATATTATTTTTCAATGTTTGGGATTATACCAAATACAAACAGACTTTTCAGTTGCTCTCACATAGTGAGATTTGCTAACTCTGCCTGTGTCTATTGCGTGATTGACTTATGAATCCTTTATGACTAATAGTATATTCTTCTTTTAACCTATAGCCAATTGGCTAGCTATAGAGAAAATAAAAGAACAGTAGAATAGACGAGTGAGAAAAGGATTTGGAAGCAATCAAAGATATAGCAATATCTAATGCATACAATGAATATATTGCTTCCAAACTTTTAGCAAAGAAGAAAAGGAAGCTAGAACGTCTAGGTGAAAGAAAATACCATACACTCTGCTTAGAAAGCCGGGAAACAAAATGATCAACAACTTTGAAAAAGTATGTGTATATTGTGGGTTTTAAAAAACAATACAATCTGAAGCTTAAATTATTAAAGAACAAGTTTCCAGCCGAGATGGAAAGCATTGTATACAAATTAAGGTGTGGTAGCTGTAAGCATGCATCTGGTGTATTAAGAACACCATGGAAGATTCAGGGGAGGATTAGAGAAAATCTCAAGCCCAGTAGTAAGTCAAGCTTCATTCAACATATAAAAGCCTTTCACTAACAGCTTGCGTAAACTAAGTAGATTTCCCACTTGCTGGTGATTTCATCTTACCATATATTTTCTATTTCTAAGTAAAACTCAGACGAGTAGAAGTAAAAACAAATATAGCATAGGTCAAATAAACATTTTCAAGTAACGTAAAATCTGAATTGATGACATTATTATATTATGTATTGGCACACACCTCTCATAGTAAAGAACAGGTGAATACAATATTTGGTATTCAAGCTTAGAATAAGATATTTCATGATACATGTGCATAATGTGTAATGACTATAAGTGGGGGTTTCATGAACCCTGAAAATTAGAAAATGTCTCATTGACCTTTCATATTCGAGATAGAGAAAAAGTGTATATAACAATACTTATGGAACATTAAATTTACAACAAGATTCCTTATACACGATTTAATGATCAGACCTGTAATAATATAGTCGGGCCACTCACTCCTTTCATTATAATATGGAGATCACCAGAGTCAGCATAAAATTTGCTAAGAAGTCCTTAGTCATCAAAAAGAAGAAATTGCTTAAAGTAGTTATAATTAAAATATGATATTAAGATTTAAATTCTTGCCTACATAAAACTGATGTTTTTCAAGTGAAAGATGAGCCTCTTTATCAAATGTACTAAAAATGTTCATATATACCACTCTATCTATTATAGTTTACCAAATTATCTTGTCTATAAAAATTCATTAAGCCAAGGCCAATGAAAAAAAAAGGGAGGAAGTACTAAAAAATTATACAGTTTTACTTATAAATTATATTTCAATATAATTTATTTTTTAAATAAAAAGTAATAAGAATAAAAGCATTAAAATAGACAGTTATTTTAACTTAAATAAAGGGAATTTATACCAGTTATCTTCAAGTAACACTGAATTAATGCAATCTATCAAGTTTTCGGTTCTTGATAGACCGTATTAATTCAGTGCTTGATCAACTCTCCATAAAAGTTTTATTATTTTTATTACAGTACATTGTTTTTAGTGAAGGAGGGTGCAAAAACACTCTTTTATTTATTCATTTTTCTAGGAAACTTGCAAAAATAGTAGTTCCCGATAATGAAGATTGTTGAGCGATATCTTTGTGATAATGGTTCAGGAAAATAAGGGAGTGGAATATATACCAACTTCAACTTTTGCTGGACGATATAATGAAAATATTATTGTTGAAACACCGCAAAGTTAACACCATTAACTGATAAAGAATTTGAGACTGAAAATTGTAGTAGTTTTTTTTCTCTAGTTTGGTTCAGGCACAGAGTAAATAAGCATTCATTGAAATGGAAACACATTAAAAACAGATATATTTTGTTTTATCAAGTAAAATAATGGCGGGAAATAAAATAATCCATGATATAGAAAGGGATAGGAATTCAATGATTATAAACTGATATAACAGATTCCCTTATTAAGAAAGAGAAAAGTTTGATGCAAGGTTCAGATTTTATAAAGCTTTTTTTTTCTCACAATGATTATTAAAGAAAATATTAAGTTTTATATACATGACAATTTTCAAATAAAAATAACAAAATGAAAAGATCAAATTCCAAGGATCTTGATAATTCAAAGTAATAATATATTTATAGATTTATTTATTCAATAAAATAAGTATCTCAAAAAAAATAAAATAAAATAAAAACATTATTAGTGCATACAGGTTCTATAAACTAACTCTAAATAATCATCCAGGTAAGGAAAGTAATAATAAAATTTTAATTAAGCAGAACAAAATGAGAGCAATTGTATTAAATTATTTTTATGATAAAACAATAGAAATACAGTTACCGAAATATAGGATATAAGATTAAGTGAATAAATTATTATTATTTGATCACTTTAATAATAGATATATAAAATTTTGATTAAATGGAGTAAAATAATTACCTGTCTCAAGGAAGACATATCGAATCTCTGGAGACCAATAAGCTGTAATAACAAATTCCAAAAAAAAAATTAACTTGATCTCAGGACTTAAAATATAGGTAAATGTGGGAGGCAAGAGAGAGACTGAGAGCAAAACAGTGATACGGACGATAAAGAAGGTGAAAAACACAACGACCTCAAGGAGAGAGCGAAGTCTACTATAAATACTCTTATCAGTCAGCTGGTTAAAATACCTCTTAGCTGTTATCAGTTGTGACAATCCTCCTGGTGAAAAAAAGAACTTAGGCTGATACCGTCAGTCTGAAAGTTTATACTTTTTCAGTCATTGGATAACATCTAAGAATATATGTTAGTTCTAACTAGACCGTTATACATTTTTAAATGCTAAATATTTAGGAAATCCATACTAGTTACTATCTTCGGTGCATTAAATAAGCGGACAGCCACCTCACTTCTTCAGGCTTGACCTGGTTTTATTATTAGTTTTAGCTAGCCCAAATTTAACTTATTTTTGAGGATTCGTATAAAAAAAATAAAATAAGTAAATGAATTTTCAATGTCCTGCAGAGCATAACTTCATATTTTATTATACATGTTACAGAATTTGATGAGTTACACCCCCAGATAGATTACTAATAGTCCAGTAACATGGCTAGAGCTTTCTATGGGGCACCATCTCTAAGCCCATCGAATGATGTGCTGAGTAGTTGCCTGGTAATATCCAGTTTTTATTAGCTTATTTCCCATGAGGTTCTTGGTTGTACTCATGATGGGATTTTCGAAATTTTTTTTCAAATGTCCATCGATCATACCCAGGAGATAACAAAAATGAGGTCCGTTCAAAATTTTAAATATAAATATTTATATATATTTTTGTCTGTTAGCGCTCTAGCGGCCGCAATTTTCGTCGTTGTTCTGTTCATTACCAAACTCGATATTTAAATATTTAATGTAAAAATGAAGATCAAGTTCATTAACAGCTAAAATCGGACCGGAAGAGGGGGGGAGGTTCATCGGATTGAAAAATTTTATAGAATCAATCCTACTACAAATGTAATGCTCTATAAATGTTGGGTGAAAGTGCATTTTAGTTCCCCCCTTGATGGCGCACGATGATGACGGCGACCATCTTGTTTTTCTAACACCGAGGGTGGGGGTTTTGTTTTTACTATATCTTTTTTAACACTTTAAAATTTCCAAAATACGCCATCGGCGGTTAAAACCAGGGGGGGAGGGGGGTAATTTTAACTTAAATTTTGTTAACTCACCTAATTTACCAGGCGCATGTACTTCCCACATTTTGGGCATCCGTATGTAGGCGATAAGAATCCTACTTTTATACACCATTCAATAACGGCACGCTTTCCCTGCACTTCCAATTGTGTAAAAATCTTAGTCGTGCACTCACTTTGAGCCATAGCATACGGTATTAATAGTAAACACTAGCAAAAACAATATGTCGGACGGTAGCAAGAAACAAGATGTCGGACAGTGACGTAACAAGATGGCGGCTAGGGGGGAACTAAAATGCACTTTAGCCAAATGTTGTTATATACGTGTTTTCTATATATTAACCGAGATGTTTCCATATTTTAGTTTTCGGCCATCAATAAACCCCCACTCCTGCTCATTAATTATAAGCTGTTATATCATTCCACTTCATTCCAAGGCTAAATACCAAATATGGTTTACAGTGAACTAACTTTGTGAGACATGCAAATATGTCATCAATTAAGAATTTTCGTTCTTTACTCGAAAAGGTTTATGTGATCTATACCATACTCAGTCAACACAAGATCATTTTGACACTGGCTGAATAGTGGTGATTCAGTGAGGGGGGTGTACAAAAGGTTAATTATAAAATTCAAAATATGTATCTAAGTTATTGTAAGTCGGATTATAAAATATTATGGAACCAATCTTGTTAAACTTTTAATTTTATACAATTGTTGTTCTATGCATTTTTTAATAACTCACGTATTAAGCTAGTTATTCGTACTTTCTTGTTTTCTGCCTTCAATAATCCCCCCCCCTCCTTCTACTGATCAGTTTTTACATATAGAGAATCTGCTTAGCGTTGACGGGCGTTTTTTTATATTTAGAATTCCTATTATCAGGAAATGAATTGATATAACAATGACTTCCCGTCCAATTATAAAGTTTGGATTTGCTGAATCACTAAATAATCCATTTATTAGTCACAATTATAGTTTTAAACATGAAGAGAGGAATGTCTATTGGACGAATTTATTATAGCTCTTGGGAACAAATCTAATTTTCCTCCAAATTAAAGGATTTTATCCTCTCAGCATACGGAGAAAAAATATGGTAAAATTTTGTCCTGTCAATCTGTTTAAATAAAACAGAAGAATGTATTGTTACGTTTTATAACAAAACCAGTAATAAACGTTGCTAATAAGAGTTCTTTTGGATTGCAAAATTAAACACACACAAGTTTCACAGTTCGTACCACTGCACAATATGCATATGATGCAATATGAAACACTTGGTTAATTATCCTTAATTGAAGGGTTTGGGAAAATGATTAAACAGATGACTTTGGATAAAAACTTCTATTTGAAAAAAAGCAGCTACAACTCAAGATAACATGTTGTGATAGATAGATTACAAAAATCCCCGCCAGAGTGCTCTCTGTTCCCAGCTGTTTTCCCAGGACCCGGTACATTTGATTGGAAATATTGATCACAAAATAACCAACACTTCCCCTTGAGCGATATTTCCAAAAACAATACAATTTACTTTGTAAAACAATACAATTTACTTTATAAGTCCAAAACACTTGAAAAAATATTCATGTTTTTCCCTACTTAAAGGTTTCGTCAAAATATAAGAGAGCATTTCTTCAGTGGGCATATGCTCCAGCACAATATTTTTATTGTTGACATGTGTTCTCAAAAAATGATGTCTAACATCTATATGTTTAGACCTTTGACTCGTAACTGAATTTCTTGCTAGATGAATTGCACCCATATTATCACAAAAAATCTTTGTTGGAAAGTTGTAACAATTTGGCTCAATTTCATTCATTAAAACTTTTAACCATAAAGCTTCCTGAACCGTAAATGACAATGCAATATACTCACTTTCAACAGTTGAAAGTGAGACTGTACTCTGTTTCTTAGTACTCCAAGAAATTAAACCATTCATAAATTTAAAACAACTTCCAGTTATTGAATGTCTGTCATTAACTTGATTTGCCCAATCCGCATCACTATAACATTCCAATTCTTGATTTCCATGTTTAGAAAATTCCAATTTACAATTTTGAGTCCCTCTCAAATACCTAAAAATCCTTTTAACTTTAATCCAATGACTCTTTTTAGGTTTTTACAAAATCTACTCACATGATTGACTGCAAAACATATGTCGGGCCTCGAAATTTGGCAAAGATAAAGTAAACTTCCTACCGCCTCCAGGTATGGCACAGATGCAGAGCAGTCCTCATCATCCTCGGGGTCCTTCTGTCCGTGTTCCATCGGAGTAGACACAGGCTTCGCTTCAGCCATGTTGAAGCGCTGTAGGATTTTCTCAGTATAGGCAGATTGGTCAATCCACAGTTTCCCAGTGGCTTCGTCTCTTGTAAGGTTCATGCCAAGGCAGTTCTTCGCCTCACCCAAGTCAGTCATATCTAGAGATGGGATTTTACCCGGTAAATACCCAAATTCGGGTAAATACCTGGGAAAATACCCGATTGGGTAAATATTCGGGTATTTTTAAATTAGCTTCCCGAACTATTTTTGTAGTTATAGATTCTAAAACTTTTGTGTTGAAACGATTTAATGTTTGACTTATCAACGTGTACTGAGACTGTACATCGCTTGCCGAGTCTTTGAAGCTGTCGATAGCTCCTTATGCGGGCTCCGGCACTTCTTTTGTCGGCTTCCAGCGTTGCCTTGCCAACAACAAAGCGCACAAACGATTTTAAAAAGTCCGTCACGCAGGGGCTGCGTAAACTAAGCAGATTTCCCATGTGAAGTTTTACAATAGAGAAATTTCACAAGAGCCGAACAGTTAACAAAACGGCCGACCTGTCTTTTGGCGGGAAACTCACTCATCCGTTATCCGCCCCGATCTCATAAAATGCAAATATCTCGGTTAATATTCAAGATAGAGAATAAATGTATATGACAATATTTTTAGTAAATTTAATTTGCAATAAGATTGATTCTATACAATTTTTCGATCCGACGTATAGTAACGGAAATATTTCGAATTTTAGAAAATCCTCCCCTCTAAACCCCCCTCCCACTGGTCCGATTTCAGCCATTAACGAACTTGATCTTTCTTTTTACATAAAACGACTAAATATCGAGTTTGGTAACGATCAAACAAAAATTGTGACCGCTAGAGCGGTAACAGACAAATATATATATATATATATATATATATATATATATATATATATATATATACAGTTTTGAACGGACCTCATTTTCGTCATCTACAAGGTAGGATCGATGGACATTTGAAGAAAAATTTCGAAAATTCCGTCATGAGTACAACCTCAATAGCTGATTTCCCTTAAGGGAAATCTGCTAAAATAGAGACTAGTTGCCTCCAAACCTTTCTTTTGTTGAATAATTATATATAAATAAATAATAATTATTAATCATTATAGTTAATAATTATTTATTGTTATAGTTAATAATTATTAATTATTATAGTTAATAATTATTAATTATTATAGTTAATAATTATTATTATTATATTATGTAAATTTCTTTTGTTTCAATATTGGCTTTGTTTTATTTCCTCGCTTTTATCTCATTATTTACAGATTTTTTAATCAAACCTCAGTTTATTCATACCTCACAAAATAATGAAGGTATAGTTTATATTGCATTTGTTCATAAGAATGTAAAAATTAATAAAAGGTGTGGCATTTACTGTAAAAAACGAAAATACCCATGACTTGGGTTTTTTCCCACATAAATACCGGGTATTTACCCATTTGGGAAAATACCCGGGTTTTTACCTTTTGGGTATTTACCCTTCGCCCATCTCTAGTCATACCATACTTTGTTTGAAGTTCTCTCTTCGACTTGGTTTTCAATTCCTCTTTATTAGTAAAAATCAACAAATCGTCGACATATACTGCTACAACAATATAGTCGCTATCAACACTCCTGTAGTAGATGCAGGGGTCGGCCTCTGACTGTGTGAGTGACAGCTCTGTTAAGGATTGATGAAGAGTTTGATTCCAACACCTTCCACTCTGTTTTAGTCCATACATGGACTTCTTTAGTCGCCAAACACGATTCAAGTGCTGCTCTGCTGCTTCTGGAGGTGTAACATAAATCTCCTCCTCCAAATCACCGTGTAGATATGCGGTTTTAACGTTCATGTGAAAGACCTTCAAATTTTTCTTCACAGCAAGCGCGAACAAATATCTTAGTGATGTGTACTTGAGAACGGGGGAGAAAGTTTCTTCGTAGTCTATGCCAGCACGCTGAGCACACCCCTTCACCACTAATCGAGCTTTGAATTTAGGGTTTTCGCTATCTGGATTTTTCACTTTGAATACCCATTTGGCTTGTAAGGGTTTCTTCCCTGTAGGTAACTTTACCCAGTCATATGTCTTGTTTTTCGTA
The DNA here is from genome assembly GCA_019009955.1 of Riptortus pedestris. Lineage (NCBI taxonomy): Eukaryota > Metazoa > Arthropoda > Insecta > Hemiptera > Alydidae > Riptortus > Riptortus pedestris. The sequence continues at coordinate 20,135,433 of CM032229.1, forward strand.
AACGAATTCAGTTCGTCTTCCATCGCCAATCTCCATTGCTTGGAGTACGGACCTTTGAGCGCCTCATCTGCGGTCAATGGTTCTTCAATGGGGTTCAGTGCAGCTAGATATGTGACGAAATCACTCATATCCTTTGGTTTCGGCACACGACTGGATCGTCGAACCTGAGGTGAGTTCTCCTCCTGGATATCTGGCTCGCTAGAGACAAATCCTGGCACTGAATCATCAGAATCGGTCTGATGGTCGTATCCTGATTCCGTATTCTCGTCAGAAACGTCCTCTTGTGAATTGGTTGTATCCTGGAGAGCAGGCGGCTCATCGTCTCCATCTTCTTGGTACGGCACTGTGAAGCATAATGTCCCCTTTTGTGACATGCATAACACTCAATTTTATGTTTTCCTTTGCCTTTGGAACCCTTCCCCTGGGAGAACAATGCTGTCTCACTACTGGGTGTATGTGAATGTGCGGGAGTCTTCACATCCTGGAGAATTTTTACTTTAATCGAGTCTCCTGTGATTTTCAGTCCCGAGCTCTCTAAACCCATGATCATTGGCTTGTATTCATCAGACAAGCCCGCCAATAAAATTGTCCCGAGCCACTCATCATCCACTTTGAAGCCAATATCAGTGAGCCTCTGTGATGTTGACATGATTTTATTGACATATTCTTCAACTGAAGAACAGTTTTCTAGTCTGGTCGTTATCAATGATCTCAAAAGACCTACCTTCCTGGTAAGACCATTGTCCTCGAATGCAGTCTTCAATCTGTCCCAAGCCTCCTTGGCTGTAGATGCACTTTCTATGTGTGGGTACACAATTGGATCGATAATAAGTACTATTTTTGAAAAAGCTTTCCGATCTTTTACTAAAATGTTCTCTTCTTTCTGCGTCGTAGCAGCGCCTTCTAACTTGGGAACAACGATTGATCCATCGACCACACGCCACAAATCGTCAAGATTCAAATATGCCTTAGCTGCAAATTTCCACGAAGCGTAATTTTGTCTGCCGAGAAGTTTCTCAACCGGTGGAGGGTGGTTTGATGCCATGATGAACGAAATTCAGCGAAATAATCAACTGTTCACAACCTAACCTCACTGCACATGGGGACAACACACGAGATTTACACTTTTCATGAAGTTTTTCGATCGAATCTATACTTTTTCTCGATAGAAAACGATTTAAGCAATCACTGGGCCCATAACCTGAAGGGTTTGGGAAAATGATTAAACAGATGACTTTGGATAAAAACTTCTATTTGAAAAAAAGCAGCTACAACTCAAGATAACATGTTGTGATAGATAGATTACAAAAATCCCCGCCAGAGTGCTCTCTGTTCCCAGCTGTTTTCCCAGGACCCGGTACATTTGATTGGAAATATTGATCACAAAATAACCAACAATAATTACTACTCACAATATGCGCTGATAGTGTCACTGTTCTTGTTATTACACAGTTCAATAATTCACTCACGGTCACTAAAATTCACAACAAGACGTCACTGCACTCAAGGTACGTATAAGATAAGGTAGCGCCATTTGACGAATAGCCAATCAAAATGCAGCGAGCCTGCTACGTCACTCGATTCCTAGCCACGCCCCCAACCAGCTTAAAAACGATCGATATACCCTGTTTTCTGATTAATTTGGTGAATACAAAATTTATAAAATGGTATAGGTCAATAAATGGTACAAATTACTTTAGCTGAATATATTTTACTTTAAATAAACCATGTACAAATTAGATTCCATTAAAAATAAATACACAATAGTTCCTTAAAATTGAGATATATTTAAAATCGTAATTTTTCTACATAATCAACACAATACAAAGAAAAATTTTGCTATAATAAGATAAAATGTTAAAAACATGAAAACAGTTATGCCTAATATTATACAAAGAAATTAAAGTCAATGACATTGAACAAACCAAGCAATAAACTAAGATACCAGTTACTAGAATATGTTAGTAAATTATTTTAAACATCAACTAGTCCATTCAGGTACAAGATTTTTAAAGTATATCATTGGCATGTAATCCTTCTTGTCCTAAAAAGATGCATATATTTCGAGTCGCAGGGATGCCTCGGTTCCAGTTAAATCCTTGTGAAGAGAATGGCACTGATGTTGGAGCCTATGCATTAAAATCCCACAGAATAAATAACTGTGAAAGAAACATGTAATAACATTACTAATGGACCATGGGAAATAACTCCAATAGTTCTCTATAGGATACACTACAAGAAAATAATTCTTTCCTTACATTTTAAATCTCACCTTTTTAAAAGCTGTCATTGGCATGTAGTCCGCTTGTCCAAAACTGTTGCTGCTGATATATTTGGAGTGTATGAATTTAAAGCGCACTGTCCCATAGAATAAATAACTGTGAAAGAAACATGTAATCAAATTAATGATGGAGCATGGGAAATTAATTCCTATAGTGCTCTATAGGATACACTGCAGGAAGATAATTCTTTTTCTTATATTTTAAATCTTATCTTTTCAAAAGCTGTCATTGGCATGTAGTCTGTCTTGTCGAAAACAGTTGTTGCTGATATATGTGGAGTGTATGAATTTAAACCGCACTGTCCTATAGAATAAATAGCTGTGAAAGACACATGTAATATCATTACTAATGGACTATGGGAAATAAATTCCTATAGAGCTCTATAGGATACATTACAAGAAAATAATTATTTTTCTTATATTTTAAATCTTACCTTTTCAAAAGCTGTCATTGACATGTAGTCTTCTGTATTAGCTGAAAAATCACTTTTCTTCTTTTTGGGAGAAATCTCATTAATGTAACACAGGGCACGTTTACATATTTTCACTCCTACATTGTCTACATGTTTCACTTTTTGAGTCAGAAGTAGATGTTTGTTTACACTGGTAAATTCAGGTGGGGCAGAGCTTCTTTTAATTTCAATCTATTAGGAACATAGCCTAACAATTCTGCTTGTAAATTCCTTTCATAATCACTGTCGCTGAAATGTTCTGAACAAACCCGTGAAGTATCAGGATTAAAGTTCAAATCTTCTCGTCTGCACAGGACTACTCACTGTTTCTTAATTTCTGGGTTTTTCGGGAACTGGTTAAAAGATACTGACTTGCCTGATTTCCTAGGGTTGTTGGAATATGTTGCTACGGCACAATCACTCGGCATTTTGAAAAAAATAAGTTATAACACTAAAAATTAAAAAAAATCAATAAAAGATAGATATGATAACTATGTAAACAAAGCTCAAATAGGTATTGGATGACGTAATGCGCCAAAGTCGCAAAAAAGTCACGATCTGCGCACCTGCCGAATGGCACCCCCCTGACTGCACTGTTCTTTACTTCACGAAGTTAGTGGAACTGCACTGTCTGCCCGCAGAAATCTAACCAATTTTTAAATCAATGGTAGAGGAGTATAATAATAGACCACTCTGTATCACGAATATAAACCGAAATATTTTGATTTTATAGTTTTCGGCTTTCAGTAAACCCCCCACTCCTACTAATGTCATATTAATAATAAGCTGTTATATAGTAAACCACTTCATTTCAAGGTTAAATACCAAATTTAATGTTCATTGAACTTTTACATCGTGAGATATATGCAAATACGCTCTGTTGACCCCCCCTCTTCTTGGATTATTAAAATTTGAGTGATTAGGATAAAAATTTATTCTGTTTCATTATAAATTGCACTCAGGAAATAGTTTTCAATAAAATTAATATGTTGTATTCAAATTTATTTCACTAATTGTTTTTCTTTCCGGTCTAAAATTTTCGATCTATCAGCTCTGAGAGGTTGGCTGACCTGTTTGTTTTCAATTTAGACACTTTCCGTTGTGGATGTTATTAAAATGGAAGTTGACTGAAAGATTTCTCATTACTGTTTGTATTTACTCTTTTAATATTCATGGTGGTGTTACCAGGTTGTAGATTTATCTATTGTAAACCTTGACGTGACGGACTTTCTATTATATATTCTGTTATTGCAATAAGGATGAAGCATCAGTTGATAAACATAAGTAACGTTTTGTATATAAATTTATTCTCTATGTCTAATACAAACCGCCATATTTGGATTTTTTAGATTTCGGCAGGCAGTAACCCCCCCCCCCCCCATGCCATATTCACAATATGCTGTTGTATTATGAACCACTTTATTTAAAAGTTAAATACCAAATATGGTTTTCATTGAACTTTTACTGTGTGAGATACAATAACGCATTTTCATAACTCAAGTAGATAGCAAATTATTCGCACTTTCTTGTTTTCTGCCTTCAGTAATCCCCCTCCCTTCAACTCATCAGTTTTTAACATATAAATACAGAATTTATGATGAGATGAGGTCACAAAAATATTATATGGCACATGGGAAATCTAGGTAGTTTATGCAACCCCAGCGTGATGAACTTTTTTTACCATCTCGGATATTAATCGAGATATTTGCATTTTTTAGTTGCAAGCCTTCTTTAACCCCCCCCCACTCATTTCATATATTAACAATAAGCTGCAATATCATGGACCACTTTATTTCAAGCTTAAATATCAAATATTTTTAGTAGCCTTAAGGGAAATCAGCTATTGAGGTAATTTTCGAAAAATTTCTTCAAATTTTCATGAATCCTTCCTATTAGATGAAGAACATGTGGTATGTTCAAAATTATATATAAAAACAAATACCACAACCTGCTGCGATAAATTGTCATGAGCTATTTCCATATGTACCAAAATAAAATATAAAGTTTTGTTATTGATTAAAGACTGAAATCATGTACTGATTTCACACACACACAAGGATAGATATTACCGGAAGGTCAAAAAAACAAAACTCCCTTTTTTCTTTTCACTTCATTTATTGGTTACTCTATATCTTTCGAGTAGTAAAAAGCCTCTTCAGGTATGTGTAATGGTCATTACATATAAATTCATAATCACAAGTATTAATCCTGAAGGACCTTCAGCACATTTCTAGTTAGCAATAAATATCAGATAGAAATTTAGAGTTGTATTTAGATATAAGTAATTTTATTTACAGCAATCAAAAACTTTTCTTAAGAATATAACAGTTCACTTGTAACAATCTATTCAGTATAGGACAATCCAATATCCAGTGATTCCAATGATTGTTTTTCAATTATTAAATTCGGTAGCATATTTACAAAACGTTTAAAACAATCCACTCCTAGAACTACACCTAGATGGTTCTTCACTCATAATTATGGATGTACATAATAGGCCTCGATGTGCATTTATTGATGAAACTTAATCTTCTAAGTAAAGTTTCACCTTTAATTAATTATTTGAACAACCTTGTACAAAAATATTATTATATTATATACAGTTAACTCTCAAGTGGACACAAAATGAACCAATTTATTTAAAGTATCTCACAAAAAACCTATAAACAATTTAATTACCTTATAGTTATTTATTTTTACTTCATCTAGATAATGTTTAGGAAATAAATAATTGTACCCTATTCTTGATGTGAGAATAAATGAACACAAACTAAGAGTATTAGTGTTAGTCAAACATCTATAGAGAGAAATAAAAAAGCACACTCTGTATTCAGCACAAATAACATTCTGAAAGCTGCGAAGAACAAGAGCATAGGCAGACAAAGTAAAATTTCAACAATGTATGTAGAGGCCACATTACATCCTAAATTATACATTAGCAAAAACTATGGACAGAATAGACAAAGGATTAACTTAAAAAACTTGAGGATAATTAACACTGGATAATAGCAATAGCAGATTAATTCACTTTGAAAATTCAAACTGGGCTTGGGACTATAAACACTTATACTAATTTAAAAGTATAACACAAAACACCTGCCACTGCAGAAATGTCACAGAACAGAGTGTTGGACGTTTATTGAACAATGTCTCATTTGACTAGTATAACCCGTTGAAATCAGATTGCATTAGCTGATGATTCTGAGAAAAAAACACCAATAAACAAATGATCTTAAAAATGAATTTCTCCCTTACAAAAAGTTTATTTCAGTTATTAAATGAAATAATATGAGAATTGAAAAAGGCAGTAGTAATGAATTATCCCTAAATATATAACCAGAATTCATTTTCTTCTCGAATTCGCAAATAGTTTGAACGAACCTAAACTCCTTTCTTTATTTTATTTATTTTTTTTTTACGTCCACTTCATGCTACTAGGCTAATCGGGACGGGTTATCTACAGGTTACCATCCTTTTCTAGCCAGGGTGGGCACAAGGAGTTTATTTAATGAGTCCCTCATTAAATAAATTTCCACTGCCCAATGCGGGATTCAAACCTGCCACTCTAGGTCTGCCATGCGAATTAGGACCAACGCCCTAACTCGCACTTTCTTTATTTAAAAAGAATGATCATCTACCCAATGTAAAAAAAGGTTCGTTATAATTAAGAGTATATACATTACTGAAACCTTAGTTGCAGGTAGTTAGTTCATTATATGTAAAGTATAAGTATAAATACTTCACCAAATCTAACTGTTCAGTATGCATATTTTATCTAATTATATAGGCAAGAAAGGCCTAAAATATTATCTGGTATATACCCATGCATAAGGTATATCCAGATTATTACTTTCGTCAAAACTTTGAATAATTGTGTCTTTGCTTCTCTTTCTTTTTCGGTGTGGGAGTAGAGGGAGCTATATTTAATGCAGAAAAATTCCCTACTACTCCTTTACACTCATCTACTTCTTCTATGTCAACAATTCCACCCATATTGCTATCAACTGCAAGTATTTTTCTGGCTACTGCTCGTTCAGCATCTGTGTGACGATGACATCGTAATGATCTTCCACAGTATTTACCAGTATGTTCAGACTTAACACCACATTTCCCAGCAAATAGTTGTATCTTATCTTCACCCAAAAGAGGTGTAACCTTATTTGGGCTAATCCAAGTATCACTTTCATTGTTGTCCTTGGAATTTTTGTTGTAATTTGCATTTTCCTTCGAAGACTTTGGGAGTGATTGGGAATTATCCTTTGGATTAGAACCTGCAGCTTCTCTTGTATTTTTTGCACTCTCAGCCTTATAAGGTTTTGATTTACGAACTGGATCTTTCTTTCTTTTTCCATCAAATTTCTTCACATTTTTACTTTTTTCAGGTGTAGCTTTCCAGTCATCATCTTCATCTGAACCGCCACCATAAGAACATTCTTTTGAATTGTTAGCAATCCTTTGACTGGCAATTCTTGAGCTACTACGTCCTTGCAACATACATTTTTCTAAGTGTGGGGCAAAACGAGAGGCATGTATTAGTTTATTACACTTCGGACAATTAATGTCTTCAGTTTTGGTTTCAACTGTTTCAGGGTAAAATGAATTATCACAAACATCAGCACTGCTATCATTAAACCGTGAATATATATATTCACTATATCCAAATTTATATGATCGATGAACATCTGATATCACTTCAAACAAAAGATCTTCAACCATTTTGTTAACAACATTGGCAGAAACTTCATCAGCATGATTTTCATCTGTTCGCACTTTAGAAATAAAAGAATCTTGAAACTTCTGACAGACTCTTTTGGCATTTTCTTGAATTTTCTGGTATTGAGCAGTCATTTTTTTCTGTACTTATAAAATTAAATGACCACTTACTTTAAGAAAAAACAATTAACTCGCTTTTTGAAGTTCTAAATTCAGAATTTCAAATCAGCCAACAAATATTAATTAGAAACAATAAACACATCTTTTAAAACATTGTTAACCTTCTTTCTAGGAAACTAGAGATTTTGACAGAACGTTACCGAATGCTCATTATTATGACCAAAGAAGCATCTGTCTAATATGTATAACATCACTAATCAATAATAAAAACTGCTCACTTCAATGAAAATAGAAAATGGCTATTTCTTTATTTACTTGCTATGCATCTGTTTGGTGTTTTTTTTTTGTTCTAATAAAATACTAAACTGAAAAGGCTTCAATTGAGAAGGAATGGACTGAGAAGTATTTCGGCCCAAAGCCCTAAGAAGTAAGCACGTGTTAAAGATTCGATTAATAAAAGTGATGTGATGTGAAAGACCAATAAATACTTCTTGACAACAAGGAATTTGGAAGTAGCTGCATTTCCATTTGATCTTCTTCCTCGCAGGGTAGGAAACTTTGTTACTTCAACAGATACAGAATAAAAGAGAACATATATTTTTTTTTTGTTAAAGATTTACATCTTGTACAAATTAAATAAACAGATAACAATTCTGTCTTTTTAAATAATTAAATCCAAGTTCTTGGGATCTACAATAATATGACAATATAAAAAAACAAGTCCCTCACGCAGATGCTGCGTAAACTAAGCAGATTTCCCACGTGAAGATATACAATAGAGAAATCTCCATGCGAGAGCCGAACAGTTACGGAATTGGCCGAACTAGCTTTTGGCGGGAAACACTCATCCGTTATACGCCCACATTTCATAAAATGCAAATATCTCGGTTAATATTCAAGGTAGAGAATACATTTTTGATATTTTTTTTATAAATATCCGACAAATATTTTGATCCGACGTATGGTAACGGAGATATTGCGAATTTTCGAAAATCCCCCCTCCCACTGGTCCGATTTCAGCAATTAACGAGCTTGATCTGTCTTTTTGCATAAAACGTTTAAATATCGAGTTTGGTAACGATCAAACAAAAATTGCGACCGCCAGAGCGTTAACAGACAAATATGTATATATATATATATATATATATATATATATATATATATATATATATATAAAAAATTTTGAACGGACCTCATTTTCGTCATCTCCTGGGTAGGATCGATGGACATTTGAAGAAATTTTTAGAAAATCCCGCCATGAGTACGACTTCAATAGCTGACTTCTCTTAGGGGAAATCTGCTAAAAGCAATATATTGTAAATAGTAAAATATAGTATATAAAAGATAACTAAAAGCATTCTATAAACCCTTTTCCGTCTTAATATAACATTTAACTGGAGTGTGGTCCATCAGCACGGGGTGTGGCTATTAAATAACGAGACTGACGCTGCTACAGAAGAAGTGCGCATGCGTCAAACGCCAGCAACTAACAGCTGTTATCGTGAAGCTTCCTCTTTCGAATATAGTGCCTCTCGCTTCTGTAAACAAATCAGTACAGCCGTAGCCTTCGTTCGCATTAGAGTTGTTTTTTTGTTTCCCCTGAAAAATGTTAAGTGAAACAGTAGAGCAACGAATTGTTGTGAAACTTGGAAAAACCGCTACTGAAACTTATAATTTATTGAAAGAAGTGTATGGCAATGAATGTTTATCGCGTGCACGTGTTTTTGAGTGGTTTAAGCGTTTTCAAGATGGCCGAGAAGACGTTCAAGATGATTCACGCCCGGGTCGCCCTTCCACGTCGAAAACGGATGACAATATCGAAAAAATCGGTAATCTGATTCGATCTGACCGTCGGTTAAGTATTCGTGCGATTGCTGAAACTGTACGAATTGATAAAGAATCCGTACGGAAAATATTACATAACAATTTTAACATGCAAAAAGTGTGTGCCAAAATGGTGCCTAAAATTCTCACATTTGAACAACTGGAAAATCGCAAAAATGTTAGTACTGACACTTTGAATGCCATTGAAAATGACCCAAACTTACTGGAAAGGATAATAACATGTGACGAATCATGGTTTTTTATGTATGATCCTGAAACAAAGCGCCAATCCATGCACTGGAAGAGCCCATCTTCACCGAGAGCCAAAAAAGCTCGAATGAGCAAATCAAAATTCAAAGCAATGTTGATTGTTTTTTTCGATATTCATGGGATTGTGAACCTTCACTGGGTTCCTGAAGGTCAAACGATTAATCAACATTACTACCTTCGCGTTCTTGCTGAACTCCGCGAAAGAATAAGGAAAAAACGACCTGAATTGTGGAAGGACAAGTCATGGGTTCTCCACCAAGACAATGCGCCGGCTCATTCCGCATTGTCTGTTAAGAGGTTTCTACCCAAATTCAGCATCCCAGTGTTAGACCATCCGCCTTATTCGCCGGATCTTGCGCCGTGCGACTTCTATCTGTTTCCTAAGGTGAAATCTGCATTAAAAGGAACAAGATTTGAGTCTGTTGAAGCTGTGAAAGAGAAAGCGGCACGCGTCCTGACGGAGCTGACAGAAAAAGACTTCCAGGACTGTTTCGAACAATGGAAGGTTCGCATGGAGCGTTGTAGGGATAAAGGAGGGGTGTATATTTAAGGTGATAATAAGTAAAAATGTATGAAATAAAAATAATATGTTTTACAGCGTCAGTCTCGTTATTTAATAGCCACACCCCGTAGATTTGAGAGTAGGTATTGCATGCTGATGTGATGAAGCAGTAAATCTTGTGGAGTTTTTCGAGGCTATCGATACTAAGTATCTCTTCAATTTTATGTACATCACTAACTGCTGAGGAAAGTGTTTGTAGATATTTATTTCTGTCTTCGATGAGCTTCTCACAGTAGAGAAGTATATGTGACAAGCTATTAGGGATGAACTGATTACAAAAAGTGCAAGGTTTCTGAGCTTTGAATGCGAAAGTTTTGTTTCATGATTGAAACTTGGTGAATTCTGAGCTTGATACTCTTAATTGGATAAAAGATCTTAGCTTTTCAGCAGATTTCCTTTTAGGGAAATCAGCTATTTAGGTCGTACTCATGACGCGATTTTCGAAAGTTTTTTCAAATGTCCATCGATCCTATCCAGGAGATCCACATCTTCTAATATTCTTGAGGAAAGATTTACAACCTGGTGCTTCTCTAAACTTTCTACACATTGGTGGGGGGGGGGAATTAACTGATGGAAACCGTTACCAACAAAATGTATATTGCATGTAACCAATCTCGCGGGACATGCAAAATGGATATTGAAAATAACCAATCTCGTCGGAAATGCAAAATGAAAATAACCAATCTCGCCCCCCCCCACCACCATGGAAGATGTTTATCGACGCTCAGAGCCTGTCATTCAATTCCATTCTGCCTTACTTACTCAACCTACAAGACGTGCGTTTTAACGAGGTTTCCCTTAATTAAATCTTCTCTGAACTCCACTCAGCTTAAGCCAGTGAGACTTGGATTTCTTTCATTTTCTGTGTATTCTGCTCGGTTTCCATCAGTTAATTTCTCTCTCTCCCCCCCCCCCACCAATGTGTAGAAAGTTTAGAGATGCACCAGGATGTAAATCTTTCCACAAGAATATTATATCTACACAATTCAGTGTATTACCTTTTTAGGTTCAGTTGTGTTATAATTTCCCTATTAGATTTAAACTGTCTGAACTCTGTCATATCTAGGATAAGAGGAAAATATTCTTTTTATTCTCAAGATCGTACCTACTTCATGACTCTTGACCTTGTTAGGGTTGGATTTTTGGAACAATATTGCATAGAACTACTCTTTTTTAGTATTTATATTAGCTGTCTGGTTTTTGTATATCATATTTGGGGTGCTTCAAAAGCTGGATGACGTTACCACACCCTTCATGCTTCACTAGAAGTACTAAATCATTTATATGGTTTTCTGAACCAAATAACACAAAACCACCTTAGATGTCATACTGTCCTAAGTCCCTGGTAAAACCTCAAGATTTTGGAGATAGAGTGTGTCATCCTTGCTCTTTCAATACTACAACAGATCCTTCTGAAGAAGAATTTTTAAAATATTACTGTTATAATCTCTCTGAGAGATATGAGTATCACATCAAAAGAAGTTGGAATTAGTGTCAACAAAAATTGACTAGAAACAATTAAGTGCATTAGAGACCAAAATGAGCAAATAGAAGATGGGAGCCAAATGATATTATGTTACATGTAATCTTTGACATAATTGGTATTGCATGCCCTGCAGCAATCTTTGACATAATTGGTATTGCATGCCCTGCAGCAATCTTTGACATAATTGGTATTGCATGCCCTGCAGCAATCTTTGACATAATTGGTATTGCAGGGCATATAATCTTTGACTAATTGGTATTGCAGAGCATACAATCTTTGACATAATTGGTATTGCAGGGCATGTAATCTTTGACATAATTGGTATTGCATGCCCTGCAGCAATCTTTAATATAATTGGTATTGCAGGGCATGCAATTTTTGACATAATTGGTATTGCAGGCCCTGCAGCAATCTTTGACATAATTGGTATTGCAGGGCATGTAATCTTTGACATAATTGACAGGTTATCTACAGGCTACCATCCTTTCTAGCCAGGATGGGACTAACGATTTTATTTAATGCCCAACACTAAATAAATTCCTATTGCCCAGACGGGAATGGAACTCACCACTCTAGAACAATAGATTATTTAACAACACCAAAAAGTATATATATCAATTGCAATTATCTTAAATCACTAGTCATTCTCGGTCTAACACAAGGGAGGAAGTATCTTTGGAGGACTGTGCTGATAAACCCCACTTGAGCCTTGGGGTTGCTGCTGTCACTCATCATTAAACTGAAGTTCAAGTATTCATAATTTAATAGTTAATAAATAATTTAAATCTATAACTGCAATATAATCGTACTTTCACCAGTCTTGTCATTTTGGTCAAATTTAGGCAAGGAGGAAATATATCTTACTGTGTTCTTAATTATTGGTGGACAAAAGTCCTTAATTTGAAGAACCCAATAAACAGTTTTTTTTAATATGACTATAATAATATCTTATTAAGTCAAGGCTTAATATCTAGATGATATAAGAACTGAGCTTTTGGAATTTCACTAGTCCCTGGTTCCTTTTACAAAACAAATCCATTAGCTCAGTATTTCCGTTGATCCTCCATATGTGGAGTTCTTCATTTGAACCTTAGGAGACACATTCAGATGTCATAACCACTACAATTAATACTTTTATACTTCAATAAGAACTATTCTTATTTTTTTTTTTTTTTTAGATTATTTAGCTCATCAATTTCACTCACTCATTAATAGTATTTTATAAATTTCAAAGGGTTTAGAAGCATATAAAATAGTTTTCTTTTAGATAAAACTATTATTTTATTTATAAATACCACCTTAGAAGTAGTAAACAAATATTTAACAATATTTAGGGCTAAATAAAATTCTTTAATAATTTCCGTTTTTAAAAAAGTCTTATTATGTAGGCAAATATGTGATAAATTTGTACAAACATTAATAATATAAACAAATCCACACTCCATATTTTTACAGAATCCAAAAATACATTACAAAAACAAACACAACAACAAAACCAGCAGCAGCTTTGGCATAAATGGACTTCATATTTAGGTAAGCAGCATCTTTCTTATACTTCTGTGACAACATTGAAAGGTTTTGTGCTTTTGAGTCCAACTCTGGAAAATAAAGAAATGAATAAGCTTTTTGTGAAAAATGGAAGGTTTCAAAATGGAAAGACAACTGAAATTACCTATTTTTTAAATATTTATTTTATAAAATTAACGAACTATAATTTATGTGATGGGTTATCTACATGTTAGCACCTTTTCTAACCAGGGTAGGACTGCATATTTTAATTAGTGAGTCCTCCCTCACTAAATAAATTCCATTTGCACTTGCAACAATCAAATCTATGACACAAAGTTATTAATAGGAATTTATTTTGTAGCAAACTCATAGAATAAAATCTTTAGTTCCAGGCTGGCAAGAAAAGGGTGGTAAACTATAGATAACCCGTTCCCATTAGCCTTAATAGCTCAAAGTGAACGTTAATAATTAACAAATATAAATAAAATACTATAAATATTAAATTAATAATTAATATAAGATAATAAATATGCATCAGAAAACAATGGGAAGAGATAACAAATGACAGCAGGTACTGATATACATGTCATTGTTATCTAAGCTTTTTTATACAAAAAAAGGCCTTAAAGATGAGGTGAGATCTTAAAAGTTAAAATAAAATATGTATGTCTACCATGGCACATTGTGTTTTAGTAATTTATTTAGGCCTAGAGATAAAACTGGATATTAAAATCATTCTCACGTATATATAGCATGCAATTTAATTTCATTTGAAGGACAATGAGATTAAATATTCATGAAGTTATTATCTGAGTTGGGAACGTGAAAAAAACAAACAATGATTCAAACAAAAAGGATTTACTAACTCCTTTCAGAAGTTATTAATTTCCAGTTTATTGTAAAATATGTTTATTTCTTTAAATGAGTTCTGTAACAAGGCAATATGGCTCTAAGTATCATTTATTATATTTATAAAGATGAATGATTAATATTGAGAAATATTTCTAAAGAGTTACTGGAAAATAAAATCCAGATAATATATTAAACCAAGAGTAGGTAACATCATGATTGTTGAAATGAGCTTTAGTGATGTTATTGAAATAATAAAAAAAGAATAAAGCAAAATTCATTATGATAAGAAATTATAAAATGAACTGTTCAATGGTATTTTTATGTTATTAAAGAGAAAATATTTGATTTCGAAAGTATATATAATATTATTTTAAAAGAAATATCAGTTTAATTAAACTGAATAATAGTTTCATCAGCAAGTAGTGAGATATTCACTGAAAAATGTATGTATAATAAATGGTTAGACCAATGTGAAGTAAATTTAATATCCATTTTTTGTTACAGATTCATAAATAAAATTATTTAATTATTATTTAAAATTATTTTATTAATTTTGGCTTAGTTAATCACAATTCAAAGGAATTAGTACGTTAGGAAATTCTTTAAGAAAGTAGTGCAATGTCAAATAACTAAACATTCACAAAATTGGACAGGGCCAAATTTTCTTTAATAATGATAAAGAATTCAAGGAAGAAACTACATTTAATTAGACTTTTTAATGGAGGTACACATAAAAAAAAAAAAAATAGTAACTCATTTAGTGAGAGTTAGAAATTTGGAAATGATTCTTGGTTGTGAGTACAGAATGTTCATCTATAAGTTCATTTAAAATATGATCTTTCAGATAAAATGATATAATCTCAAATCAAAGAGTAACCCCATCAGCTAGTGTATGTCCTCCATTAATCCCTCTAGGATCTCCTTTATTAAGCCCACACCATTTTTTCCACGGCTCCTTCTAACCCAATGTACAGACTGTTGGACTCCATAAATGGGAATATAATTGATCCGAAGTAATGGAAATATGTATTTTGGTGCAGAATCTATAGAAAAAGTTGGGCTCAAAAGAAATCCAATATATGTGTTCTAAATGAGGCCAGAAAAAGCGAAATTCTTTCAAGGCCATGGAGAAAAGGAGAGTGAAACTCCATTGACGTATCTTAAGCCAAATGGTTCCATTAAAACTTTATTTGAAGGAAAGATAATTGGCCATAGGGAAAGAGGTCTAAAACGCCATTTATTTAAGACATCCAACATCCCATGGATTATAGTATGTATAGAACTATGAAAAATCGAGATTTGAAAGAACCCAATAGTTGTATCTACAAGGCATAGCCTTTAGACCATGATGGTGACTTACTTCACAAAATTTCCTTATTTATTTCTACTATAAAGATGCAAGTCATGAGCCATGTTGGTAAGATATTAAGGCACAAATGGTGGAAATAATGTTTACTGTCAATTAAATTCAATGTGCTTCTTCAAGCTGTGACTCTTGAAGAATATTTAAGGCCTTAATTTCGCACTTACTAGACATTTTCAAGAAAATATCTTCCTACCAAAAATTGCTCTATTATTGAAATGTAACTTTAAAATGTTTAATTGGTCTTTAGTTACTTTTAAGTAACATAAACCTGCATGAAATATCCACATTGCATATACCACTTTAAAAAATATATGTATTACATAATATTTTGAAAATCTTCCTAGAGATTAAAAACGTTTTTGTACTTGTAGTAATTGATGTAAATTTGTTTAGCTGATAATGACCACCAAGTTAGTCAATGAATTTCCAATAAAAAAAATGTATACCGGGTAATTCATGAGCATTTATACTAGACAATCCCAGCTATCACCCTAAATTTTATTCCAATATAAAATTCATGCTTTAGGATTTTACCATTTCTTATATATACATAAAACAGTTGGACAACAACAACAATTTGGAGCCACGTGACAAGAAGAATAGTGATTAAAACATTATTTTTAGTTTAAAATTAAAAAGAAACAACATAGTAAAACTAGATATTTGCCAATATTAGTCTGCCAATTCATACCTGGGAAATAGGCTTAGGTTCTAGGACCTTGGCCAAAACTGATTTAACTCATTATTTTAAATTCACATTAGTTTTAAAAAGCTGAGTCAGTAGTTTTATTGTATTATCAGTTTTGAAAACAAACAGTGAGATAAAAATGAACTGTTCAGAAATCTAATGTGAAGATAGACTATAAAATAGCAAAAGAATAGAGAGAAAAGCATGACTTTTAAAATAAAAGAAGCAATACCTGATAATACAGCCCCTCTTTGGAGAACATCATCAATATTTTGTACCATTATCCTCTGAACATCTTGCAACTCGTTATTCAGTGATGTAAGATTTCTCCGAACTCTAGAATCAGTGAAGGTTTTTCGAGCTTTCTGAATATAAGTGTCTAGAAATAAGAAGTAGCCATATAACAACACTGTTGAGCTGAGCAAAGGTAGATAAGTTATGAAAACAATTATTACCAAACTCGATAAAACTATATGGTCGTGAAACAGTATTAACTTTCTTTCCATACTGTGAGTAGAACTCCTGGGCGATATCTTCAAGATAAGAAAATGCAAGTCTTTTGGAATAGTTTCTCTCACAAAGAACTAGATAGCAAACATCTCTTTCAATCAAGTAACTAAAAGAAAACTTCATAAGTATAGCAGCTACATAAATCAGAGCATGTGTCCATAATAATGGTTTACTTACTGGAATAAATAGGGGCCAGTTTCAATAGTACATTGAGGTGGACTTTGTGGTGTAAGCCTTTTAAATAACATCTTGGCTTGATTTTGGTATTCCAATGTATTTTTCCCTGACTGAATATAAAATAATAAAGTGAGTTAATGTCTATTCCAAAATAATTAACCCACAACATGAAAGAAATCGTATTGTACTTGCCTGTTCATCATCTTGCATGGTAGCTGCCAATGGAAGTCCATCGGACAGCCTTGCTATCATCGTCATTAACACCATTATAAATAAGCGAACGCGTTATTTTCAATTATTGTCAGGAAACTTAATTAAGGAGCATATTATTGGGGTGTCATATCCTTACACCCCGACCTGTCATTACAATAACACTGACACAGCTGTCCTCCCATTGAGAAGGTTGTACACGTCCACAAGCAATGTTTCAGTCTTGCCAATGAGACCTGACTCTGCTCTAATGAGAAAACAAACATTCATTTTCACGTTAATAAATAACTACGAAAATTCCCGACGCATGAGTCGAGACTACAAGGAATTTAGGGACATTGTAAAAAGTAAACATAAATGAATTTTTAATAAATGCAATATCGAATTTTTAAAAGTCGCTCTGAGCTGTTATTGGTTGGCTGAGGCAAGTGGCCTGGATTTTAATGACGTGAAGGGACTGTTCCTTTGGTGTTCATATTAGTTCTTTAAAGTAGGGTACATGTCAATATTCTCTTGAAATCTAATAGATTATAAACGTCTTATAAATAATTTATTCATGTGTTTCGTGGGTTCTTCAAGAAATCTTTGCTCGCCTGTGAGTCCTACTTTCGTTATTATCTAACATCTGTGAGTAAAAACATAGTGGGTATATTCATTTATGTTTATTTAATTTTCGTGGCATAAATCTCTGGATGTTTAATAGACGATTTAAATATATTAATACTTCGCCTGCGTAATGCTTCTCAGAAATAGCAGGGGGTTACTTAGTTTTTAATGATCATTGATTTTGACTCTGGTTTGTTTTTGTGTATCTTGTTGCTTGCATTTAAGTTTTAAAGTTATGGCTGTGAAATAAAATTCTCATGAGATCTAGAACAGTTATTTTTTTGAGTCAAGTTAAATATGACTTATTGTTATTGATCCATTTTGTATTTGCTATACATATTTGAATCAAATAGTGTTTATGAATGCATCAAATAGTTCATATATTCACTGTTTATGGTAATGCTACAATGCATACTCCAACGATATATGTGTCACAGTTATCTTTTCATCTGTTCTAGCAAATATTCAGATAAGGTAGTGAAAGTGTCTCACATGGGAACTAAAGAATTTCTCTTCAACTACTAGTAGAATCTACTAGAGTTTTGATTTTAGAGTATGTTTGTTCACAAAAACTTGATTCCAAAGTTATTTTATTTTTAAGAGTTTCATTTTAAACAAGAATCTGATTTTTAGAAATGTATATATATTGACAGTCACTTTTTCCAATTTGATAGTTGAATTTCTTTGCCTAGAGGTTTCTCTGATACATTTCATATACATATTTGTAAATATTCTGCAAAATGTGTACTCAGGAATCCTTAAAGTTATGTTGACTATTTGCAATAGATGCACTGTTAAAGATGATTGAACTTCATAGGGTTGTCTATAATCTTGCCTATTGAAAGTGACAACAAATGTCAAAACTGTCATTAGTGCTATTGTTATTATTTTTGAACTTGAGTTTATCTATACTATGAAAATATTTTATTAATGTTGGCAGAATATTTGCAGCAAAAACACTCAACAGCTACAGCTATTAAAGTTTATTAACATTGATTTTAACATTTAATCAACAACAGAACATTTTTATCAGTTTTTATTGTCTACTTTAAAAAATCAAGTAGGGATTTAGTTAACCCATTCAATTCAGAATTAAAACTAAATTGTATTTGGAATATATTTATGTATTTGCATTATATTTAATAGCATTGTTTGTACACTTTCCGAATGTTTGAATTTTTCACAAGTTTTTCAATAATTTAAATTAGGAAATATACGTTGCCTCTTAGTTTAGTAAATACAAGTTATTTAGCCGTTTCAATTTTTAAAAGGACATAGATTATTTACAAAATTATGTTTTTTTAAGTGGACACTAATGATTTACATAGTGCATGAACATTTATTGAACAATCACTCCCCCCCCCTCCCCAGAAGATTATTTGTTTGTGACATTATATTATTTCGTCCAATTTATTGTATATTTCAACTGACCTCATTTAAATCAAATTTGTCACAGAGTATTCAAGATGATGGCCATCAAACAAGAATTTAATTTGCTAGGATCCTTGACTCGTGACTTGAATTTGCAAACAAATAAAGAAAAACGCATTTCTAAAGATACATAAACGTGAATGTGAGTCACAAGAGAAAAATTCTTCATGAAATATATAACCTTTGGCAAGATTATGACACTGAGAATATCTAATAAACTTATCCCAGGCCATTAAATAGTATGATGACAAGAGTAAAAATATGTTAAAGCAATTGTAACTAAACTCGTAAAGAATAAAGTGTGATTGGATTTATAATGTATGAGTATAATGACTCCCTTATTAATATTTGTCATTGTCGATAAGCAGCATGTCCTTGTTACTTCCACAAGTAATTCTGAACTTCTTCAGTGAAAGTAGTTCTGACCTTGCCCTTTGCCAGAACAACTTTTATGTGTCCTTTCTTTTCTGTAAAAAATTCTTATAAATTTCTGATATTATAGGGACTCTCTGAAACATTTTTCTGCATGGATAAATTATACTATCTAATGACACACATTCGATAGTGTTGAAAAGAAAATTTGAAACAAAATTAAGTTGTAAAACCATTAATTCTAATTTTAATTTGGAATATCTTATGTTCAAGAATATAAGATGGTATAAAATTGAATCTAAGAAATTTAAGCTGTTAATTGTTTTTTTAAAAAATCATGTTAATCATTTAAAAGATTTTACAAAAAATATGATTTTTTTTCTTTCTTATAAATAAATATACTCAGTAATGAATCAACTTGTCAGTTTTGTGTTATATTATTTTCAGAAAGATTTTATATATAATTAATACTATGGGATATTGCTTCATTAATTAACGCGGTTGACTTAACTTTTTCTCATTGAACCAGCTAGTAGATAGTCACTCTCCCTGCAATTTACATATTTTTAAGTAAATATATAGCTATTTTTGTTTTCTAAATTATAATAAATTCATTGTCTTATGTTAATTGCAGTGATGATTGGCAGGACTTCAACTTTTACTTTTACTTAGCCATTTGAAATTGGTATATAGGAGTGAGTAAAGATCTGTCTGCATAGCTAAAATATTGCATAATTTTTTCCTGGAAAACTGCTTGCCTGTCTATAATTATAAATTACTGTGTCATTATTATTCTCTTGTTATGCATTATATAACAAGGGAAGCAATTTAATTAATTAGTGATAGGAATATTAGTGTTCTTTAGTATTTTCATATTTTTGCATAGGGACTCAGTGTAATAGGATGGGTTGGATTTAATCCATTGGTTTTGTTATTAAAAACTCAACATGATTAATTTTTGAAAACCATACATGCATTTATTTTTTAACAGCTTGTTCCTAATTTATTATTATTTTTTTCATAGTTTGTTTTATGATAGAAATTCTAATTCTCTACCAACGCTAAATTTCATTTAACTGAATATTTGTATGTGTTAAAAACATTTCCAATTGTACTTACTATAAATCTAGAGTACAGAAAATATCTTAGTATATTTATGCTTATACTAGTTATTTTTGGTTCTACTGTTTAATAAAATCTTCTTACTTTGCTGGGAAAAAAGAATTATTTCATATTTCTTGGAAATAAAGTAATAGAAGATTTTCTTGCTTTGAGTTGACATTGCGGATGAACAATTGCCATGGAATAAGGGGGGGATTTTGAAATTGATCTTAAAAATTATACAATATGAAGAAGGTAATGCCCATTACTTAGTTGAACAAGATATAAGAAGCTGTCTGGAAGATATGTATGATAGGGCTAGCAGTACAGTGTTGTACTAAAAACAGCCTTGGAGCAGCCAGGGGGCTTGTTGAGGTCTTCACTTTCCTAGGGAAATAACAACTTTTCTTGCTCTGTCAGCTTCATGTAAAATTATTTCACCTATTACAACATGTATATAATCACAGGGAACAAACTACTTATAGCCAGATAGCCTTGCTAAGAAGCAGTGATCACAAGTGACCACAGCTGGGATAGGGAGCTCTAGATCCGGTGCTACACCAACAAGGGGACAAGTTTTTTCCCAACAAATTATTTTCAGGCTTCACTTCCCTCCTCAATATTTTTTCAAATAATTCCATTTTATAGATAGATACATTTCATGCTAATTGATTGTTTCCCAAGTTCTGAAAATATTTTTTGAAAAGTTATTTTAAGGACTCAGAAGTGAGTTGCTTGACAAGCTTTCCCTTGATCCTCCTAGGGTTAATGCTAGAGTAGGAGAAAGGGAGGGGGGGGGGTTATAATCAAATGTATGTTGTTTCCTACCATTCCGAATCTGGGAAGGATGAGAGTGATATAATAGATAACACACTATACTCCTACAGTAGAGGTGCTGGCGATTACATGTTACATTTCATTTAGTTGTGTGCTTACTGGGTTTTGAGGTTTCCCTCTCATCATCGTGAGGCTATTGAGTAAAGAAGTAGTGATCTACTTTTTAAGCCAATATGTCTGAAATGTCACTTCAATATGGCTTATACCACTTCATCCTTCCACCAGTACATTTGTGACAGGCGTTGGCCTTTCATAAGTGGTTGAGCCAACAATTTTTTTGTTGTACTTCTGTATCATAATTCTTAGTAATTTTAATCAATTTTTAATATTTGCATTCTCGCACATTTAAATTTATACTGCTTTTAAACTCTATGTTGAAATGGCTATTTATATTATGTCATACATACATACTTTAATAATTAATTGAATTGGACAATTTTGAAATATCAAAGCATCATTAAAATATAACATTTTTTTGCAAGTTTTCAACAATTTTTCAAGTTTTTGCATTTATATTTTATATGGCCTCTTATGTATATATAATTTATTTTGATTAAGATTTTATTTGTTTATACTTTCATACTTAATAAATTTAGGCTTTAACTATATAATTCATTCAGCATATATATATATATATATATATATATATATATATATATATGTTTGTGTGTGTGTGTGTGTGTGTGTACCTTATTAATCTCAAAGTACTGAAGATGAGTGACTTTTAAAATTATCAGAAATACAGAATTACCTTTTTATAGGCAATAATTTGATTTATTAATTTTTTTGATCATACATTTGATTTTTTTTTTTTGTATAAGTACTGTGTTTTCAGACAGAGTGTAAACTCACAGTGTTTAAATAATGCCTTTTACAATGGATGTAAATGTGTCTCTGAATTCTATTTATGTTAGCTTTTGTGTCCAGAGTGTCAAGAGAATTGTCCTTGAACGACAGATGTATTTTATGCAGATTCATAAGCAAGCTGATATTAAATCAAACCATTTGATAAGATGATTTCTTGAAAGATATCAGTATTTATTTGTTTATTTATTTTTCAAGCCTTTTGCGTCTCTTTAAATACCTGCAAGTCATTTTTATTTTATGGAGTGTCTTAAGTCATGGTTTTTATTGGGATAATTGTGTATTAAGTATTCTATCATTTTTTTTTTTGCTTCATATCTTGTCTTGTATTTATATGATTTTTATAAATAGTAATGACTGTTTATAAAAAAAAAAAAGTTGACGTAATGTTTAACTTGTGCATCTTCAGGTATTAACAATGGATATTGTGTGCTGGTATATATATATATATATATATATATATATATATATATATATATATATTTATATATAATTTATATATATATATACACACACACACACACACACACATTCATGATAAACCTGATTTAGTCTCCACTTTTAGAAATATTTCATTTGGAAGTGATTTATGATATATCCTTCCCAATGAATTGGATTGAAAAGTGTTACAAAACATAATTTGTAGATCTTTTTATGTTAACAGATATCCATAAAAATAAACAAATAAATAAATAAAAATACCTACACAAATTTTTGAATCTAATAGGTACAGAGAAATTTGTTATTTTTTATTCTCACCCTCCCTTAAATGTCCTTCTCTCTTAGTTTATTTTGGTCAAAAGGAGAGGTATTTTCAACATTTTAAGGCTAGCTGCTTATGATTTTGTGAAGTTATGATATACGGAGAAGCTCATAGAAAATTTCTTCAGAACTCTAGAGTATCCTGAAGTTTTGTTTTCTCTTACTTGAACAGCATTGTTTTCAGATCTATAGATGTGTTTCACATCATTTGAAGCTTCAGCATGCTTAATTAAAAGTGGAAGCCTTCTGAAAACCCCAAATAACATTCATTTTATCAAAGGGATTATGATTAAAAATATTGCTAATTAAAAATTATTGGGTAACCCGGAAGTCCAGCTTCCCCCTTCACCAGGAAGAGAGATCTGAAAAAAAGTTATGATCGATCTGCAGTATATGGTGGAATTTTAAGGGGCCAATTTAAGTCGCTGAAGATTGAGTAATAAAATCACGAGGTTTTTTAAGCTCAACTTGAAAGATCTTACATATAGGTGGACTCATGAATTACAGAGGTGGGATGGGAGAGTAGAATTTTCTTTAGCTGATCTGTTAACGGGAATCGTGGGCAGATTTCTGTCCACTCAACTCCGTGACACTACTTGAATAATAGTAGAGTGTGATTTCATTGAGAATGGTACAAACATTGCTAATATTTAGCTTTGTATGTTAAATTCTAGAATTATTGCAAAACTCAGACAGCACTGAGGTTTTATTGTGGAGTGGTTTTGGGTAGTAAGAAAAGTAAACTTGCTACTAGCTTATATAGTATATGCTTCCTCTTACATCTGAAGGAACTCGCTTCTAGTTCTTTCCATCTGGTCCTATAATCTATGATTGGCATCTACCCATAAAGTTTCCTATCTTGAAATCAATAATCTAGAAAGTTGTTCAAGGAAATGAGTAGTAGAAAGATGTACCATCAGTGTTTTACACACCTATATCTTGAGTTGCCTCCTTCATGGTAATGTACTGAAAGGAGTAATTGGTGTTTATGATTATTTATACTGGTTACTTAGTATAGACAGAATCACAGCTGGGTTGACAGATTTACTTGCCCACTCTTTTGTTCTGTTCTCTAAAGGAATGACAAGAAAATATGGAACATGTCTACCCGTTAAAAACTAAAACCTTAAGCATTAAGTTCTTCTACATATTATTGGTAAACCTTAGAGTGTTATCTGCATCATTGGTAAACCTTACTTTACGCCAAAATTATTTTCTGTTTTATTTATTTATTTTTCATTGCCTCTTCACTGTGCATTGAAATGACTAGACATATATAAGAACATATCAAATTGAAATATTAACAATTAATGTTCTCGGGATTTTCAGATTACCTTAGTCAATGGAGGTCAATGATTGGGTCGATTGGGGACAAAGTGATTGGGACAATGGCTGGACCAACAATGTTTCACAAAGTTTTAACAGGCAGACGACACCAAAGGTATATTGTTTATATTACTTCTCTTACTATAACAAGCTTTTACTATTCATGACTCACCTTGTTCAGTTATATTTTATTATTTGTTTTCAAATAAGACTGTGTAAGTTCATTATATTTTGATGCGCTCTCCACATTTCTGCCACCACTATGCTAATCACACTTTTCATAATGTTGTTATATCTCCCGTTATTTAATGTAGCCATATCATATCATCATAGTTAAACAGAATTCTGTTATACCAGACAAAATGTTTAAAATTGTACTATAAGAAGTACATTTAATTTAATTTAAATATAATGAGGTATGAAAGTTGAGAAATATTGGTAAATAGCAAGTGGTTTTTGTAATATACATTAGGTGCTTTAAGGCTTGAAATAAGTGATTTTTTAATCTTTAAGTTTTGTTAATATGTTTTTATTTTTAGGAACAAGGATCTGTAAATAGAGGGGGTAAAGGAAATCAGTCAGCTTCTAGCTACTTTGAAAATAACTCCTCAGAGGATGATTGGATAATACAAAATCAAACATCTAATCTCCAGGGGCACAATGCGTCATATTCTCTTGAATCTGTAAACAATAATAATTCACTTAATCAAATAGAAAATCGAGAGATAGCCCCTCCAGATAACAAACAAAGGTACTAAATATTTGTATTATTGGAAATAAAGTTCTGGTGAGAGTTGTAAGTTAAGGAGAGTTGTCCATGAAGAAACCCTGCTTCTGGTCAGGTTGGCACATTCCCTGCACTATTGTAGTGGCATTACAGACCAATGATTGCCTATTAGTTATTAAAGTGGAAGCCGAGCAGGAATTTTGTTGAACCTCTTAGACAGACACTACACTGTATTGTCCACAGATTTTAAGAAGGGGGCTAATCCCTGGAGAATAATCTATTTCTCATTCAGAATACTCATACCATTATCAGGCCCCTTTAAAGAAACCTCTATGAATCAGTTTCCTTATGACTGATTAATTCAGAGGATTAAGGTCTTGTTTGTGGCATACTCAGTTTTAAATACGTTCTATTATTTTTTACTACTATTCTATTATAGAAGGTTCCACAAAAATCTGGTTTTTATTTCTGTATCATTTTTATGAAGTGTTATATCAGTTCTTCCTCTTTTGCCATCTGTTGACTATTTATAGAAGCTATTATGTCCTTCAAAGCCGATAGATGGCATAGGGATACACTTTTCTCATTTTTACCTTTCCTACACTGGGATTACATGTATTCCTTTTTCAGTCTCTAGTACCGTAACTCGTTACCTGCAATTTACCCTTGCATATTTAGTCAGTAAATTTTTTGCTTTTCAAGTGAAGAGTTGAGTTCTTTTAAATCTCCAGAGAAATCATTTTTTTCTGATGAAAAAATGTTTTTAGAACTTTTTGCGGGTGTGAGTGAAAATGATTCATCTGATTACGATGAGGATTCTGATGGTAGACACAAAAATGCATCTGTTGGTGAAATGCGGTGAAATCTGTGGTGAAAACATAATTAAAACAAACTAGAAAGGGGGTCGTATGGTTAGTGCTTGAATGTAAAAAGTATTCAGCACATGGGGCTCTGCAGGTGCTAGATTATCCCGTATCAACAAGTACTACACAGCCTGAGGGTTAACTTCTCATTCAATTTTTATTAACTTACTTTTAATTTTAATTAAAAGTAATAATTTTTTAATTATGATTTTAAAATTATCTTCACTGTTCCCAGTCTTGTTAAAATGTAACTTTGGAATAAACTTGTAAAGAACGGAGTGTAAATAGTTTAGTAGCACTCTAGACTTGTAAGTTAATTCAAATCACACTTTAAACCAAGTTCTGCAAATATAGAGAATTATTAAACATCCATTGAGATAGTAAAGGAGCTTTCATAAAGGAGCAGTGTACTTTGGTTCAGAACGCTCCAATACAGTAGGGAGTTTCTTTACCTGACCAAATCTTCTCAAGTGATTATTAAAATGTGAAATGTAATTAATTAATTCCCAAGTACAATTAATAATTGTTGTTATCTAGTAAAAAAATTATAATGCCACTTTCCAACATATATTTATAGCTTATAAATTGTTCTTTATGGGGGGGGGTATACATTTCAGTAATATATACAGTATAGTTCAGTGTCTTCACATGGTACAAAATACAAGAAAACTTCAGTAGAACTCT
The DNA here is from genome assembly GCA_019009955.1 of Riptortus pedestris. Taxonomy (NCBI): domain Eukaryota; kingdom Metazoa; phylum Arthropoda; class Insecta; order Hemiptera; family Alydidae; genus Riptortus; species Riptortus pedestris. The sequence continues at coordinate 20,162,026 of CM032229.1, forward strand.
TATCTTATATTTTAGGCAAGAAAATAGAACAGCTTTTCATCTCTAAAGCATTACATATTTTCATACTCAATTTTTTACTTTTTTCTTTTTCCTCCATTTTAATTCTGTACTTATTAAAATGAATGCCTTCAGATGTACGTAGTAAGGTCCAAAAGTTTCCGGCCTGGGATAGAAGGAAAGGTGAAAGAAAAAAATTGGTTTTACTGTTTTTCAATATACTCTCCTCTAAGTTCAACACACTTATTACAACGCTTTGGCAACATTTCTATACCATGAAAAAAATAATTTTCTTCTTTGTTAAAAAAATGTTCTTCCACTGCTGCTTGGAGCTCTTCGTCGGTGTTAAATCGTCTTCCACGAAGGTCAGATTTTAACTTTGAGAAAAGTAGAAATCGCTAGGGGCCAAGTCTGGGCTGTAGGGTGGGTGAGAGATTTCTTGGAATCCACAGCCCTTCACAGCGGCCTTGGAAATCAATGCTGTATGCACAGGGGAATTGTTGTGAAGGAGGTGGACGCCTCTGCTTAACTTCCCTCATCTCTTCTCTTTAATGGCGTTTCGTAACCGGTGAAGTAGGGCTGCATAATACTCACCATTCATTGTGGCTTTCCTTTCTTTAAAATCTATCAGTAGTATTCCTTTACAGTCCCAAAAAATTGTGGCTATTACCTTTTTTGTTGACTGCGTGATTTTTACCATTAAAGGAGGCGCTTCTTCTGGTCTTCTCCATTCCATGGACTCTCTTTTGCTGAGTGGGTCATAATATAGAACCATTGTCTCACCCCCAGTTACAATTGTGTCCAAAAAATTTTTTGGGTCGGCATTATACTTGCGTAAAAACTTCATTGCAGCAGTGAACTCATTCCTGTTTTTGATGAGCTGAAAGAATTTTTGGAATCCATCTTGCACTAACCTTGTTCATATGCAAATGTTCTTTGATGATCCTCAAAACACTTGTTTTTGAAATCCCCAACCTCGCTGCTATTTCCTTGGTTTTCAGTCACTGGTCAGACAGCAATTCAGATTCCACAAGTTGAATTATTTCAGAAATGACAGCTTCCAATGGGGGACCGGGACGTGGGTCATCTTCTAGACTTTCTCTCCCTAACTTAAATAATATTGCCCATTCTTTCACTGTGGAATACGAGGGGGAGGACTGCCCTTATACACAATCCAAGCGCTCTTTAATTTGTACAGGAGTAAGACCCTCTTTACAAAAGAATTTAATTACCGCACGGTACTTGAGTTTAAACATTGTAAAAAAGGGGAGTTTCCTTGAAGGCTGGATACTGACTGACAAGACTGAGGAAGTGCGGGTGATGGGTATGGAGTGAGCAAGCATGGACCTGCATAGGCGTGCAGGTCCCGGCACGTTTGAAGGAGGGCAAGCAGGACAGGCCGGAAACTTATGGACCTTACTACGTATATATTGCTAAATTCTAAACCACCATGCAGTTAACCTTTTTTTCTGTGATAGCATTAATGTCCACTTAGAGTAAATAAGGCTAATTGGGATGGGTTAACTATAGGCTACCCTTTTCTAGCCAGGGTGGGACTAAGGTTTTATTTGATGAGTTTGTCGCTAAATAAATTCCTATTACCCAGATGAGAATCACGACTCTAGGTTTACCAAGTGAAGATTAAGGCCAGTGGTTTAGCTCAATGCCTAACCTGTGTCCTGTTATAACATTTAAATATATCAATATTTGAATGTAATTGTGCTGTAAAATAGAATTTTTAAAATATTTTCCGATCTTGACAGAAATGTAATCTCTTTGTTTGGGTGTATTTGAACACTTTTTTACATTTAAGTTAATTTATAATAAAAATGAATGTATATCTTTAAACCTTTTTTTTTTCTCTTGTTACTAATCCCAAAGAGCAGAAAAAAATAAATTAAATTTTGCCTTATTTTAGTCATAGTAATTGCAAAGTTTATCACATTTTATTTTTGTTTCAGTTATGGAAACGCTCAGATCCGTCACAGTCATCAGGATGCCCATAACACAAAGCCTATGGTATCAGCTAATGCACCACCTCGTTCTTCAAAGCCACATTCATCTTGGCCGAGGGTTTCTGACCCTCCTGAGACAATGAGGGTCTCTAATTTTTTCCAACCATCCCAGTCTAATCAAGCTCAAGCCAGTTATACTGAAGGCTATAATTCTCAACATTTTACTGATGTTTTAAGTAATCAAAATACTTTATCTGGACCAGCAAGTTTTGGAGGAGGGCCACCCTTATACCAACAACAAGTACATGAAGAGCAAACATTTTCCTCTCTTGGTCATCAGTCTCATTTACAAGAACCACCATCATCTGAGCCAATCCCAAAACAAGCAAATTCTGGCTTTCATCAAAACTCATCGGAATTTCACCATCAGCAATTGAAAACTGGGGCATCTCAGCGAATTTCCAATCCTGTTACAGTACAACAGAACTTAGAAAGGCCGCAGCTATCATACAGCCGATTACCTACTCTACAGCAGGTTCCAGGTAGACAACAAAATCCACAAACTTACAGGCAGTTACCTCAATCTAAGGAAGGAAGTCTTCAGCAACATGAAGATCAGTCTCAGAGGTTTTCACCACCTCAGTTAAAAAATTCTCAAAATTCAAATGTTAGTCATCCCCCACCTCCTTCAGCTTCTTATCCTCCTCAAATGCCTTCAAACGCAGGGCATCGTGAATCAAGAACACCAAATCAGAGCTTAAACCAACCTTCTCAACAAATGCCAAGTGCGAACATGTTTCCAGTAAATGCAAATAATTCTCAGTTCCCGAATAGTAATCATTTGCCTCCTTCTTCTAGCCATAACTCTGTGGCAAGTCCTCCAAATGTGGGAGTTAGTGGAATGTCTATGCACCAGCTTCAAATGAATGAGGAGCCACAAATATCTTCAGTTGGGTCACAGGATTCTTCATTTCAGCAATCGTTAATGGAACCAGCAGCCAGACAAGATATTGAAGTTCAGCAACCACTATCTGGACCCTCCTCTTTTCAGCAGAATATACCTTCTTCACAGAATATCCCTCCTCCACAGAACTTATCTGCTCAAAATAATATTCCTCCTCAGCAGAACTTATCTGCTCAAAATAATATTCCTCCTCAGCAGAATTTACCCGCTCAACATAATATTCCTCCTCAGCAGAATTTACCCCCTCAACATAATATTCCTCCTCAGCAGAATTTACCCCCTCAACATAATATTCCTCCTCAGCAGAATTTACCCCCTCAACATAATATTCCTCCTCAGCAGAATTTACCCCCTCAACATAATATTCCTCCTCAACAGAATTTATCCCACCAGCATATTCCTCCTCAACAGAATTTAACCCATCAACATAATGCTCCTCCTCAGCAGAATATTACTCCTCAACAGAATTTACCCCCTCAACAGAATTTATCCCGTCAACAGAATTTACCCCCTCAACAGAATTTATCCCATCAACATAATATTCTTCCTCAGCTTAATACTCCTCCTCAGCAGAATATTACTCCTCAACAGAATTTACCCCCTCAACAGAATTTATCCCATCAGCAGAATTTACCCCCTCAACATAGTATCCCTCCTCAACAGAATTTACCCCATCTACATAATATTCCCCCTCATCATAATATTCCCTCTCACCAGAATATACCCCCTCAACAAAACATTCCTCCTCAACAGAACTTACCCCCTCAACAAAATATTCTTCCTCAACAGAATGCACCTCCTCAACAGAATATAACCCCACAACAGAATATTCCTCCTTTTCAACCACCCACACCTCAATTATCTGAAAAAACATTGCCTGATGGTTCATCAATTCAAGGTCAACAGCAGAATTTTAGTTTGCCCATCAAGCATCAGAACTCTAATAGCCAACAGCAATCTTCAGCTTTGAAAGGATCATTGCCACCAACTAAAGAACAGCCTAACACACCTCGCCTCTATGGAGATAATCATTCTCCTCGTTATACACCTTCTCCTCAGCATCAAATCCCTAATTCCTCGTCAAGTATTTATCCACCATCTCCCAGTATTAATTCATCTCAAGCACCTGTACATTCAGACTCACAGGAAATAAAGGCCTCAAGTAATGCCAATGCAATAAATCAGCCATCATTCTCAGTCTCTAGCATGAATATATTTCCACCAATTGCTACTAGTTCTCCACATGTTAGTAGTATTCAATTGCCTGAAAATGAAGAAAGGATACCAGAAAATAGAGAACATCCAGACAACACCGAAGACATTGCTCAAGATTTGAAGTCATTAAAAATCAGCCCACCTCGTGATGTAAGTTTATAATATTTAGAAAGTAGTATTCTTATTTTTTTAACTGCTGAAACTATCTGATTAATGGTTCAAAAATTTAAATAATTGAGATAAAAAAATTAAATAATGAATGGGATATTTAATAAAACTGATACTATAACTGGTACTATACTGTTAGAACTTACTATCACTATTTGCTTGACCAAGATATCACCAGGCATTTTGGGAAATGTCAGAGGATGAGAATTTTTTTTAAAGTGTAAATAAAGTCCGTCACGCAGGGGCTGCTTAAACTAAGCAGATTTCCCACGTGAAGTTTTACAATAGAGAAATCCGCCTAATAACAACAGTAGTAGTAAGGAATCACTAAACCTATTCACGAGGGACGAATAGTTACCGAAACGGCCCGCACTAGCTCTCGGCGGAGAGTCCCGAACATAGCCGATTCATGCCGACTACACACATGCATATAAATGCAAATATCTTGGTTAATATTCAAGATACAGAATAAACGTATAGAACAAAATTTATAGTAAATTTAATTTTCAATAAGATTGATTCTATACAATTTTTCGATCTGACGCTTAATAACGGAGATATTTTGAATTTTCAAAAATCCCCCCTCTCACTGGTCCGATTTCAGCCATTAACGAACTTGATCTCACTTTTTACGTAAAACGCTTAAATATGAAGTTTGGTAACGATCAAACAAAAACCGCTAGAGCGTTAACAGACAAATATATATATATATATATATATATATATATATATATATATATATATATATATATATAATTTTGAACGGACCCCATTTTCGTTCTCTCCTGGGTAGGATCGATGGACATTTGAGGAAATTTTTCAAAACTTGCGTCATGAGTATGACCTCAATAGCTGATTTCCCTTAAGGGAAATCAGCTAAAATTAACTAAGTAAGGAGAATACTCTATTCCATATATTCATTAAGTATGACTTCATTAAATTAGTAATATTGCTTCTACTTAATCTCATACTTTGAAGACTAGGAATTATGACTAACTGGGGAGTGATATATCTGTTCTTTATGGTATTTAAATATTCTCTAAATAACCATTAAATCATCATATAAAAAAATAAACATATTTTTATGTTAATTCCTTAGGCAGAACAGGAAGCTCAAAAGCATTGTGCAATCGATCGAAACCAGTATCTAGAAACTGGGCAATTTTCAGCACAGAAAGAAAACAATACTTACATCCAAAACATAGAACTTAATGATGAAGGTTAGTATATTTTAAGACTTGTTATTAATCCATTTAATATACTTTTTATAATGAGGGTAAATAGTACATAATTATCTTACAAGTATAATTCTTAGAATGCCAAACAGAAGTATTTCATTTCTAATCATTAATATTTATTTCATCATGTTAATATCTTTTTACGGAGGTGATTTACTTTGAATATTGTGTTATCATCAAGCAAATAGGGGGGGGGGTAGCTCAGTGGTAGTGCCAAACTGAATTAATATTAAATTACTTTTTATTGAGCTATTTAATCTATGAGGTAACAAGTCAAAGTACGTCTGTACGAATCTACTTGTAAAGAGCTTTGTCTAACAAAAGCCGACTACGAGGTAATTCATAGGACCATTTTTTTAAAATTCGGTAAACTTTTTAATGATTCTTACGAATCATAATTAGTATTTTTAATAATATAATATGATTAGTCAATGTATTATGCATAGCGAGCCCTGTGCAAGAACGTTGCCTCAACCCGCACTGTAATAAGAACTCACCTTAACATGGATGGTTACAGGCTTATAGGAATTCAATAAGTTCATTTGAATTGATATATATTTTTTATATTTCTCAATTTCCTCATTATTTTGTATTAGGTGAAGCACCACCTCCTGGACTGCATCGGCTCGTTACAGGGCAAGGTTATGAACCATGGAAGGTTGAGCCTGAGAATGTTGTTCATCCAGGAGCAGTTGGAGAGAATGTGCCAGGCTCCGGAGCTACGAGAGATAGTTCACCCCTTTCATCAATCGGAGATGAATCTGGTATAATATACTAACTAGTGAATTTAATCATTAATTGAACTTCATGTGTTGTTTACTACTTACTGTTTGTAGCTGAGAGTACATTCTTCTTGATACTAAAAGATTGACAACTGGTTTGCATTCATTTGCTGGTGTAGGAATGATATATTTAATATTAATTACCTATTTTTCTCGATGACGAGTTGAAATAACTATTTTTTTATTTTATTTTGTTTTTTTCCTTTTTCCTTTCAGAAATGTACACAACATACCCGTACACAAGATTAACATAAACACTAATAATCCCTGAGTATTTTTCACACATCGTAAGAGTTTCTGTCCAGTCATTCTCTTTTAGTACCTGTGAATTATGAAGTAGCAAAGAGATGTATATTAATAAATTTTTGACTCAAGTAAATCCAAACTCCAGTTAGTAGTAGTAAAGCATAATAACATAGTGAATGCTGACAAAATTCATGTCCTAAAACTATGAACAAAGTTTGCCAATTCTATAAGGCTTTCTCATGTAGTGACAATTAATTTCAATTTTCAGAAGTCAACATTTGGAAATTTATATATTGAAGGATCGTGTTAGTACTGAAAACTATATCCCATACACAATTTATTTTTTTCCATTTCGTGATAAAACAATAATACAAAGGTAATGATGATTGTATGTTTTGACTTTGAAATAAACTACCACTCTTAAGTAAGTGCTATTAAATTATGAAATAGCTCATATTGAATTTATTTTTTCCTTAATGCATATGCAAACACAAGTAAATCCATTGAGACATTCTCATAGACACTAATAAATTCTATTTAATTGTTGGAAGTCATGAGTTAAAATTTTTAAACTCTCAAATATATGTAACTGGGACCAAAAAATATATTCTAAACATTTTTCTGATTTAACAAGCATTAATTGAGATATCACAGAATATCTGTTTTGACTTTGAATTAACTCTCAACTGCTATGGTAGTTTGCTTTCCAATATACCCATTCATTGAAATGGGTTTTATTAGAATTCTACTTTTTTTTAACTTACTGATATCATTCTTTCACTGATATCATTCTTTCGTACTAGTCCACCTAGTTCTGTTAATTTTGGAACAAAACATATTTCCATTGCTTCTATCTACTTAATTTAAGTTCTTTTTCGTAAAGAATACAAGTGTAGCGGCCAAGCTGGAAGACGGCTGCTAGAAGACGTCCATTCTTTACAGAGATTCGCCATGGCACGGCTATAATTTATAGTATTTTAATCATAAATATTTTATTTAAATTATTTTATTTCCGTGCAATGGCTTATCTAATATACCAGATGTTAAGAATTCATTCTTAGTAAAAAAGTGGTTAGAACCTAGGGCACTAAAAAAAAATGTTAATTTATTAAAATACCATATATTCAAGTAAATTGGTGTCAGTGATTCCAGTCCTCCAAAGTGGTGACACCGACGTGATCTGAAGAATAAAAGTACCGTGATCATAGTCTATTCTAGTTATGCATATATTCAGGCACTATGTGCGACACTAATCTGATAGACTTACTCGGGTTAGAGGAGGAACATGTTTTACCTACTTTACCTGCAGGCCAACTAGAGGAGTTGGCAGTCAGTGCTCAACCTCTGCCTAGATTGCCTCCCTTTTACAAGAAAGAACCTGATATTTGGTTCACCCAGGTCGAGTCCACTTTTATCACCAAACGCATTTCTAGTTCTAAGGTTAAATTTCATTATATAATATCTCAACTAAATTTGGAGGCTTTGCGACAAGTAATGGACCTTGCCAAAAACCCACCTATTGATCACCCTTATGAGACTCTTAAAGCTCGTCTCCTAGCGGCCGTCTTCCAGCTTGACTGCTACACAAGTTTACTCCCATAAATACTCTTCAAACAATGGCAAGCATTAACCCAAGATCTGTGTCTGTAAAACTCATTATTTATTATGTTATCGATCATTGAATTTTAATTTAATATAATAATTACACAATTTGAAGTTAATGTATAAATTAATATTTTTTTTTTTTTTTTTTTTTTTTTTTTTTTTTTTTTAAAAAGCGTTGCTCTATATGTAATAATATGTATTGCAGAAGGGAGAGAAGATGATGAAAAAGACAGAAGGAGGGAAGTACCTGGAGAAGCTGAGCCTCTTCAAGGAAGGGTGGTACTTGGGCAGGTTCCTACACCCCCTGATGTTGTTATGAATAGAAGTACGTCTTTTTCATACTTACTAGGAGAACTTTTAAAGATTCTAATCTTAGGGCTTTATAATCGGCATTTGTAGGACCTAAAGGTTTAGGTTTAAAGGGGACATTTTTTCTCTTAATATCATCATTACTTTAAATGTGACCTTGCATCCTTGAAATTTTGAATTTTCTGCTCATTTGTTATATCATCATTAACTATAGTTGTTACACAGTATTTGATGAGTATTATAATAAATTCAATAAACTATAGCTGTCATTGCAAATTCGAGAGTTAATGTTTTTTTGGAAGTGGGTTATTAAAAACAATAAAAATTGGCCAACTACAATATTGATTTTCCCTTTTATAGTAATATTTTTCATTTAAAGTAGCTGTATAACATCTTATTTCTAACAAATTTCAAGTCATGTTTATATATAAACTTCTTATTATGGGAGAAGTAGAGAATCAAATTTGTGATAGTATCATAATGGGAAATCACTAAGTTTATGCGTCACTTGTGTGGCAGACTTTTTAATTCTTCTTTTTTGTTTGGGTTTCTACCACCCCCTCTGTCCTGGATATGTTAAGGGAGTCTATTATAATTCATTTATTAATTTCAACCACAATTAAATAAGCACTGTCTAATTTTTATTTCCAAAATATAGTTATTACTACTTATTTATTTATTAAACAATGCTATTTTATAGGTTTTTTTGCAGAACATTGTATATTTATAACATGGCACTGATTATTTATCAGAGCTGTCTATATAAGTTTTGCTTGATATGTTAACAAATTATTCTTCGCGAATCTGTAAAGAAGAATAAAATGTTGAAAAACAATGGAATAAATAACCAAGACTATACTATAATTGTACAAATATTTTGATAGAAATTTATGTTACTTGAGATCAAGTCCAGATATTTACTTCTTATCTGTATGTAGCTATAAAGTTCCATCTTCATATTTTTGTTATATTTAAAGCTGTTACTAAGAAAGTTATTGCAGAACTTCTATGCAGTATTTTAATTAATTTCTGTCCAGAACCTTTTATTCATGAATTGGGAAATAGAATTTTATGCTTTGATTATCCCTCTTCTCTGTCACATTTGTTTATATTAGACCTGGGTCTTTACATATTTTTTTTATGTAACTCCTTCAGTGTCCCATGATGCACAGTGAGGACCAGATTGTTGGTATTCAAATTTAAGTTGCTAATGACATTTGTCTTTCTTTTTTCTTAATTAAATTTCATTTTAGATGATAGAGGAGAGCGAGAGAGATTGGAAAGAATGGTTGTTGGTGAGCATGGGCAGAGTGGTGGAAATACGTCTGACGACTATAGGCAAGGTGGAAGATCCAGCAGGCACACAAGGCACAGAAGAAATGAGTAAGTTACTACTTCATTATTTGTTTTTTGAGCATTTGATATATTGATGTTATCGTCGTCAACTTGTATTTATGAACTATAAAAATTAAATCAATTTTGAAATGCTTACTAATACGTTAATCTACACATCTGTGGATCTGGAAATTTCTCTTCGTAACTAAGATATTTGTTTACTTTGTATTATATGAACCTTTTATACCACTGTGGTTAGTTTCTATTTACTTCTCTAAGATGGCTTGAGGAAAACATATGAGTATAGATGAAATAGAAATGCTAGAGTATAGATAAAATAAATTAATCAAAACAAAGAAAAAAAAAATCAGGGACACTGGTATGAGGGATGGCTTTGAGCTGGCCAGCATTCAGGGTGCTTTAATTTCTAATGCCATTGGACAACATAAGGCCTAAATGAAGAGGGTAAGATTCTTTTTGGCAGGTTTGGAGAAATATAAAGTTACTATAAGATCAGTATACAGCTCTGTAGCTATATATATATATATATATATAACCTTTTTTCTCAGAGACCCAAAACAAATACTGGACATTTTAAATTTATTAGCAGATTTCCCCTAAGGGAAATCAGCTATTGAGGTTGTACTCATGACGGAATTTTCGAAATTTTTCTTCAAATGTCCATCGATCCTACCTAGTAGATGACGAAAATGAGGTCCGTTCAAAACTGTATATATATATATATATATATATATATATATATATATATATATATATATCTATCTATCTATCTATCTATCTATCTATCTATATATTTGTCTGTTACCGCTCTAGCGGTCGCAATTTTTGTTTGATCGTTACCAAACTCGATATTTAGTCGTTTTATGTAAAAAGAAAGATCAAGTTCGTTAACGGCTGAAATCGGACCACGGGGAGGGGGGGTTTAGAGGGGAGGATTTCCGAAAAATCGAAATATCTACGTTACTATTCGTCGGATCGAAAAATTGTACAGAATCAATTTTATTGCAAATTAAATTTACTATAAATATTGTTCTATACATTTATTCTGTATCTTGAATATTAACCGAGATATTTGCATTTGTATTCTGCGTGTGGTACCAGTAGGCTATGTTCGGACTTTCCGCCGAGAGCTCTGGCGGCCTTTTCCATAACTATCCGTCCCTCGTGAATAGGTTTAGAGGTTAGGTTAACTGTGTTTCGGGGTTAAAAACTACTGGGTTATTACGCCCTAAATAATGTTTTAGGTTTAGAGGTTTCTTTCTATTACAGTTGTTATTAGGCAGATTTCTCTATTGTAAAACTTCACGTGGGAAATCTGCTTAGTTTACGCAGCCCCTGCGTGACGGACTTTTTGTCAATATTACATACTTTAATTGATGAGGTTTGAGTGAGAGAAATTTCTACATCCATTCAGCATGGAAATGTTTGTCATTGGTACAGCCTCTTATACTAATGTTAAAATGATCTCAAAGCACGTGCGAGTGATTATGGAACCCGATCTCACTAGGTAGGGAAATAGCTATAAATTTAGTATTTTTTGACTCGGTAAAGGATATGCTTTACATTAGGTGCACCCTAATGCAAACCTCCTATAATTTTATGTAAAACAATTTCATTTACTAGTCTCGCATTATTTTAAAAGCATATGCTAACACATTTTTTTTTGTATTAAATTGGAAGAATATGAAGTTATTAAGAAACTGTCAAACCACCTAATTTTAGTTATTAAAAAACTATCAAACCACCCAATTTTTTTAGCACTTGTGCTGAAGAACAAAGAAGCAAATGTTCGCTTCTTAACAATACATTCCTTCGTATGTAAACAACTTGACTCACTTAATTCATATCAGTCTTTTTTATTGCTAAATTTGAAATTAAAAATTTGTTATCCTTAAAATTTATAAAAATGAAGAAACTGTATTTTTTAAGTAGTAGCAGTTATGAAAAAGAAGAAAGAGATTACTCTAGTGATCGTGACCGAAGGAATGATGATCATCGTAGGAGAGATGACAGGAATCGGCGACGGAGAGAACACAGGTAATAGTGCATGCAAATTGTATTTTCAAGATATAATTAGAAAGATTTTTTTATCCCTTAACCTTTTTATCTCTGAATGAGATCACCCATGCTTGACTCACTATGTCCTATTATTCCTGACAATATATGTTGCTATCTCCAAGAAGCTTTTAGTACAGAGACATCTGCCAGGAGTCAGGCGAGTAGTCAGTTTTATGTAATAGCACATTTGCTGTTGAATCCTCAAATATTGCTTATTACAATTTGGTTTTATAAATGTATTTTATGTCCTCTTGGGAGATTTAAAAGCTTTATTCAAGTAATGTAGTTTATGTCATTTTTCATGCCACAGTTATGAATCAAAACTATTAATTATATCAAACATTATCTGAATGCATCTCTTAATGTATTTTAACATAAATTTACTAAAAAAAAGTAAAATATAATGATATTGCAAAAGAAAAGCTCAAATCTAATTATTAGTTTAAGTAAAAAATTGGGAATTGAGGTATGAAATGATGTGGCATGAGTAGAGGTGGAGAGAACCAAGGGAATAAATTGATGTTCATTGATTGGAATACTCATTAATAACCAATGAAAGGGTATAGAATTGCACAAATAAAAGTTAAGAGCTAATGAGATTGTAATATGAGTAGGGCATTCCATGTAGAAAGGGAGAATGTTGTTAGGGCCAAAGTCTAGTTATAAATATTGTACATCCAGTTGTGCGAGTGAGTAATTAAATAATTGCCAGTCAACGATAGCGTATTGTGTTTCAGTTTTAGCAGATTTCCCTTAAGGGAAATCAGCTATTGAGGTCGTACTCATGACGCGAGTTTTGAAAAATTTCCTCAAATGTCCATCGATCCTACCCAGGAGATGACGAAAATGAGGTCCGTTCAAAATTATATATATATATATATATATATATATATATATATATATATATCTATATATATATATATATATATATATATATATATATATATATATATATATATATATATATATATATATATATATATATTTGTCTGTTAACGCTCTAGCGGTCGCAATTTTTGTTTGATCGTTACCAAACTTCATATTTAAGCGTTTTACGTAAAAAGAGAGATCAAGTTCGTTAATGGCTGAAATCGGACCAGTGGGAGGGGGGGTTTAGAGGGGGGATTTTTGAAAATTCAAAATATCTCCGTTATTATGCGTCGGATCGAAAAATTGTATAGAATCAATCTTATTGTAAATTAAATTTACTATAAATATTGTTCTATACATTTATTCTGTATCTTGAATATTAACCGAGATATTTGCATTTGTATTGTGTTTGTGGTCGACGGAACCCCGCCATGTTCCGGACTCTCCGCCGAGAGCTCTGGTGGCCGTTTCCAGAACTATTCGTCCCTCGTGAATAGGTTTAGAGATCCCTTCCTACTACAGCTGTTATTAGGCGGATTTCTCTATTGTAAAACATCACGTGGGAAATCTGCTTAGTTTACGCAGCCCCTGCGTGACGGACTTTTTGCTTTGTAGTATAGTTTGTTTCGATCATCATTTACTCTGGAGGAAAGTTTTCCCTATTTCCTTAGACAAGGACCTACTAGCTCTCGGCAGTTTCTCACACCCTTATTTTATCTTTACGTCAAGAAAACATAAATTTACAGAAAAATGTAGTAGATGTCTACCATGTTATGATGATGTAAGTGTAATTGATGAAGTGTTTTAACCATGTTAAATATACCTTGGAAACAAGAAACTAGTTGATAAAGAGAGTGATTTTATTTATCACTCGAAGTTTCTCTTTTAGTTGACCTTCTGCTATAAGATTGGTTAAGTTAAAGCTCTCGGTAAACCTGTAGCAGCTTGGCCGGGCTCACTAAACAACTATTAACCTAACCCGTTAATATGTAGTTGTTACCCAGGTTTTTATAACGTACAAATCTATAGTTGCATTTGGGAATCAGAATTTTTTCAAAGATAATCTCACTAAATATAACCTTAGTCCCTCACAGGCTAAAAAAGAGCGGTAATCTAAAGATGTTTCTTTCCTGAGTGGTCTTAGGAATCTAAAGTGGATGCTAATTAATAACTTATTCTAAATCACCCTGGTAAATTTGGTTCCATGCTACATCTATCACACTTGGAAGATGTGCCTGTCAGAGTTTCTAAGGGACTTTTATCATTTTCCATTTTTGGTCTTTAATTCATATGCTTCAACTACATAATTAGTCATTCTTTTTTTATACTTATAGGTCAGTAGAATATAGAAGTGATGAAGAATATGAAGATAGACGAGGCTATAGAAGTTTAAGGGATAGGTATGTGATTATGCAGTTTATTTATTTGTTATTGGCAATACACTTTTTTTTTTTGTTTTCAATAATGTTCTGGCACTGCATGCATTCTTTATGACTAATGTGTCTTCTTACTAATAGTTTGAGGCAAGAGTGTTTTTAACATTGCGGTTGTGAAGCTTGCTTGTTTGATTTTACAGCAGAAGAGTGCGAGATTACAGCCCTGACAGAAGTTATTATAGAGATTATTATAGAGAAGAGGATCAAAGGTACGTTTTTGCGATTCTTTATATTTTTTTGTTATTATCCTCAATATTAAAAATGTTCGGTATCAATCACAATTTCTCTTGCATTATTAATTTTATTCTTATTACAATAATTAATTTTGAATATATTTAAAAAATCAAAAGAAATTTTTCTTTTAAATACAATTAAAAGTTTTTCTTAAAAGAAATTGTTATATTTACAAATTTTTCAATAAGGTTGCTTCATCCTTCATAACTTCCCTATTTTAACCTCTCCACTTTCATAGCGCTGTTATGTTTATATGAATATTTCCTCCTTAGGCTTTTATCTCTATGGCTCTGAATTGTTGTCATTTCGAGCCTAATGTGCACCCCAAAATCATGTTGGAATACTTTCAACTTTTAAAGCTACCTATTACATTTACCAAAGGATTCTTGACTCTCAAGCTGTGTTGGTTTTGGGGCTTGATTAACTCTCCATTCATTTACATTTGACATGATAATAAAATCTTTTGTCTGGACTTTAAATACTCTCCTTCTTCTTTCTGGGAACATACTATATCTCTATTACCTTTTCAAGTTTAGGTCTATCTGCTTGGAATATGAACAATCCCCTTTTTAATATCTAAAGCCCTAACACCCAAGAAACCATAAGTTAATACATACCTTTGTCTATCAAACTAGTTTTTAATCTAAGTTGTTAATCTAAGTTTTTATTTTATTTTTCTGAACTGCTTCTAAAAGAGTTTTTCTAAATACTATTTTAAAATAAATGTACAGGGCATTAAACCCTCATTTAATTCAGGATCAATATTTGACCAATTTTTCCTTTTTTAAACCTCGCTTGATAATTGGCCAAAAATCTTTTATAGATTGGGTTATATCTTTTTCCCATGCAAATAAGGATTTAGTTTGCTGCAAGAAGTGTGATTCTTCTGCTATTTTTACTCCCCTTAATTTGTCTTTAGGGTTACATTAAAAACCTTTATTCCTCCTTTTTGGAATTTTCTCTTTAATTTTTCAGAATAATCTAGTGACTCTGACTCATCAATTACCTCATTGATACCTTCTTTAAGACTATTATTTTAGAGGCTTAGTACTTCAATGAAGGAAAAATCAATAATGAGCCACATTTTTGTGGATTATGGAATAATTAATGGAATCAGGTTATGAAATAAAATTCATTATCTTCTTTTACATTCACTTTTTTAAACCACTCTGTATTTTTCAATAACCTCTTCAGGAATGTAGTTTCTTAACCCTTAGGTTGCTACAAGCTGATATGTCAGTCTGGTGATTTCGGTGTCCTGTGTGCTATGGACTGATTTAATAGCCCGGCATGTTTAGTGATGGCCTGCTACAAGCTGTAGTGTTAGTTCTTCCTGTATTACCATCTGTTGACTTTTTATAGAAGCTAGAGTGCCCTTAAAAATTTATGGCATTGGGATTTACTTTTCTCATTTTTAGCTTTCCCTTTGGGATTCCTATATACCTATTCTGTCCCTTTTTCAATCTCGAGCACCGTTACTCATTACCTGCAATTTACCTTTGCACATTTAGTCAGTACACTTTTTGATTTTCAAATGAACTGTTGATTGCTTTAAAATGTCTGGAACAAGATTCTTTTCCGATGAAGAAATTTTGTTAGTACATTTGGTGGGTTGGAGTGAAAGTGTAGGTGATTCTTCTTTAGAGTACGATGAGGATCCTGATGATAGGCACTGAAATATGTCTGTTGGTGAAATGCTTGGAACCAGTTACTGGAACATATTTAAAACAACTGGAATAGGAATTATACGATTAACACTAGAATGTAAAAAATATTCAGGGGCTCTGCAGGAGCTCGATTATGTTGAACTGCCGAAAACTAGCACTGCCATACGGAGTCAAGAGGTCACCACTGCTGCTCTCTAGCGATATTTGTCGGTCTTTTTTTATAAAGTAATGCCAAAGAAGATAATGAATTTTATTTATTTTACTGCTATCTATTTCGTAATGATTCAGATTTTAGTCTATGATTTTACAAAACATTTTTTTTATCACAATTAATCTTAAAGTCAATGAACTTAACCCTTTCCACTCCAAGGCTGTTTTTGTTTTTATTCCACCACTCCACGCTAAAATTACGTTTTTTTACTTTTAGTGTTTTTTGTGTATTTTGTAAAAAAAAAAAACGACAGTATGGAGGGTTATTATACTTATATGCAATTATAATCGACCGAACACTACTTTCAAAACGCGTTACTTATTGCACCATCAATCCGTGTCCGTGCCCCACAGCAAATTGATTCAGTCACAGTCTTATCCGCCAGGAAAATTCACACCATACATGAAATTACAGGTCTTTGCATGAAAACAAACACGATGATGCACAGAGATAAGTTGTTTACGATGCGAACAGATAACGATGCGATAACAACTAGTTTTATTATGTAGCATTGATAAAATTTAATTGAATTATAGTATCTTAGATTCTAGATAGATAGATTCTAGAATATGTTTCATTCATTCGTGACTCAAACATTTCAGTAACAAAAATCTCTCCTGTTTTAAAATTTTCCGCAAAAAGAGGTATTACACCATGTCTAGTATCACTCGACAGTGGAGCTAGTGGAACAAAATCAGTGTCGAGTGACACTCGACATTGGAGTGGAAAGGGTTAAACATTGTTTAATATTTTATGAAACATTTTGAGTATTTGGGTGTGGGGATGGGGGGCACAATAGCTATGCATATATTTACTTGCCGGTTTCAGCCATTTCAATCCCAATATCCTTGCACTATCTTACTGGGTTAGCAAACTCACACATCTGCTAGTACTTTCAACTCATGAAAGTAAAATTTAAACTTTAGCTGGGATCAAACCTATTTCTATTTTTCCCTTCATATTTCGAAAAAAGTGTTTTACTCCCAAATGCTAATCACATTTTAATTGTGTTTTTATACTTATTTACAAAAATACAAAATACAGTTCTATTTTATTGAAGTGCACTTTATCAGAAGATTTAAGATTCTGCATCCGTCCAACAGCAGCTTTGAGACCATGCATTTGACCTGCATGCTATATAAAGTTGAGACTATTGCATTCTTTATTTAAACTTGAATTTTGTTTGTGCTTTTAATGAACTAACCTTGGTTGTTGCTTTCTGGTATTTAAAATATTTTTAGTATACTCACAGTTTGTAGTGGTGGTGTGGCTTCAAATATGAATCCCATGGGAGTTTGATATAGCCATTTTTATTCTATAAGTAATGGAAGTTAATTATAGTGCAGGACAGATAATTTTACAGAAAATGTTATATGTTTATATTCTTTTTATGTTACTTTTGTCAAACGGTTTTGGATATATTTCAGTCAGCTACCATTACTTAGTTCAAAACCATAACTTCAGTATAGGATGAATACCTACAATCTTTCTGCTTTAAGGGGGATACAAATTAACAAAACAAATATTTTCAAATGATTGTAGAAATTGAGAAGTGATTTATCTATTTATGGTTTCTCATACACTATCTGGTGTCTTATCTACCAGATGGACTCCAGACTGATTAAATAATAAGTATAGTCATTTTTTATTTTACTGTGTGTTTTAAACAATTATCCTTGTAATGTTGATTACCAGAAAAAACATGTTTAGCACATTGCTTGTGGGCCTGATTTCTGGCTGTTTACAGAAATACGAATCGGGATTCAAGTTTACTGCTTTGTGTAGTCAATCGGCCCCATAAACATCGCCGTTCATTTTTCATCCTCAAGTCATGATCATTTTTCAGGAAATCCTTTTATATACGCAAAAGATCCGGGGTATGATTTCTTCAATCTTAGTTATTGCTTAAATTTGGATTTATTGGATATTTATAGTGAAACATGAAAACATCCATATGTTTATTGCTTCTTAATCATCGCTTTATTTTGTAAAACTTAATTGAAAATGTTTAGAGGACTTCCCTTGAAAGACTATAATCATATTGATATTTCATTTATTCCAGAAACTTTTATAACAATTAGGGTTGATCAATTTCCATTACTGTAAATAAGGTATCTGTGCCTCTAACACGGTACAATTTTTATACAACATATGTATTATATTATTTTGAATTAATTGATGATAGGTTCATCGAAGTGATAGTTATTGGTATTTTGAGAAATCAAAATTTTCGAAATCTGTGGAACTTTTGGTCCTCAGAAGATTGGTAGTGGCTAAATCCACAAAATGTTGACCGTGAGAATTCATCTCGAAAAATACTCACAAAAGTACAAAATATCTTACTATTGCACTTTGAAACAAATTGCTGATAAATAAAGTTTAGTCTAGGATGGCAATGGAGTTGAGATGGCTAAACTGGGGAGCAGGGGATGAGAGGAGAAGGAGGGTAGGTGATTGTGCTCGCAACAAGTTGTTCTCTACTCTCACAATATCCCTATTAAGCCCAGTTAAATGAAGAACAATAATGATATTGATTGACACAACTCTGTCTTATTATTCTACAAAAAAAACCTGTACTGCATTGCGGGCTCAATCGACTGTAAATTCTTAATAAATAGTATAGATCATCTACAGTTTTATGTACAAATTATTTTAGTCCAAACTAAAAAAATCTTTTCACAAACTGATTCGCACTATGAGAAAAATATGCTAGGAGGGTCCCACAATTGGCGATACTTATGTCATCCAATTATTTAATGAATTCGAAACTACGTGTTTTGTATCATGTCAAGCCTCTTTAGAACTTAAGCAAACTAATTAAAAGTCCCTTTCACTAACTTCTACTGAGAAAGCAATTTCAAGGTTAAGTGGTGGAATCATTTACAGCCCAGTCTTGACATGAAGGCAGTGTAGTTGACTGCCACTAAGTTTAAGTTATATTAAACTTATAAAGAGGATTTGTATGAAACAAAACATGTATAGTTTTTAATAAAGGAGTTGAAAATGAGATGATAATGAATGCATTTTACTATTGCACTGCCAATCTATTCACAAAATTGTGTTTGAGATTGTTGTGTCAATAGACTTTCCTATATAAAATGCATTATATGCCGAATCATTTTTTGATGGTAAAATGGCACAAGGTCAATAGAGATAAAACAAATGAAATATCTTCCATTTATTTATTTCTCACTCTAAATGTTTCACGTTTTCTGGAGTTCTACATATATTACAAAATGATTCGACCTTATCTCTGAGGCGGTCGACTCAAACCCATGACGCTCAGTCTTGATGTGACTGCTTCGGTGGTATGGTGAATCATTTTATAATATATATGTACAACTACTGAAGGATGTGAAACATGCAGATAAGAAATAAATAAGCGGAAGATTGGATTAAGTTCATATTTCGATGAGCTGAATAATTAGTTAATTAGTTTGTTATTCATTGTTCTCTTCTAATGTTGCCAGGCCACGCCATTATTATCATCGCGACTATGATGATTATTTCCGAGAAAACCAGCGATCAAGGCCTTCGTCAAGATCTGGATCTGACTACCGGCACCCTTTAAAACATTCAATGAGAGTATTGCCTGGACATCATTATTACCATGATCCAAGTAGGTATTTATTTATATTAAAAAGATATTTTTGTGGAAAAAATGCAAATGTATTTTGTTTTATTTCAGCATTTTTCATTAATCCACATTATATTTTATAAAAATGCTATCTGTATAATGCTAATGCCTATTTTAATCCCCCTCCCCCCCAAAAAAATTTGGGACGTCTTTAAAATATTCATATCAACATATTTTAGAGATATTTACAATTGTGTTTTTAGACCTCTTATATAATTCCTTCTTAGGGCATTCCATTGTGGTTGGTAAACTGCATATATAGTGTTGGGAACTATGTAAATTGGAATTTCAGTGTTATGTTACATTAATAACCATCTGCTCTTAATTTGAATTTCATACCTGCTTTATAATTCGAATTTCATGTTGTGTTGATCAGATGTTTAGAATAGTATTCACATTCCGTTTGAAATGGGAGCATAAAGTGTGCATTTTCATCATCTTCTCCTTTCTTATTTTCATAAATAAAAAATGCCTCAAGCACACAAAATTTATGTTCCTTATATGTTATCAAAGCCGAAATGCAAAATTGATTTGCGAAATTTAAGCATGATATTTTTCTCTGTAAAGCTAACAATACTCTGGCCGATCAAATCAAGTTGGAAATTACAAAATCAAAGAAGTATTCATGAAGTCCACCTTAACTCTTCTCTTAATAATAGCAGAGAAACTCGTTTATACATGTACAATTGAAACCTTTTGTTAATAAGAAAAATCCTAGGCTAATTTATAGGCTCTTCAACAGCTCAAGTTGACTTGAGCTGATGTGTTATTCCAGTGATTTCTTGATCAAATCAAATGAAGATAAGCAATTTTTAAATTGGGGAAGGGGTTTTTTAGAAGCCAGAAATAAAAAATTGCAATTTTCTTTGTGCCTATTAGAGCTGAAAAAAATTGGAATAGAATCATTTTTTCTTTATCATGAAAAGATCTATAAATTATATTCCGACTTTTTATAATCCGATGAATTGGAGCAGAAAAATTCTATTTTACTTTCAAATGAAATATTTCTTATGAAGTGCACACAAGATAATAGTAGGAAGTGTTGTGCCCACGTAAGATTTTTCTGTTCCCATAAGCAGCAAGGTACAAATTTCTTTTATTGGAACTTAAACAAATTTTTCATCTCGAACAATACTTTTATTTTCTGAAAGTAATTGCTTACCTTGGTAACACTTTTCTTTAAGTTAAGTTTAACTAGTAAGGGAATGATTGATTTAGAGTGTTCACTAAACATTGGGCAAATATAAATCTCACTTGGCTTATTCATGCAACCTCTGCTATATCTGCATATACATGTTATACTCGTACTCTCATAATTTATGTTTTGTATAAAAAAATAGAGCTACTTGATTCAAGCATAGTCTTGGTACTAAAGAATATTAGGCATCCGTTGTTAAGTTTAAGTTTGGCTCTTGGTTCATTTTGTAATATTTGTTGTTGGTAGATATTTTTTTTATTTGTTGGAATTTTTAAAAGTAATTCTTAACAAAATACAAGGATAACCTTACTAAACCAAGTGTAGCACATAGGTTCATTAAAAATACATATAACACACTTGCAAGTTGTATGAATGCCATGAATATTATTCTTCCTTAGGCTTGACACAATTCAGTGTCACAAATAAATGCATTTTTCAAGCGTGAATTTAGGTAACTCCAAAAATGCATTTTAGGAGTACTTATTGCCTATTATTATTATATCTTTACTTCAAATTATTACACTTATTATTTCAAAACATTTTACTGTTAGTGAAATTAGTCTTATAAAGTGTCTTTCATTGTTCTTCCATTACTATTAGCATATTATTTTAATAATCCATTTAACTGGCACGTGCATTTTTGTTTTTCAGCTCCTAGTTTCCATGATTACAATATGAAATATTCTTCGCAACGTGAATACTTGGAGAGAATGAGGCAGGTTGACCCAGCTGGTTATGCGGCCTGGTATTACCAATACATGCAAGGGAGGCTCTTGCAGGAATCAGCTAGGGCCTTCTCAAGTGATAGAGCATCTGTCCATTCCGGTCAAAGTAGCTCCAACCAAAGACATGGAGTATCTACGTACGTAATGTATTTCTTGTTGCTTATATATAAATATTTATTTATATTTAGTTCTATTAACCAAACAATGATTTAAAATAAGTGCTTTCCCAATGAAATATAAAAATTGGATTAAATTCAGCACTAATCAATTATAATGAATTTATTTTTATTTTAATCTCGTTTCTGAATCTGCTAGAGAAAGGATACATTTACTTTAAGACTATTTTTCCAATTTATTGCAACAATTTTCAGGTCATGTAACATTGGTTACACAAACCGAATCTAACATTTTTTTTTTTTTAAAAAGGAAAAAATGTGTTAAATACGCAATTATTGGAATGTTTTAAACTTAAGTTGGCCATAGGAGTTTACACTTTGGTCTTAAACTTAGTAAAGTTAGAGCCATGAGTTCATTTCTCATGTGGGCAATAGGACTTATAACTAACATACTAAATAATAGTCGTCCTGCCCTGGCTAGAAATGGGTGGTAACCTGTAGATAACCCATACTGATCAGCTTTAATAACATGAAGGGATTTAAATAAATAGTTAAACTTTCAGATTTTTCTTATGAACATAACAAAATTTCAAAATATCTTTCATTTAGTTTAGCCATTATAAACTACTACAACAATTGTAATGTCAGTAAGTTATACACGACAGAAAGTATGAAAATGAAAAAAATCGTTATTATAAGTTAAAAGAAAGCTGGGACCTAGGTTCATTCCACTATGACTGAATCTTATACGCTTTATAGTTTCTAAAATTTTTTTTCGTAGAGGCAGGATTTGTCCATTACTAGCGGGAGTGGCAGCTCTTAAGTTTGATGTATTAAGGAAGTCCAAGATATGCCTTTTGCCTTTCATTTTCATTTTTTTGTATTTTTATTTTTTTCTTGAGTTGATTAAGTATGATAAAATACGAATAAAGAAATTAGACTCTTGGAAAATCACGTGCTTAGAACACAATTATTTAATTACTATAAAGGTGTAATGTTTATTTTAAAAATGTTTTTCTTAATTTTTGTTTTAACTAGGCCTCAGGAAGCTGTAGATGATCTCACGAGAGAAGAAGAAGAGGAAGCAGATTATGGAACACGCCTTTATGATAGTGCACACATTAGGGGTAAGTTTCTCTTTGTTTACTTCCTTTCCCATGCCTCTCCCCCACCCCCTTAAGGAAATATCACATAATTAATTTAAAGGCAAGAGAAAGTTATGTTAGAAATCAATGTGATATATAAAAGGTTGATTGTCAAGGAGTTCACTACTCCAGAGAACTATCAATATTCACTTGATTTTAGTTTTTTTTTTTTTCTTCTTTGTCCACTGGATTGATTTGAGTAAGGGAAGAGGCTCTTAGTGAGTGTGTAAAGCTAACCATTTGATCCCTCACATCAACCAATATTTGACATCTCTAGAGCTACCATGAACTATTTTGTCAAAGATTTTCATTTTATACCTTTATCAATGAACTAAGTAATTTTTCTCTTTGTAATGAAATGAATCATCCCAAGTTGATTAGTCATACCGGTGTGCGTATGTGTGTGCGTGCGTGCATGTGGATGTGTGTGTGTTCTATGATGATTCAACTTTAAGGGACTAAATAACCCATCGTAAAAATGTTTATTAGGTTTATCTTATCATTAGTACTATTTATATGTGTTATTTATACATTTATATTTAAAAATGGTTATGATTTTAGGTAATATGGATGGACATGGTCGTCTTATAATAGTTGAGCCTAACTATCCATTGGATCAGCAGAAAGCTACCATCAATATTTGCCGCCTTTCTCAGGTATCATTGGATAAGGATTCAGAAGACTTTCTTCAAAGTCCTGGTCCATTTATTCCGTAAGTTGCCCCCTCCATCTTTTATCATCAATAATCACCGTTATAACCATGACCTATTAATTATAAAATACTGTCTGTGTTGCTTACTATTGTATATATATCTTGTGCTCATAGTATATTTTTGTTAGGGTCTTAAACTTTTTAGTATTTTTCTCGCATGGTGTTTGGCTTCTAAAAGGTCTGCTTACTCTTTTTTTTTCAGCATTTTTCATGCTACAAACTTAATACTAAACTTCTTTTTATTGGAATTATTAAGTGTTGCATATCAATATTAAGTGTCATTTGAATTAATCATATTAAAAATTATTTTGCCTGTCTTAAGGTCTTTTTAAGTCATTCCAAAATCTAAAATTTCAAATCTTATCATGCTCTTCCACATTGATTCTTTTATCTTCGTCCTCAAAAATCGGGGTATAAAGTCTATGGCATATGGTTGTACTGGATTCTGTCATGAGTTACTCTTTATACTCACCAAAATCCATCAGTTGTTTGATTCTACAAGTTTTTCAACTAACACTGTTATTCTGATATGTAAATTAAGTTCATTTATTCTCACCTCAAATGATTGGTTGATTATGAGATAACATTTGTTCGTTGCATTTGGAAGTATCGTGTTCTTCTTTGAAAAAGTTTTTTTAATTCTTACTTCAGTAAAGTAGCACATTTCAAAACTAATTCGTTAGTAAAACATTTTCACTAACCAAATATATACTCACCATTTAAGTAATTTTGATGTTGTTTTTGAAGTTTAGTTAATTTTTTTTTTAAGTTGTTTTAAGGTACAGAAGTTTAAATTATAAATACACATCTTTGAAGAAGTACCATGTCATATATTTTTTAAAACTGCTTTGAATGTTTAGTGTTTCCAAAGTGGTCTTCTTCAGGAACTTCTTTGTGCTCACAAAATATTTAAAAAAATATAAAATCTGGCACTCTTGAAAGAAGCTTTATTTATAATTTAACTGTGTGCCACTTGAAATAATACAGTAAACTTGATTTGGTGTCAATTTTATAAATTATGATTAATGTTGCAGGGGTGTGACTCACAGAAATACTGTGCTTCAATACCTGAAGAAGATATCAGATAAGGCCACTAAAAGCTCTGAGAAGCTTTTATATGATCTTGTTCACATGACTGTTAAGGGCAATGGAGTAAGTGAATTCCTCTACTTGAATTGCTAATCATATTTTATTCAATTTTCTATTTATTGAATTTGTTTGATTGGATTCTAAACTTACTTCATAAACCTGCTTTTTTGTTTATATGTCATATGACTCCTCAAGCTCATTTGAAAAGTCAAATTTAAATTAAAACCCTTAAGTATATAGACACATGTACCACAAGCCTAGTGGCTTTTGCCATTGGAATTCAAGCTCCTCCTGTGGGGAGGGGGAGAACATGATTTTAACTCGTGTTAATCTATGTATTTGAGTAACTTCAAATTTTAATTCAACTGAGTATATATCAGCTAGTGAAGATATTCACTCTAAGAATGATAACTTGCTAAATTATAGTGCAATGTTAAGATATTAGGTGTTTGAATTAATTCATAGCAATTTTTTTTTTCAATATTGAGTTTTTATTTAACTAAAATAATTTTAAATATATTATTAAAAGTAATGTTCATCATTAACCACTACCTTTTTCCATCTTTCTGGATTCAATGCGGATTCCACGGTGGATGAATAACTGGCCTTTAGAAGCAATCCAAAAATTGACCCATTTTTTTTCAATCTTCATAACAAGTGAAGCATTATTTAGATAGCTCAAGAGCCATCGATCGGAACAGATGGTTATCAGATAGAGCAATGTCTGGAGAAAGTGGTGGGTGGGGTAGGATCTCCCATTTGTTTGTTTCAATATACATTTTGACAGGTTTCGCGACATGAAGACGAGCATCATTGTTATGGAGAAAAATGATTTTTTTGTGCCTATCACCATATTCCAGGGTTTTTTTCTTTAATGTGTCTGTCAGACGTTTAGTTAATCACGATTAGTAGGTTTAGTTACACTCCCCCGTTTCAACGTTTGACCTTCTCATCGTCACTGTTGATGTCGATGGTTGGCCGAGAGGTCATTTCCCCATTTGGGATTGACAATGAATCTACTTTTAGTCTCCAGTCTCAAGTCAATGAAAAATAGCCTTTCCACGTCTCTTGGATTAAATTCATATTTTGCTTAAGTACAAAGTACTTGTTAAACTTATTATTTGCCCTATTAATAAAATTACTGCTTTCAGGAAGTTAATGGCAGTGATGTTGCAGAACTTCTTATGGAAAGTTATAAAAATTCTGTGCAAGAAGAGCTAGAGCCTACTGAGGAAAGAGCAAGCCCAGTTTCAAGGTTCAGAGAGCTATTGCAGCAAGGCAATAAATCTGAGGCTTTGGGTGGGTATTATTTTATTCATCTGGGTTTTACATAATTTAGAGAGAAAAAGAAACATGAAATTTTGAGATTGTAGGCAGTAGAACCAGTTAATAATAAGAAAACTACTTTGCAAGGGTTAGTAGAAATCAAATATTAATATTTCAATAAGTGTACACAAATTATTAGATCTACTCAAATTTTACTTCAGGGACTTATTTGAAGCTATGAAAAGGTATATCCTCCATGCTACGGCAGTTAATGAATACTTTGAATTTCTTCAATGGTACTCTGCTTTTTATTTGTGTCTTTGTCCTTTAGAAATTCATATAAGGTTGTTCATTTGTTATGTTCTTCTTCTTTTCTTAAATTATTAAAACTCATTAATTAAAGAGTTAGGGGAGTTGGGTTTTCAGATGTACTACATTGAGCCTAGATGGAGGTAATTGAAGAATTTTAGATTAATTATTTTTACACTTTCATTATTATTTTAGATTGGGCCATGGACAACGGTGCTTGGGGACATGCTCTTTTCCTGGCATCCAAAATGGATGAAAGAACACACAATGACATCATGCTTCGTTTTGCTAATAGCATACCTCATAATGATCCACTACAGACCTTATATCAACTGATGTCTGGCTACATTCCGCAAGCTGCAACAGTAAGTTATTAAGTATTAACGTGGTTCTTACATTTTTGTCTTTTTTTTATTTATCAATAACTTCATTAGAAAGTTGATATAATTCAGTAAGACATCAGTGGTCCTTGTGGAAGGCAACATACTCTTAAAAAGGATTACATTTTATCGTTCTTCGTTAATAATTAGATAGACATTTGAACAACTAGTTACCTTGAGTGCGTATCGAGACACAAGTTATTACTGTTATCCGGGTGCACCTCCACCTCAACATCTATATTCTTTAATTTAGATGTGTTTAATTGGATACTAACTCTTCATTGGAATTTAATCATAATAAAGTGATTTACATTCAAAAAATGTTGAAAAGAGGGAAACATGACCTGAAGTAATATCACAGGCAACCAAGTGTTTACAAGTTATTATTTCTGGTTTAATTCATATATGAAATGATCTTCTTGCAAGACTAAAAACTGCACTTACTTAAAGCTATAAATATATTTCCTATGAGTTCAAAGAAACTTATATACCCATAAGAATTTGCATACAGTCTTGGATCTTGAAGATTAAAGGAGTATTACCTGTATTGAACAATAGTAATACCTACACAGGACTAAAAGGGATATTTATATTAATGTTCTCTGTACACAATCTTAGGATGTGTGATGGATGTGAAAAAAAAATAAAAATTAAACTGTTGCTTAGAGGAGTTTTTCTGCATAATGATACTACTGAAAATTTGTATATACAAACTAAAACATAATTATCTTTTCTATGTTGTATGTTGTTTCATTGTATTTTGATTTAACGATGTGTCTGGCAAGCCATGCATAATGCCTGTACTCATAATTATGTATTTTATGCCTAATAATTAAATTTGACAATGCAGTCCATTTCCTTTAAAATTTAAATTTTTTCAGTGTTGTGCTGACAAAAAATGGTCAGATTGGAGGCCGCATCTTGCTATGATGCTTAGTAATCCAACTGGGAACCCTACTTTGGATAGACAAGCCATAATTACTCTCGGAGATTCTTTAAGTATGTATTTCTATCTATTTTGGAAACAAAAACTAAATGAGTTCAATGTAATCAATTATTTTATATTGTCTTTTACTTATTTTTGTTTAGATGCTAGTGGAAGACTATTTGCATCTCATTTCTGCTATGTTACTGCTCAAGTTGAATTTTCACATTTTCGGCCAGATGCTAAATTGGTTTTGCTTGGTTCTTCACATAATCAAGATTTCTCAAAATTTGCCACTTGTCGTGCTATTATGTTGACATTATGCTATGAATATGGTTTAAAATTAAGACAGCCTAAATTTAACATTCCAACACTCCAGGTAAGAGAATATTCTTTTTATATAGTTTATCTTATTTGAGAATACGGTTACTTTAGTTCTGTCTTTATGAAAGAAAGGGCAAGGTTTGCTTTTGTAAGCCATTTCCTCTAAAAGATGTTTGGGTTTTCCCTTTACATCAAATCAAAAGTTTATAGTTGACAGATATTATGCAAAATATTTGCTATTAATGTTTGTTGAATCTATATGCTAGGTGATTGTTCCCAGCAACAGGAAGTCCTGATTCCATTATTAATGTGCATAAAGACTTACCATTGAAATATGTTAAAAGTTGAATTCATTTGTTGAAAGAGCTTTTAAAATCAAATTGTTTAACTCTTAAAAATTGTTTGCCTTTTTAAATGAAGTACTTATAGTCAATTGCTTACATTAAATTTCCAACCACTATAAATGAAGTGTAGGAAGTTATGAAAGTTTTCAAAGTTGCCAGTGGGTTTAACTGGGTCAGGCAACAACCCTGTGTGTGTGTGTGGATAAAAAATTGCATATTTGTATTCAAAAGAATTTACTTTTGAGTGCCATTTTTGTGTAAAAGTATTTCAGTTCTTAATTGCCGCCCATCTATATAAGTTTGTACAACTCGCCCGATAGTTCTCAGCTCTCTTGATCAACAGAGCGTTCAGTGCAGCTTTAGCAAACAGTGCGACACAGTTGGTAGAGTGTTTTATGTGAAGAACAGTTTTGTGCTGTGACTCTGTGAAGAACAGTATAGTGCTGTGTTTAAGACAGTGCATGCCATTAACTTCGAGAAGTAAAGGACAGTGCAGTGCCGTGTTTTTGTGAACTTCAGTGATTGTGAGTGAATTGGACTGTGTAATCTGAAGAACAGTGAAGCTATCAGTGCATACTGTGAGTAGTAATTAAGAATATTTAACCAAGTGTGTAATGCTTTCTTAAATAAATTGTGCAGTGATAAAAACTGTGAAGCTTGTGTATGTTTAATTTTGCAATCCAAAAGAACTCTAATAAGCAACGTTTATTTTACTGATTTTGTAATAAACGTAACAATATTGAGTATTATTTATATTTTTGGGGCCCATTATTATCTATTCAGATTTATCAAGGAACTATTAGTTGGTATTGGTACTTTTTACTTCATCGTTTTCATAATTTTTTTAATTTGTTATATAGGTTTACAAGATGATTTTGGCCGCCCGGTTGATCGATAATGGAAGAATAAGAAATGCTTTACAGTACTGTGAACTACTTGCTCAAGAGATTCTCTCAGCCAATGCACCTGTTCAAAAATCTTTAGTTTCATCTGTTATTGATTTCTCGTCAAGATTAAAAATGTATGATCCAGTTCTTGCTCTGTCTGGCAATACTGAAAGAGATCCGGATTGGTTGAATAGTCTCAAGCAACTCCATGAAAACTTAACAGTAAAAATTTTTATATATTGATGAAGTATATTTAAACAAAAAATGATTTGTGAAACATGATGGCAGAGTGTCAGTATGGCTGCATTAAAATCAGCTGTCGCATAAAGGCTAGCTGGACTTTATGCAACAGATGTTTGGTTGAAGGACAACTATCATATAACCTCTCTTGTTCATAGGTTTTTCAAAAAACATTTTTTAAAAGTTTTTTTTTTTAATTAAGAAATGTTTAATCAAAGGCATGTTTCTAAATAGATGAATATACGTGTCCATGTCCTAAAATTTGTTACTTCTTCCATGAAGCCTACCACTTATAACCTCTCGTGTCACTGTAGAACCTACCTTAAATGCCCACATTTGCCACACACCCAAACCACATTCATAACTTTTGAGGTATTTTAGCAGATTTCCCTTAAGGGAAATCAGCTATTGAGGTCGTACTCATGACGCGAGTTTCGAAAAATTTCTTCAAATGTCCATCGATCCTACCCAGGAGATGACGAAAATGAGGTCCGTTCAAAATTATATATATATATATATATATATATATATATATATATATATATATATATATATTTGTCTGTTAACGCTCTAGCGGTCGCAATTTTCGTTTGATCGTTACCAAACTCGATATTTAAACGTTTTATGCAAAAATAAAGATCAAGTTCGTTAATGGCTGAAATCGAACCAGTGGGAGGGGGGGTTTAGAGGGGAGGATTTTCGAAAATTCGAAATATCTCCGTTACTATACGTCGGATCGAAAAAGTATATAGAATCAATCTTATTGCAAATTAAATTTACTATAAATATTGTTCTACACATTTATTCTCTATCTTGAATATTAACCGAGATATTTGCATTTTTCTGTTTTCAGCTTCTGAGATGAGATCGGCTAACTTCGGGTCTAGTCGTGGGTTTCCGTCAAGAGCTAATTTGGGCCCTTCCCGTAACTGTTTGACTCTCTATTCTGAAATTTCTCTATTATAAAACTTCACGTGGGAAATCTGCTTAGTTTACGCAGCTCCTGCGTGACGGACTTTTTTGAAATTACAGTCAAAATGTTTTCATTAATTAGTAATCAAAATTAAGACAGTAAATTTGAAAAAAAAATTAAAAAACATTTTAACATTTTAAAAAAGATGAAAAAAATCAAGTTAGTGGATGTGTTAAAGGAAATCATGTAGAGGGGAAGCTCTCCTCCCCCTCCCCTTTCACTTTGTGGATCCAGACGGCCTAAGCCCCACCCATTATTTAAGTTATCTCCTTATGTGTGATACTACTGTTGGCCACCTTTGAAGAGTGATAAACCAATATCCAACACTAATGTATTCATCCATTTATGTACTCCATCAATAGAATTCAGTGTTAAGTTTAGAAACATGCATTAAATTTTAAACAAAGTCTTACTTGTATAAAACAATTAATTTTCCTCCTTTGCAATAATAAAATAATTTTCTGAGATGGGTCTACCCTAATTGCTTTTATTTTTCAGTATATATTTTCAATTCAGAATCCTTTTGAAAATAGTTAATTCAAAAGAACTTTCATTGAAAATTTACCCATAAAATAGCTATAACCTATAATTATGTATTTGGACATAACATGTTTTATACATACATTATATAATATTATTTGTACAGAATCTATCTTTATAAAGCATTAATACTTATTTTAAATGATTGATTTGATGTAGGATGATACAGAAATAGTACATCACGAACCTTCTCCAGTTGTTGAATCAAATGATGATTTAGCTCGTCAGGATTTGAACTTTCAGGTGTGTACTTTTCTTTCTTCATTCATTTATATATTTACACACAGAATTTTCAAATAAATCCTCTAAGGAATCTGCTATCTGGAATGTAGTTAAATAGTATCAAATATTGGGTGAATGAAATACATAGTGAAAAGCATTATTTCTGTTATGGAGGTTTTACTTGAGAAAAACTAAAATTTTAGGTGTTATTTATTTTTAAACTTCAATAAGCATGTACTTCTTTCTGTGGAAAAATTAAATCTCCATTTCTGAAATTTCACTTATGAACTATGTTATATGGGGGCAAATCATTATAAAGAGTTAGAGCGGAGCAGTAGTAATAAAGAAGTGTCTAGTTTAATCTTTGCTTGTAAGAGAGAGGAGGGAGGGAGGGGGTTGTAGAATATTACAGTATCAAAAGTTTTTTAATTTATTTGAACATTACTCTCTAATTTTTCGCTATGAGTTCTCTCTCATATATCACA
Organism: Riptortus pedestris; assembly: GCA_019009955.1. Taxonomy (NCBI): domain Eukaryota; kingdom Metazoa; phylum Arthropoda; class Insecta; order Hemiptera; family Alydidae; genus Riptortus; species Riptortus pedestris. The sequence goes on from CM032229.1 coordinate 20,193,854, forward strand.
AAATGGAACTTTGAGGAGGAATAAAGCAGAGCTAGAGAATACAAATTATCATAAGAGTTTAACTCCTTAGTACTAGAGGATTTTTTGGAATCTTGCCTATTTTCTCTTATTTTATCATTTGTTAGGGTTGAAATGATGCTTCTCTCTTCCATCAAAAATTATTAATAGTGTAATTCAGCTAAAATAAATCTGTTCCACAAAGTTAATATAGAATGGCTTCCAGGAAGGAGTCTTAAAATGTCATTTAACTTGATTGATGTGAACCTATAAATATTACACGAAAAAATATGTTTTTGATTTTAGATTGGAGATGCACATCCTGTCTCTTTCATAGAAACTGGACCTCCGCCTACATCGGTGGGCGTTCCTACATATCAAATGCATCAACAACCTCCTTCAAATGGAAGTGTTCCTACATATCAACCTTTAAGTCAACCCCTGCTCCCGACTGGAGGTACATCTTTTCAGCCTCTCAGTCAGCCTAACTCACAATTACCTCCTCGGACTCAGGTAAATTTTAGTGAGAACAACATTTAGCTTTAGCAGAATATAATGTTCAAGTATTTCACCTTTCTATTACTTACTTAACTTATACTTTGAATTATAATAGCCATGGACTGGACAAATTTTCAATATTCATTCTTAGAATTGTCTACGTTTTATGTATTGAGTACTAGTTGAAGCGGCAAAGCCCGGGAAATTATTGTTGATTGAACAATGGAGTCATTTCTGTAGCAAGGCTTCCTGTATAACACTTTAACACTTTCGCTGCGGTTGTCATTTTTTGATAATACCTCGAAATTGGGTGCATTATTTGTTTGAATTTTTTTAATATAAACATACTTTTAATCATATTTAATGATTTTAATAGAAACACGAAAAAAAAAATTGCCCGGAAATGCATTTCTGAAAGTGTCCTTCCAGAGGGACAACCCGTAAGCGAGGAATTCCACCCGCCTTGCGGTTTAGTATCAGTAGACGCCTTTAGTCATTTTATGCTAAACCCATTATACCTAATGTTTATTTATTTTAAAGAAAACTCAATTATTTTTATTAGAATAGCAAATAACAATTACTAATCATTTACAATAACTAATTATCGATTCAAATATTTTTTTGTTGGACATTTTTAATTATTTTAACAGCGTATTTTTGTTCGCCATTTACAAATATAAGATAAATTATCCCAACTTTTTTGCAGGATTATTTGCGTGGAAAAAGCAAATTAACTTATTAGAATGACAGCTCAAGTGAAAATAACTTTTACCTTTGGTTGAACTTACTGATACATACATTCTACACTGATAAAGTTCCTGAAAGTTAATTTCTTATCGTTAACTGTAGTTTTTTTTCCAACAAAAATCATTAAAAAAAATAAATCACAGTTGTTATTATTAACTTACGAATAAAAAATGTCTATAAAATCTACATTTCACATCTAGGAACATTATATTTTAGTTTAGGCTTATTCAGCAAAAATGTGTTTTTCACCCTTTCAGGTATAAGACTGTTTTCCTCTTTACTTTTCAAAACTAATTGAATGAGGTCATGAATCACCTTTTGCAGTTATCATTCAACAATTTAGTTAATAGTATTCAAATATATTAAATCATGAAATAAATAGAAATTATATAATAAATTTTACTTACTTAGAATCAATTTTTAGAGAACAAAGTTTAAAAATCGATAGAAAATTTTTAAGTTGGCCGATTTGAAAATGGAAAAAAAACCATTGGAAAGCCCAAACAATACTGAAGGCAACTGTCTTTACTGGGAGTTGAAAGAGTGAATCCCCTCCATTTTCGAGCTTTTTCAGTCTAATGGAAAAAGTAATAGAGGGGTGTCCTTCCGAAGGGACAACCATAAGCGGGTAGGGTCACAGGTGTCCTTCCGTAAGGACACCCGCAGCGAAAGTGTTAAACATTCATATTGTGCTTAAACACATATTGTCTTTTGTCATAATGATATTACCAAGTAACATTTAATAATTATAGATAGTACATAGTTATTTCAATAACATCAACATATTGGAGGAAATGTGATAATATATACCAAAATTAAAGAGTTTGATTCCCCACAACTTCCTCTGTCAAATTGTGCAAATTCAGCATGACTGATTAAATAATACATTATAAAAATTAAATAATCGAAATGCTCTTATAGTTTAAATTTCTATTGGAAATAATTGACAAAGTTATTTTCTAGTGAAAATGAATAAATGTGTTGGGGTGAGGGTAAAGATTTATAAACTCACTAATCCGAATCATTCTTAGAACTATAATTTAAGTCTAAAAACATAACATCATTTTTCGATAAAAGAGTATATAAAAAAGTTACTTTAATATCAACAAAAAACTTTTGTTATGTGCACTTTTGATGAAAAACAGTGGAATGAATTTTGTCAATTTTTCATTTTGTGCCTTAGAATCTCCACACGTGCTTGCTCCTAGAAATGTTAATGTAGCTTATTTTCATGGTAGAGTTGATGCTAATTCACTAGTTCACTTTTGTTCGGTTCTGTCATTTGTGCCCAATAAAATTATTGACTCCCAGCTATAGTATTTAGCGTATATATCATTTTTCTTTGTTATATGACAGCAGCGTATGTAATAAAAGTTATTTTTAATAATAAAATAAACAACTTATGTGCACTTTTGCCGAAAAACCCATAGGGAAGGATATTTTGTGATATTATTTCAGCCATTAGAAAAGTTAATATGGTCGTTAAGTTTGGGCTGGCATTCACTCTAATGCATTGAAGATGGCAATGCAACACTCTTAAACACTTATTCTGAGAAGCCAAAGAATTGTTGTTTTTTTTTTTTTATAAACCTGATCTTATAATACGCTAAGCCTGAATATCATATATTCTTTTCAGTAGACCTTTACTATGTGAGATACATATAAATTCGATATGTTAATATTTTATGTCCTTCACTCGAATATGTTTATTTGATAAATTTCATACTGTTTCATTGAATATTAAATATTATATTCGTCAATGTATGAAATTGGGCCAGAATTAGAGGGGGGGGGAGTTAAAGGGCAGTATTCGAAAATTTTAAAAAAATTCTGTTATGAATTGGATCTAAAATTGTTGTATAACCAATCTTGTTTCAATTGCAATTTTCTGTAAATGTTGCTCCATTCTTTTTTTCGTATCAAATGTTCAGTGAGTTACTGGTATATTTTTACCCTCATTTAATCGTATGATTTTTACTTGGAGCAACTGAATCACTAAACATCTTATGTCCAACTTTCATTTCTGTTTATATTTCCATAGGTTTCATACTTAAGGAGTAATAGAGGATTGATGGTGAAATGACAAATCAGCATGAGAGAAATCAGTTTAGTTTATGCAGCCCCTTTTGTGACTGACTTTTTGTGTTGATATATTACAAATAATGTTCTCTCATATCGCAAATCAGTTCAACAGTCACTAATTAGATAACATTAGTTACAGAAAATTATTTCCCATTTTGCATAACTTTTTTAATAATGTATTTTTTCGTGTTTCACTCTATGATGTATTAAAATGTTTTTTGTTTTATTTTAGCCTGAACCTCCTGGAGAAATGTTTCATCATCAGGGTTACCTTCAACCACACTCTATGCAACATTCCACCCAGCAACCAAATTCATTAGGTAAATCCATTATATCCCAAACATATCAAGTCAGACATATCAAGCTGTGGTTTGATCCTGCCAGTATATATAATAAACACTATTTTCTAAACTGTTGGAGGACACTGTCGGCCCTTGGGGATTGTCCAATACACTTGGGAAGCACTTGCGGTCTGAGTGTACCTTCTTTTAACCTGCAAATATTTAATGATAACATTGTTTTACCAGTAAAGATGACCTCCCTCACTGTGCTCCAGTCTTGCACTTGGAAAAACTGCTTGGTTTAAGCAGCCTCTGTATGTAGGACTTGCTTGTTGATTGTAAGGCTTATATGCATATTTCAGTGTTGGGCCATTGCTCATGTAAATGCTAATGAGTGGTGAGTAAATTAATCGTAGACTATGGATGATAAGTAAAGATTAAATGACTCATTACTCTCATGGTAATGAGTGATAGTGATCACTCATTTAATCATGGTGAGCTAAGATTAAGAAGTTTGTTGTTTTTAAATTAATTTGTTGGGGTCTCAGGTTGCCATGTGAGTTAAGGCATTGGTATTAATCTCACTTGGTAAACCTAGTCTTGAGTTTGATTCTCACCTGGGCAATAGGAATTTATTTATTGGCAAACTCATTAAATAAAATCCTTAGTCTCACCGTGGTTAGAAAAGGGTAGTGACCTATACATAACCCGTCCCAATTAGCCTTAGTAGCACATAGTGGATGTTAATGAATAACAACAATTAATTAATTATTTCTTCTGGCAGGTGTATATATATATATATATATATATATATATATATATATATATATATAAAATAAATAAATAAAACTTACTTGATGCTTATTAAAACAACTTTCATAGAAAGTATACAACTTGTCATCCACAAAAAACTAATTTACCTATCTCATGAAAGAAAATTTAAAAAAATACTAATACAATTACATTTATTAAGCAAAAGCTTAGAGTGGGGATTTGAAAATCACTTTTTGGGAAACTATTAAAAAAGTTTTTCAAGTGATGACTTATTAAGAATTTTTTAAAAAAATTAGCTACCTGACAATTTATTCGGTTTTGATAAATTTGTCGTAGTGGCTTGTTGTATTAGAACAACCAATCTAGGGAAGATGGTGGCGGATGATGGCAACAGAGTGTTGAACTTGTAAAAAGATTTTTTTTAAAAACTAAATATTTTCCTAACTTGCTAAATCTCGTGAAGGTCCATTGAAATACTAATGTATTTATAATTCAATCATTAAGCAATCGGAGAATGGATCAGATGTAAATGAGGGCTCTTCAAAATAAATAAAAAAATACTTTGTTTTCTCTGGTGGTTTTGTAAGCAGATTGAGGAAATGCTTTATGAAACTGAGGTTTTCCAAAGTATCTGCATCTTTAAATACATTTAGCACAAAATACCAATGTGATGGAGTGACACACTGCTACCTCCTTCTAAAATGTGGATTGGAAAATGCTGCAATAGCCCTCTTCTGAGGCATTTATTAGCATTACCCCCATTGTTTGTTATCTGAATGTTGATTGTACAATCACTTACATATTTGTATGTCATTTGTCGAACTAATTTCTTAGTAAAACAGAAACCCAATATTTTTATGACATAGTACTTACGAATTAGTAAAATTGATTAAAATTTTTAATGGTAAATATTGCCAGCCTTTATTTAAAGCAGGTATGGGCAACCTTTGACATGTTGTGGGCCAAACTTTAGTGTGTAATTACATTTGTGGGCCGGTTTTAAAAGTATTCATAATTTTTAACTATAGATATCAGATATGAAATTATATGACAATGTAATTATAATAAAATTAATTAAAATATCAAAATGAAATGAAAAAAATAGGTACAGCGTTATAATTAAATCGTAAAATCAGCCTTGTACAATGTTTTGATTTATTAACTTTCATCAATGAAAAGAACTGTTCTATTTATAAGTACTGCCAAACGCACAAATCTCTCCTCATCTTCCTCATTTGGAGTAAGTAGGGTAATATTTTTGTTTAATTGGATTTTTCAAAATGTCTCGTGGGCCGGATCAAACCTTACCGTGGGCCGATGGTTGTCCTCATATGATTTAAAGTGTCACTAACAGTAAGAAGAACAGTTTATTGGCTGGGCTTGTGTAACTTAAATAGATGTAATATTCTGTCAAAAATTAGTCCATGGCAGTAATTTGTAGTTCCTACAATATGATCTGGCAAAATTTCTCAAATCGAATTGTCTATTAAATAGTTACACTGGTTGTAAGAGATTTGTTATAAAACTTGTCCTTTCCTTTTCTCAACAGGTTACCAACCCTCTCAAGACCTATCTAGTGTTCCTGGGAAAATAGACTTAAATAGTGGTCCTGAACCGTCTTGGGACCAGAGGCCGCCTCCTCCTGTAATTCAAGCTTCTTCTGAATCTAATCAGTCTCAAAGAAATAGTTTCTTCAAATCATCTGAAGAACAGCTTAAGGTAAAAAATTCACTGATAACACAATAATTGGTATTTAAAATTTTAAAAATGAAAATATAGAATGTGAAAAAATTTGTTTTGATTAAATTTGGTGCTAAAATACAAATAAGACTTTTTGTTAGAGCACAATGATTAAATTATCAAGTACATACCCATTTAGGTGAGAAAAAAAAACTAGGTATTATTTGTTAAATATTTTCCACTATTATTGTACACCTATAAAGTTAATTTACCACCACAGTTTGTTTGCAATGAAAATCTTAACTGATTTGAAGAATATTTTTGAACTTAAAAATGAATTTTTATTTATTACATTAATATTATTCCTGCACAATATTATGAGTTGTACATCTTTTTTTTTTGTGATTATATTATACTTTCAGTAAATATGTTTCGAAATTCATTTATTTAAAGAATATTTCTTCTTCTTTAACAGTAGCTTAAGTTAGTACTGTTCTATAAACTCAGTTTCAGTGGAATTGAGATCCAATGAAAATATTAAGGAAATAGAGTAAGAAATTTGCTGACGTTATTTCATATATATTTCAATCAAGTGTTCAGCATTTAAATTCAAACTTTCCGATAAGTTGTAGGTATTTTTTATTACAGAGTTTACTAAATTAATAATCTGCTTCTGTATTATATACATTAATTTAAGTATGCATTTAATAATTCTCAAACTTTAATAATTTCAATCACAACCTTAATATGTTTTCTTTGGAATTAGTAGTTTTCTGAAAACTTAGGCTCTTTGTAAACCTAGAATTATAAGTTCGATTCCCATGTGGACAATAGGAATTTATTTATTTTTTTATTTTACGTCCACTTTATGCTACTAGGCTAATCGGGACGGGTTATCTACAGGTTACCATCCTTTTCTAGCCAGGGGGGGCACAAGGAGTTTATTTAATGAGTCCATCATTAAATAAATTTCCACTGCCCAGGGCGGGATTCGAACCCGCCACTCTAGGTCTGCCATGCGAGATTAGGACCAACGCCCTAACTCGCACGACCAACCCGAGCCCCATAGGAATTTATTTAGTGAAGAACTCGCTAAATAAAATTCATAGTCCCATGAAAAGGTGTCATAGTAACACAAAAGGTGTTAACCTGCAGATAATCCAATACGATTAGCGTCAATAGCAAAAAAAGAATGTTAATAAATAATACATGGTATGATTTGACTTTTGTGGGATAACTTTATTTTTTGATGAGATATTACATGGATTCTCTTTGCTATATTAAGTGTACTATTTTCAAGAGTGTGGATTTGAAAAGCTTTTATATTAATCATTTTAATTCTTACAAACGAATTATAAAAAATTAAAAAAGAAACCTTAAATAGAAGGGACATTTGTAATAATAAATAAGCAGTTATTTATAGAAAAAAAGAAAGTCATTTACAATGGAACATAATTTTATGTTCTGCCCAGGTTACTGTTAAGGATATATTGTTTTTTAAGACTTATCAAATTAGCTAAATACTTTCAAATTCTTTATTTTTTAATCCTTGGTTTTAATAGTAAATTATAATGCTTCTGGAAGCTATTAACTTAAAAGGGTTGGTTTTAGGAAGGATGTATATAGTTTGTTAAGGAGAAGAAATATTTTTTGTTTTCATTATTTTTGTATTTCAAAAAAATGTATACTAAAAGTGATGTCTTCATTCAGCAGTTAATAATAACTTGCTGAAAATTTGTTGAATAGACTATGTGCACACTAGTACTTTTTTCTTCCAGGGACATATTTTTTTCAAAAAAAAAAAAAAAAAAAAAAAACTTCTTAAGAAAGAGCTTTAATAGAGTAAAGACTTTATTTGGTGCTCTTAAGAAAGCAGTTTTCCATTTACACATTTAATTCAATAAACTTAAGCTCATTACTAATGAATGAACAACAATAAACAATTTAGTTGTAATAAAGAACATTAATTCTAAAATATTGACAGTAATCTAACTTATTATCATTAAATATTTAGCTCTACTTACCATTGAAATTGCATTTATAAAAGTCATTTTTATACTTACGTTGAAAATAGAACTTAGTTTTTATTTTCCTTGTCGGTATTTATTTATGGCTCTACTAAATCAAGAACACAATAATTATTAAATATATTTTATAAAGTATATATAATAAGGATTTTAAAACATAAAACTGTTAATTGTGGGAGATATATAATGATCTGGACTGTGATTCAATGTTTGCAAATTTTCATTTTGGACTGAAGAATTCAGATAGTCCAAAATAATAATAATTTTTATCTTCATATTCACTTTTGAAAAAAAAAAATCATTTAAATATAATTTCCCATTTATTCACACTATAGTTTATTCTTCCATGAAGGACTTAAAATATATGAAGCTCTTAAAGTGCTCACAGGTTTGACCTTTTGTGTTGTTCTGTTTGATGTTTTTTGTTTAGCTGTGTGCATGATTTCTCTACTTTAGTACCAGTGCTTTTCTATCCTTTTCTTTTTTTTATTCAACAATAAATCATTTATTTATTACATGTTAACTTGCGTTATTAATTGCTTGTTTAACTGTTGAGTTTATTTTTAAATGTTCTGCTAAGTCCTTAGCATAGTGCCATTTGTACAATTGTAAAGAGAGTTAATATCAAGTTCTGATCATTTTAATTGACTACTAGATGTATAGATGATTGGAATAATTTAAAAATTTTATTGAAGGTATCGACATTTAAATATATTCTTATCACGGTTAAAGTTCATAAAACGATTGATAGCATCTTTTGGGATATAAACAATTCAGTGCTTTGAGTTATACAATTATGTTTTCCCTCCTGAACTAAAACAAATTGTATGTTTGTCTCTCTGATCAACCTTGTCTCTCCACTTCATGTATGTCCTTGTTTATATTCTTCTTGATTAATCATAATGCAACTATGATTCAGCTGTTAGCATCACTTGTGAATTGCTTGACTATTTTTGCATCTACTTCTTCAACCTTAAATTTCTTAATTATAAAGGGCAACATTAAAACCCCTAGGAAATATTTATTGAATTCTGTATAAAAAAAAAAAAAAAAAAAAAAAAAAAAAAAAAAAAAAAAAAAAAAAAGTTATGTCCAAAGGAGGCTTGGGTCGACCATATAACAAAATTCATACTTGGCGCACGACTGTTATGGAGTTAATAACAAAAAGATCTAGTACTGTTTTGTGAGGATGGCTTATTTCATTTCATCCTTAATAGCTTCTCTTTTTGTCTTTTAAAAAGGGCTAAAATCGGGATGAAAGAATTATAATTTACTTTCAATAACATTATGAATTATTGTTAAACATTTTAATAGGTGCTGTCATTATTGGCTGATAGCCAAGTTGATGTGACGAGCACTTTAGATAGGAGAGCACCATTTTTAAGGTTATGGAAACTTGTACTCCTTACAACTTACGACATGCTTGAAAATTGTACTGTTACATCAAAAGCACTTTTGACATTTATTCGACGATTAGCTAGTCATGATGGCCTCTACTGATAGATATGGCAGTAGCATTATATATACTGGTGGAACTAACCCACTCCTTGATATGTCGCATCATAAATTATTATATATAATGTCAAAGTACTTTTTTCTGTTAAGTTAGACAATTAAACTTACCAATTTTTTTTGTGAATGCTAGTGGCAAACGAGAGGTAAAATGAACATAATGAAATGCGAATATAAGGTATGATCTGAGCCCTCCATCAAAGCTTTATTTGAAACTCATTCCGCTTTCTGAGAATGATTCTTTATATCCTGAACTGAATCCAGGCAGGTTTGTTGAAGAATCAACACTCTGACAGCTAACAAAGCTTCATAGATTGGTGAAAGCATGAACATCATGTCTTACCTCGACCTTGTTTAGAGTTTCTAACCCGTAACAATGATTAAATAAAAGAAAGATTACTACTAAATGTTTCTTTTATAACTGATAGTATGTCTTTTCGGTGGAAAAGAAGTTTACTTTTAAAATAACTTTATTCTAATTTTTACAAATTTTAAGCATTTAATTAATTTTATGATTTGCTAGAAAGTACCTTTTCCTGATTATATTTCTTCTATATAATTATATATATATATATATATATATATATATATATATATATTATAAATCTTTATTTTTTGAATAATAAAACAAATCTTATTTAGAATTTTTTTAATTTCTCAACTTCAAATTACTCAATTCATTTTTTTAGGGAGGAGGTATTAGGGGGTCAATTATAAAGTCATATTTGTAGGGCTATTTGCAATTGTACAATTGGCATTTAGCAGTCTCGAATAATTGGAAGATAGATGAATTCTTTTTGTGTCTAGTCTTTTTCCCCAATAAGTTTATTTAATTTTTATGTGTCAAATTATATAATGTATAATATTCATTAGTTTTAATTGTCTTAATTTTTCTTGTACACTGTCTTTCTTCATTTACTCGACCTTAATTATTGTAAATATGATAAAAAGTATTTGGAGCTTTTCCCTTGTTTGTATTACAAATCCAACTTATTGGTATATTTTTTTACAAATAGAGTATAAACAATATAGACATTTAAAAATTCATGTGGTCTAAATTTAGATATTTAAACTTGTTTTTTAAAACTTGTTATTAATTTGTATTGCATTTTACTTGTGTTCATCCCATATGCTTTTTATATATGAATAGGAGGATGTGATATTTTTGCCTTCATATTCATTATAAATTCAGTTTTACAGTGAAAATGTAAAAGTCCCCCCTTGAATCCATTAAAAATAAAATAGTTGAAAATTGTAGTGTATGTCGAAACAGCATAACCTACAGTATAAAATGAGTTCATATAACGTTTATATTCTGCCATTTTCTGATTCTAACCACACAAATTTAGAGGATTCTGTTTCTTGGAGTTCATTGGATTATAATGTATAAACAAGATGTAGACGAAACACTCAAACTTCACTGGGTAGTTGTCATGAGCAAGTGAAGTATTTGTAGTGTAAATAGGGAATTGTTGCATGAATCCAATACTAGGTTAAGTTTTCATTGATTATCAGAATCGGACAGAACTTTTATCAGGGAAAAAAACTGGAAATCAGAGTTTTCGTACCTCTGACTTGTAATTTCAGTATTTAATAGTAAAGAGATAAATGTGTTAGTTCATTACTTTTATCACTCATAAGTAAAAACGTCTTTATTATTATTATTCTATTTTAGTTCTTTTCATAGTCTCTAACAACATAAGAAGTAAATAATGTTTTCATCAAGTATATATTGTCATTCATTTGTTAAAATGAAGAACTGAAATGGCTAATACATTCTTTGCTTGGGTGGATGTATATAATGCTTAAATATTCAATGGACTTAAGTAACTTAAAAATGGAATTACAAATTGCTTCAATTGAATAACCATTTTAGGTCAAATTTTCTTGCCCCTTAGAGGTACTCAGAAAATTTGAGAGGAATTGATTTTAGGCTCAATTTTATACAACTAGAATTGTGAATTGAACTTCTTTTGTATTCTATTTTTTAGTCACTCCATTATTTTTTCTCTTGATTTATTTGGCATCATTCTCCCAAATAGTCTTTGACCTTTTGTTTAAGATTAACACAATTTATAAGTTTCTCCCAATTACATATTTCTCGGAGCTTTTCAATGCAAGGCCTATTATTTTTGTATCTCTGGCCTAGTCTCAAGTCACGTTATGTTTATTTTATGTAATTCAGTATAAAAAATGCCAATTTTAGAAATGGGACATATTTATTCTTAAATCATATTGGATTCTCTGAGGATAGAAAAAATGATTTCCCTACCTTAAGATTAATCAAATATAGGAATACAAAGTATACCTGAATATTAGATAATTTTATTAAGCGATTTTTATTGCTAAGAAAAAGAAGTATACTTGAATCTTAATCCAGTCTTGACCATTTTTTTTCCAGTGTGATTCTTGCTAACTTCAAGAGTTTAATTTAGTTAAAATTTTTAATTTATTACATGCATTCATTCAGGCTGTTGATGAGAACAAACCGACAATGAAAGTTGTAAGTATTTCACTTGATAGATCTCTTCCTACTTGTTGCACTTGTGAAAAGCCTTCTCTCAACTTGAAAGCAAATGGGGATCGAACCATCAAAGGCCGACTTCTCTCTCCCTCAACAGCACCCCTCTTTTCTGCAAACCATAAACACAACCCCATTTTGCATCCTGATTGTTGCTCAAATAATTCTCATGTTTTTAAGCTCACTAAAAATTTGTGTAAACGTTTCACAAACCACAGAAAACCAAATATTATTTATGGTGGGACTTTTCCTATTGATCGACCAATTGGAAAATTAGATAGGACACAATTCCAACCAAAAAAATTGCACCTTAATTTATAGTTAAATGTTTATAGTTGTAGATAGATTTTGTACTAATTGTTGACAATGTTGTATATATATATATTTTATAGTATATATTTAGATATGATTTTAATAAAAAAGTTAATAAGATCTTTTTTGTTTTAATCCTTAATTCCTTAATTTTAATGGATCCTTTTCGTTTAATTCTAGGTATTTATTTTAAAATATATAAATTACTTTTTAGAAGCAAGGTAATATCTACTTATATATAAATTAAAAATAGTAGCTGTTCGGTTGTTCTTTTTTTTTCTTAATTTTTGTGTGTTTGTTTTTTAGAAATGATAGTATAAGTTGCTGTCACCATGGTGTGATATCGCATAAGAAGTTTTTGTCATTTATTTCTTTATTATGATTTATTTTAAGAAGCTTCTAGCTTTGTTGTAGTTGTGCCTTTTATTACTGTAGTTCACCTTTTCTCTGAGGGCTCCTTTGACAGTTGTATAATCGTGGCTATTTTATAATAAATTCATTTTAAGCTTTAAACAGTCAAGGGAATTAAAAAATGTTTTTATTTATTTATTTATTTTTAAGCGAAAATTGTGAGATTATGATCTGAAGGAAATTATGAATAACTTCATATGAAATAATAATTTAGCTTAGGATTTGTTTTGAATACATAGTACATTTGCTCCATAAAGTTTGCGATAAAGGGAAGTATTACATATTAATATATTTTAATTTATATTTTTCTTCTTCCAAAACATAATTTTTCCAACAAATCCTCTATATATCTCTTAGTTTTCTTTTTTTTCTTCTTTTTTTTCATTATCTCCCTCCCATATTATGTATTTTTTTTGTAGAAGAGTAAGAATAATTATTTTTCATTAAAAGGATTAAATCATGCTTTTGAGTCGCATTGAATTTTAGTAGGTATATTGTGTGGGAGGGGGCATTCTTATCTTACCATTCTGAGCTTACCTCCCTGGTTTGAATCTGAATTTTAATAGTCTACTTATTATGTGACTATATGCATTCATACATTTAGAACAGGACAATAATTAGAATTATTCCTACAGCAGTAAAGCAGGTTTTTATTCTTGTTATGATTTCCATATTGTTGTTTGGGCGGTTGTTATTAGTTTAATATTCATCTTCACGCAAATTCGTTGTCATGCTATTTTTCATCTGTTTTCCTTCTAGGTTCTTGTTAGCTATCACTAGAGGCATAATAAGTGCAATTTTTATCTTCAATCAGTGCTCTCCCTTGGCTGTTGCCTATTCTATCCAGGCTATCAATATGCTTTGCCAAGATTTATTACAAAAATTGTTTAATACTAGTGGTTCCCTACTAGGATCTCTTAATTCCTCCTCCCCCCCCCCACCCATTAAAGGTTGCTCGAGAGACAGTTCATCTGACGAAGGTGACTCCAAGGCTGACAAAATAACATGGCTAATACAAGCTTCTTAAACAAGAACAAAATATTGTATAGTCATTGTTTTACTTGTAAAATCCTAATAGAAATCAGTTTAACCATCATTATTAAGAATCTTGTTTAATATTGAGGCATGGGTTTCATTCCTACTTAGGCATGAGAATTTATTTGGTTTAGACTCTCCAAATAAGAACCTTGGTCCTACCCTGGTTAGAAAAGGGTGGTAACCTGTAGATAACCTGTTCCTATAATCTAGTAATAAAATATATGTTAATTAAAAAAAAAAAATCTTACTCAAATTACCCATTTACTTAAATAAAATAAAATAAAGCAATGATTTGTTGCTTTCAATTTTATTTGCAAAATGTTGAGAATAGTAAACAAGGAAATAGAATTGTTCAGAAGTAATATTTTTTTGAAGGGGGTGGTTGTATATACGTGTATGACTGAAGAGTTTACAAGTGCTCTTAAAGCCGGTGCTTTTACAGTTTCTGGTTACCTAATCTGCATTTAATATATTAAAGTATATTTAAAAAATATTATACTTAAAATAACAAAAACAATTTTTTAATTTAATTGATTATATTGCAAGTTACTTTTTATGAAAGTGCGAATACAGGTTATATTTTTTATGAATTTAGTTTGAAGGTTTAACTGCTTAGAAAATGGCAAATCTATTAGATCACAGTTTTTTGAACAGACAATTAGTCAAGGTTTAATTAAAGAATGTGATTATACGAAAAACTTAGGCCCTTGCCACATGGCTTCGACAAGAGAGCTACTCAAGTAGCTACTCAATAGCATCAATATGCTAAATGGGTACCAGAGCAATGGATAGAAGCCTAACCTCACATTCAAATAAAATTCAGGGTGGAATCCTCGGTCTTGAAGTTAGTACCTCTAGCAACCAGGTATATTGTTCTCACCCTCTACCCTCCTCCCATCTTCCTGTGATTATATTAGGAGGCAAATAAATTCAAAAATATAAGGAAAGAAATGGGATACTTCCAGGGTTTGGGGTGTATTAATATGCGATTTTAAATAGAGTTCATATTCATTTATTTATGGGAGGAAATTATTGATTAAGTGACATAAGACAATAGCTCTCAATTTCAGTAGTCAAGTTTTTTTATTATATTATTTTATCAACAATATGCTTTAGATGTTCTTGAGTATGATTCTACTATTTATTTTGAAATAAAACATTAAATATATAAACTGTGTTCCTGTTTGTATTAGTGTGCATGAAATGAGACACCACATATCTCAGGAACACCTGTACAAACTGATTAATAAAGAATTAATGGAAAACAATGCATGAACATTTTTAAATTATTATTCCTTCAATTTATTAGTTATTGAAAACATATATATATTTTTTAGTGCATTTTTATGTTCTTAAAATTGAGCTCTTGGCAAAATTTCAAATAAATTGCTGCAGAAAATGCAATTATTTTGAAATGTCTAGAGCTTGGAGAAGCCAGATAACATTTTTAATATGTACACTTAACTGTGTCTTTCTTGGGATGTATGTTAAATTTCTAATGTTGTTTTATTTTCTTAAATAAAAAGAATAAAATATGAAGATTTATACAAGGCCCTAATGATTAATTATACTTATTAGCAATTTCTGAAAAAAAGGGAATCAAATTGTCAATTTAAACATAGTATATAAACTTTTTATATTCAATATTGAAAGAGTATGTCAGAATATTATTGATATCTGCAACATTGGTATCATTCTGGTGACATTTTTCGTAACGAATTTTGTTATGCTTTACTGGTTTTATATTATTGTTGGGATACATCTTATATGTACCAAGATATCAAAAATGCCCAAATTTCAATTTGTATTTCGGGTATTTTTAAAAATTAATGAATGCCAAAACTAAAAAGGATATCAATATAAGAAGTTATTTTTTTTTTAGGATTTGTAAAATTAAACCTAAATTGGTTGAATATTTTTATGTGCAATAAATGGATTAATTCTAAATTAATTACTAAAAACATTGAATTCAGGATTAGAGTTATCATAAATAAACATGTTTTGCTTGGAAATATGGAAATCTTAATGTGCTCCTAGATTCTACAACTGTCTCTACTAGAAAATTTATTCTTGCAAGAAGTATGACACTTTTTTTTATTAAAAATAAAAAATGTTTTCATTTATTGTGTTATAGTCCTTGCAAAGAATATTAATTTACTTAGAAGTTGAATTATGGTGGCGTTATGTGTTTTATTTGTAGTTGAATGAAGTGGGAGGTGAAAAAAAGAAGGAAGGAGGGAGACCGCCCGATGCCAAAACTGGACCAAAAAATGAAGAGCAAAGCAGTGGATGGTTTGGAGGGATTTGGGAGAAAATTGCACTCCGTCCCAAAAACCAAATGAGGCTGCCCGATGACAGTAATCCTTCTGTAAGGTTATCTTATTATTTATTTTTGTATTAAACATTTTATTATCATTGTATGTCGAATGAAAGTGATCATCCGTGAAAGTAATTTTCTTACTTGATGGCTTAAAGATCAAAAACTTAATTACTTTCATTAACACAGTCACTGTGGGGTTAATATTCATAATATCGACCTATAAAAACAACTTTTAGCAGGCTTCCCTATGTGCTATTGAGGTTGTACTCATGATGCGATTTTTGAAAATTTCTACAACTGTCCATCGGACCTTCCCAGGAGATGACCAATATGAGATCTATGAAAATTAAAAATATATCAGTACAAAAGAAAGTATCTCTAGGTCTCAAAACAGCGATCTTTATTCTCTTATTTCATAAAGCAGACGTTCAACCCTCCTGGGCATTAGCAATGCTTTAAAACTACTCCTCTCAGTCAATATAATACCAATGTCTCCACAGAATGAAAACTCCTTAACTCAAACACCCTTACCAAGACGTAATTTGTCAAATAATATCTAATCGCTTAAAAGGTGTGAGACAAATTACTACTTGGTAAGGCTGTTTGAATTAAGGAGTTTTTATTCTGTGGAGAGTTATTGGTATTATATTGACTGAGAGGATTAGTTTTAAAGCATTGCTAATGCCCAGGAGAGTGAAACACCTGCTTTATGAAATAAGAGAATAAAGATTGCTGTTTTGAGACCTAGAGATCCTTTCTTTTGTCCTGAAATACTTTAATTGGTCTCAGTGATGATTAGATGCAATTAAAATATATATAGTTAATGATATATACATATATATCATTATTATGAGTTCTGTCAAAACATATTATTGAAACAATCTTGTTAAACTATTGGTGCTCTACAATTGTTGTTCTATGCATACTTTTGTAGCTCGAATATCAAGTGAGTTATTGATACTTTCTTATTTTCACCCTTCAGTAAATCCCCCACTTTTACTCTTCAAAGTTTTACTTAGAAATGGAAAATAAACAGGAGATGGTGAGAAGAGATCAATGGTGTGTCATGCCAGCATGTGGGAAATTTGCTTAGTTTGTGTAGTCCTTTCATGACAGACTTCTTTCTATTTAATTAGTTTGGAAAATTCAATTGAAACATAATTTTGTTGTTTAATTTCTATAATTGTGGTTTTCCGGGGGGTATTTCTAGACAGTAGTAAAAGTATGGTTGGGGCTACCTGCAGAGTAATGGGACAAAGGATTAGGCTAACCTACGTAACTAATTCATTGACTACTTACCTGCCTCCTCGCCATTGCTTGGCTAGGTTTATCCATTCCTATTCATATTTAAAATAAATATTAACAATTAAGAAATCCTATAAAGTTTATTATTAATTAATAAAATGGTAAATATCTGAGAGAAAAAATATCACTTTATGCTAACTAATTACATTTTATTTAACTACTTTTTCACATAAATGTATTCCACTTAATACTGCAATTGCATTCCAGAATTTTAATGTTTAACGTCTCACCAGGCTTCCTCTGACAATAGATATGCTATTTTATATGCAAAATAATAATGAAGAACACACCAAAGTATATAAAAATAAAAATAAACTTTTAAAATATTATTATTATTTTGAAAGACTGTAATTGTTAAGAGCACTAAAAAAAAATGTATATCTGAACCTCTTCCCTGGAAGAGAAACAAAAATTGATGAACCCTTTGTGGGGATTAAAGGCTGAGGTAAAGGAACTGTCCCTGTGATATCAATACAAAACTTGCCTTTTACTTTGATTTCGTGTGGCCATCTGCAGTATCACTGCCACACTCCGTGCCCTGAGTAATAAAAATGTATCTCGGTGTCAATGGTACCTCTTCAGGACCTATATCACTACTTTCGACTGATTCTATTAAATTTGTAAAAATTACGTTTTTCTTTTAGATAATTTGGGATGAAAAGAAAAAGAGATGGGTTAATTTGGATGGTGATAATGAAGGAAGTGCAAGTGTAAAACCTCCTCCTAAGGCTAGTGAAGCATTACCACCACAGGGAAACAAGTATAAAATCCAAAAAGGAAAATGTAAGTATTTGTTTTTGTTCAAGTGCGTAAATTTCACGATAAACAGTTTATTGTAAAATAAGTAGAGTATAATATGACTTACAAATAATTGAGCATTCCCAAAGATTGACAGAATACAAACTTTGCAAAGTTTATTATTGCGAAACCTCTTATGTGCCAAAATTGGAAATGGTTTATGGGTAATTCCTTGCTGTAACTGCAACATGCATATCTCTAAACAGTTTAATTCAGAATAGTTTTAGCACATGAGTGTTTTTCACTACAACATATAAGAGAAATTATAGTTTCTTATAACATCAAAAATCTTATAATTGATATTTGTCATGTAAGACAGTAAACAGAGTATTGGCTTATTAATGAAGGACAGATTTTGAAAATTTTCGAATAAATTCAACTTATTGAAGACTTTCATAGGATTTTTTCAGTATTCTTTTTGGATTTGAAATCTATCCTGACTGCCTCAGTACATTCTTATTTCCATTGAATGACTACAGTCCAACTTATTTATGTCCGAGGACAGATTGATACTCTTATATTGACATCCTACTTGTTTGTTAGACTTATATGCTGGATTTATATAGAAAACGATGAACCAATGAGTAGCGATCATTTTCCTTTTATTTTCAATATGAAAATGCCCCAGCACCATTTGAAGAATCATGTCATTATGACATCAAAAAAGCAGATTTGAATACCTTCAAATCTTTTATAATGGACCTTTTGCGATTTTCTGACAACCATAGCATACCAGACTTTAATAATTTACCGATTACGCTGCTGACATATATATCTCCAAAACAATTTTTTTTCATTTCCCCCCAGTATCTTGGTGGAATGAAATAAGTAAATGTGCAGAGAAAAATAAATGCCTTGATCTAAATAAATTTCAACAAAATTGGAATGGAATTCTCAGCTCTTAAAACACAATGTATCCTCTTTACAAGGAAAAGACGAAATACACATTTTTAATTATTTCTGTACAACTTGCAGATTTTACAAACAAGCACACTGAATTTTTTAAGAATGCATTTCGATTGACGACTAACTTGGGTGCCCCATTTTAAGAATCTACCTTCAAAATTTAACTGTTGTCATACCTGTCGGTGGAGACTGTCATCACTGGCTGATGGTCGAGTACAGCTGGCAAGCGCTTTCTTGCTGGAGTACAACTTTTTGACGGGCACGAAAGCGCTTGCCAGCTGTACTCGACCATCAGCCAGTGACGACAGTCTCCACCGACAGGTATGACAACAGTATCATTTTTACTGGCGGTTCTTACCCTTTATTTGAATTTTCAAAGGTTAACTTTACATTCTTACAAAATGTGGTGAAACAGAAAAGTAATGCTAAACTTACACTGATATACCAGATCACCCCTGGAGTTACTGTAGTGTATTTTTCTTATTTGCCAAGCCCACAGTTCTCAACATTCTAAATACTATTCTCAATGTTAGCCTTAGGTGCTTTTAGGTCCTAGCCCTATTGACAGTCTTCAGGAGAGCCTCCTTTGCAATGCAGGAGAAAATATCTTATTCTTAGATATTACCACAAAGCAAAATCTCTTCCTGCTCTGTTTAGATGATGTTTTGACTAATATCTATGAAGCATTATACCATCAAAAAGCATCACATGCCTATCCTTTTGTTTTAAGATACGATGATGTAAATTTTCTCTCTGATGTATGTAATCAGCCAATATCCTCTCAAATATTAATGGAAATCCCTCTCTGGATTATTAACTACACCACAGACCTATCATTAACATCATTTAAGAAGAAGCTGACACATTATCTAAACTTTAATACAAAACACATACTAAATTTCTGCATGGCAAACAAAATCATGCAATATGGTTTACAATGAACTATCACGGAGGTAGCTCAGCAGCTGTCACTATAGGAAAAGTAATCAGACAGAAGTTGTTCCAGTCCTTGAGGTCCAAAGTAGTAACTCAGGAAATAGAACTGGACGTCCTACACAAAGATATTACGAGACAGGCAAAAAGCCTCATTTTATGTGAATGGCAAACTGACTAAACTACCAATAAACTTTTATTTTTCGAACAATTTTCTAAAACATTTAGATATAAAATAGATACGGTTTATTTTGTTCAGTCTAAAAGAAATTAATTATGCAATTTTTTGTTATAAGGCTGTCTTCATTTCTAGGTTGGAATGAACGCACATTTCTGATTTTTTCCTAATTTGAATTTTGCATCATTATTAATCACTTAATAGTCAGATTTTTCATGAGAATTAGTGTTCAAAAGGAAATGTGATAAGCATATATATCCTACCATGTGTTTCCATTCAGAGAACACTGTGTTTCCTTTAATTTACAGTTCATGGGCAACCTGCTGCTTTATTACGTATATACTTTGTAATTTTTGTAAATAGCCATATTAAATGAAAATTTTCTAAAGTAGTATTTATTATTTTTTACTGTTAAAATTTCCTGATCACACAGTTTTTATAATTGTTCTTCTACTTATTTTAATTAAATTATAACATATAGTATATGCTAAGCCTAAAAAAAAAATCATTAATTTAGTAATATTTAATATATTTATCCGCATATATCATTAATTTTATCGTATTATTTTTTTCATACAGTAATGAAATCCAACTATGTAGATGTTATGGGAAACAAAGAAAAAGCTGATCCACCTCAGCAATCTAACTTCATGCCAAATTCTGTTCCCCCACCTGTTAAAACTAATTTCTTCATTCCATCTCCAGGTATGCAGTATTGTTCTTCATTTCCTTTTAAGTATTTATTAATATATATTAACAATATTTTATATATATATTTTATCATTATAATTTGTTATCAATTCTTCAGTTCAATTTCTATTTGTATTTGTAGTTGAGGGAAATGAGAATGCTCCAGTTGATTTCATTACTCCTGCTCCTCATAACCCAGTTTTAGCAGACTCCTCTGATAGTAATCATAAGCAACAGGTAAGAAAAGTTTTTTGTATTTTATTCTATTCTGATTTTGGTAATAAACTCCCATTAAATATTCTTATATTTTGAGATGGATAGAAAAATAAATATCTTGTTTCTGATTGTGTTAGATATTTATGTTTTAGATTTATTATTGGAAGATTTTATGAACAAATAACTGTTACTCATTATTAATTTAATGAAAACAAATTGTACCTTATTGAGGGTAAAAATAAGTGTTCAGGGTTTGTTTTTTTTTGTAACACTGAAGCTTAATTGACAGAAATGTAAAATTTATTTTATAAACAGTATTGTCCATCATTAGCTATAACTTTTCCCCATCTTTCTGGAGTATATGGATTCCGTGTTGAAAAAATTCTCGTCAATAATCGACCCAACTTTTGGTTTCTTCGTAAGATGTGAAATTCTGCTCGGCCAGACTATGACTCACTGACCAGAACAAGTGAAAGTCGGAAGGAGCAATATCTGGTGAATGTGGCTGGTGGGGTTCGGATAGGTCATCTCATTGAAACATCCTCAAAGAATGATGTCATACGAATTATACATTTTCCATTTTACTCAGCAGTCTTTTGCAATCTTTCTTCATAGTTCCTTGGATATAGAAGGACCAGTCTCTCAATTGAAAACCTAACAAGGCGTACTTACATGCTTATAAGCATTTAAATTTTATCCTACAAGGCATTTTGAATTGAGCAAAACAAGTGGAAATCTGGTGGGGCAAGGTTTATATTTTCTGACTGCTGGAGAAACTCATATGTGGTCTACACAATTTCTCTACGATTAAAGAGTTCTGAGTACTGGATGTTTCTGTTTTGTTCAAACTACTCAATTGTGAATGGTGATTTTTGGAATCAATCATTTGGTTTGAAAGTGGAGGTAGGCAATTCCTGCAATATTCTACTCACCACACTGAGAGCATAATTTTCCTTTGTGGAAGATTTGTTCTCCATGCTGCTTGGGGAGGTTCATCACCTCTGGACCAAGAACATCTGTCTATCACGTTATCACTAACAATCCAGTTGTCATCATAGGTCATTAACCGCTTCAGAAAACGATTAACTTCTTGGATGTTTGATAAACATGTTTCATAAGCTTATAAGTGGCATAAAAGGATCTTCCTTGAGTTCATGGAGATCTGAACATTATGCTTCCTAAATGACTTAAGTACTTTACACAGTGTATCATTGCGATCTATTAGGTCATGACTTTCTCAATGAGCTGATGTAACTACTACCCATCATCCTCATCGGTTTATAGGTCCTTATGTGCTTTTTTTATGTTTTGTATTCTGAACTCCAGATTTAGCTCCTCTCTTTTGATCTATTCGATAGCACTTGCTAGTGTTACATGTTTCTTTTCATCAATACATCATCAGCATACACCAGAGTCTATTGTGTACTGTACCACATAGAGAAGGTATTATTTTTCTGATTACCGTCTTTATTTCGAGTGTTTGATTTTCAGCATAGATATGCTTTCTGTGATCTTACCGTGCTTAAAATTATGATTTAGGCATTAATGCTATGTAGAAAAAGTCAGACATAGAAATGAAGTCATTATATTGTGGCTATGTAGTAGTTCAATATATCTATAGGATACACCTGGTGATTGTTTCCGTAAACATGAAGTCCTGATTTCCATGGGAACAAGAGAAGAGGCACACTTGAGGACACGTAGAGGTTACCCATTGCCTTCCGCATCCATTCATTCATCAATAAAGGCATCAGGAGGCAAACTTCAAAATTAATGCTTGAAACTGGCTTTCATGCTCAATCGTTTTGAACATATCTGAAAATTTCCATATGTTCTTCCATAATTACGTATTTAATTTTTTTAAAATAATTATTACAGTAAAAGTATTAATTAGTAATAAAGTTAAAGTATAAACAGTGTGGTCAGTATCAAGAAAGTCTTAAACTCATTTTCTACTAATTTGCCAGGAGGCTGTAAAGAGGATTGTTCTAAGCAAAACATGAAGAAAAAAATAACAGATTGAGATCAGGGTGACCATAAGTACACTTTTAAACATTATTAAATTGAATTTTAATGAAATTGGATAAAACAGGAAACAAAAATTGAATGGCTCCATTGTCAATGCAATATAATTTACTCCAAAAAACAAATAATACTAAGGCAGTTCAAGAATAAAAATCTCCTCAAAGATTAAATACTGATGAAACAAATGATTAATATGAAATAAATTAAAAAACACATAAAAGAAAGATAGTAATTATATATGTGTGTATATAATATATATATATATATATATATATATATATATATATATATATATATATATAAGTATTTTGCTTTTAAATGCAAGCCAACTATTACCTGTTAGAATGTGGAATATTGATAAAGATTTAGAAAACATTAGAAGAGTGTATGGTTATTAAGTAAAAAGTAGTTTAAGCTTTGTAAAGTATTTGCTTGAAATTAGACAAAGAGTACACTGATCATGCACGTACGCATGTAGTAAATATATTTAGAGAGAAACATTATAAAATAGAAAATTATGATAATATCAACATTTTTAAAAGCTGATAAATGGTTGAAAAAAGTAGAAAAGAAATTAAGCATTTAGACAATATATTTATAAATGTCATTGATGAAGATTAGTTTGAATATAATTTGAATTTATAGACTATTTCCTCTGGATATTGATTTAAATAATTTGTAATACAATCAGCTAAATGCAGCTGTTGCTTGGAATTTGTATTGCTATAAAAAAAATCAGTAGATCTAAGAGTGTTCAAAAAATGTAAGTTTGGTAATTGTGTTAAAATTTGACCATTAGGGATGAAAATCACCAAAGAAAGTATCAAGTATCCGAGGAAGTAGGTGCTGTTAGCAAACAAGAAAATTATTCGTTGTAAAGTATAGTCATGTTGATTTTAGCGTGCAGATCTTAAAAAAGAATATATTGGGAAACAATATAATCAGCTTTCAGGTTAATCAGAAACACTTTTTTGAGGCTCCTCACAATCTATTTCTTAAAAATGCTTATCGCTTTTGGGAATTGAATTCCCATCTTCAGAGCATCAGAACACAGGGCGTACGTATAGAGATGCTACCGGGCTGAACTCTGCCGACGTACTCCGTCATCAATGGATCAGCAAAGTTCAGCCTTGTAGCATCTCTATAGGCACGCCCTATGCTCTGAGGATGGGAATTTAATTCCCAAAAGCGATAAGCATTTTTAAGAAATAGATTGTGAGGAGCCACAAAAAACTGTTTCTGATTAACCTGATTCATCACCCTCACCACCAGCTGAAAATAAAAATGAATAATCGACTTTCTTTTTCCACTTTTCCTTTATTCTTCATCTCGTAAACTTCAGACCTAACTATCTTTTGTAAATTATAATAAAGAGATATTTTATATGTGTGTGTCTGTGTGAGAATTGTAATTTCTTAAACATTAAATACAGTTAAAACATAAAATATTATTATGTTGTTTTAATGAAGTATGATAAAAATCTAAATATTGATTTTTCTAATAGTTTACTGGATCGCTCATTCCTCTTTTTGGTTCTAAAAAGTGATGATGGTTTCATTTCTTGATCTTCCTGATCAGTGAACATTTGTCTCGGGCTATTTAAAGAGGTAGATTAATATTCATGAAATCCATGTTTGGAAGTTTGTTAAATGCATTGAAAAAAAAAAAAGAAAGTGATATTGGGTTTTAATTAATAATTAATAACATTGTGTTTCTTCCTCATCTGAACAAAGAGGATAGTATATAACTCGTGATGAGCAGAGCATGTTTTTTTTATTTCTTATTTGATTGCAATTCTCCCTTGATATGGATTATGAATTTAATTGTTATGGATTTCTTATTCTTTAATTGGTTTTTATTAGAGTCTAACTATTAACCCCTAAATAGCTGTATGTGGGCTCACAAATTCTTGGATGTTGTGACTCAATACTTTAGTTACCATCCCTTAGAGTTTTGAAGGAGAAATACTAACGTGTGATAGTTTTTTTAATACAATAATATAAATTGACTTTTTATAATCAACATTCAAGTTGATTTCAACAATTAAGTTATTTTTATTTTTCTTATCTCTTAATTTAATTTTTGTTTAATTCTTTATTTACAATGGGGTGCTACAGTCCTTGTAAGGACCTGGGCCTCTACAACCATCACAGACAATTCAAGCAGCTAGACTCCTCAAATTTTACTCAGTACAAAGAATTATTCAGACTTATCATCAGAAAAGTGGTAGACATTTTTTTTTTTTAAATGATCAAACATTTTTGTTGTTGTTTGAGCTTTAAATTTTAACTGTAGCACTTGCATTTGGGGTCACATTTCACTTAGCTTATAATTTATATGTATTTATTGTGCTGCACTGCTTTCTCACATATTAGTATGTAAATAATGTGTGCTGGTTTGAACGAGGTTTGTATTGCACAAGTGAGTTATGACCACTCATGAAGGAAAGATTGGTTGTTAACACAAAATGCTTCTATGGAATTAACTATTACTGGACATTTTTGCATGACACTTTTAATTAAAAATACAACTTTTATAATTATAAATGATCATTTATAAATAATTTTTCATGGGCTATTTTAATATGTATGAGATTATTGTTTAAATACCTAAGGACTCAAAAATTGTTAAGAATGGAAATTAAAGTTATGCAACACTAGTGATTATTTAGTTATATTCAGATTTTATTAGGATCAGACTTATCCTTATATTCGGATTATGGTATTTCCTTTAACTTATTGATGCTTTTGCTACTTAGAAAACCTGATTTCGTTTGGCCAAAAAGCTTAAAATAACTCAATATTCAAAGGCTTGAGTTAAAACTGAAAGTCTAATTTATTAAGGGCTGAAGTCGGACAAGGAGGAATGGGAGTTAGAGAAGAGGAAATAATCTCTCATGCCCCCTCTCCTACTCTTGCTATTTTTATTTGATATTGTTATATCACTAATCATGTCATATATTGATAAAATCAGCTTAAATATCGAGTATTGTTTACATAAAGTTTTAACCAAGAAAGAAATTGAGAATAAACCTTTTGTTGTAGAGTCTTCCGAATATGTGGAAATCTGGTTAGTTTACTAATGCCATCTATATAGGTTCATCTAAATAGTAACATCCAGTTTTTATGATTTATGAACTAATGCACTTAAATTTTTATTCTTACGAATATATTTTAAGTGAATTTCATTTCTCTGAGTCCTTGGTATTTATTTTATGTACTATATTATATATTTTTTATATTTATATATTTTATGACATATTATTTTAAAAATGCAATTTTTTTTTTCTTTGATTTGGTTTTCTCTAATGCTTATCATTTTTGATGATGTTTAGTAAACTTAAGACTGTCTGGAAATTCCTGTCTTATGGGCATCCTTTGTTTGTCATTTAACTTTGATGATGGGTACATTTTATACTAAACCTGTATGTGTATCCAAAAATATAAAAGTTTGTGTAAGTTGCTATTCTAAAATTTTCACTGTTTATGCTATTATACAATACCACCTTAATCTAGTTGAAAAAAAAAAATAAATAATGGTGTGGTAATTCCCTCTTAATTGAGGAAGTAAAAAGTTTTGTCCTCTTGGATGAAGCTTTATTTCTAGTAATTAGTTTCTGTGAAGTATAGGCTAACATAAAACAGCCCTTATAATATTTAAATAAAAAATAACAAAAAAAAAAGAGTCCATGATATTTGAAGTTGAACAAATAATTGAGGCGACGGTAGTCGTGCAGGCTATGGTACCTCTACCATTCCCCTCAATAAACCGAGTAGAAACTCATTCATTCATTCATTTCTCTGTTAGAAAAAAAATGTAATTCATCATTGGCTAACAGAGTTCACTAGTGTTGCAGCATTAGTAGAATAGTGGTAATCGAGTGAGTAAATCTGTCTCACAAAGGACTTTGACCCTCCTCTACCTTGGCTACACCTGGCCTCTTTTGTCTGACCATTACA
The DNA here is from genome assembly GCA_019009955.1 of Riptortus pedestris. Lineage (NCBI taxonomy): Eukaryota > Metazoa > Arthropoda > Insecta > Hemiptera > Alydidae > Riptortus > Riptortus pedestris. Next base: position 20,221,064 of record CM032229.1, read on the forward strand.
ACCCATATTAACCAAAGCAGGAATGGTGCTCTTTGGTTAATAAGGGTTTTACAAGTTGATCACTCACTACGAAATAATATCCCTGAGTGCGAATCACACTTAGGGGTGGCTAGAGATCTCTAAAGTCAAAACAATTCCAACTAGAAAAAAAATAATACAAAATAAAGAAATCATTCCTCCAGTATAAATATTATTTTCATGGCTATTCGTCGATACCATTTATTACAGTTTTCAACACTTTTGATGGGAGAGTAACATCTTAAAGGAATTGACTAATTGTACTGGCATGACTAATGAGGGTGGGTGCTGGCAAAAATGGTGCCTAAGCCGTGAATTGAAAAGTATTGTCCCTCTTCAATATAATAGCATGGGGCATCATATTAGGAGAATTTGGCTCATGAAATAAGTTCTTGGTATGGGTCAATAGTAGTGCCTGTAGTTTATAAAAAAAATCAATAAATAATTTATTTTAATTTAATTATTTACTGATCGTGTATTCTGTTCTACAGATCAATAAAATACAATGTATTTTTATGTTGTGGCTTATAGTATCTCATGTATTATATTGGCTTATATTTGTTTTGCCGTTATTTGTTAAATCTTGGTCTCATTATCAGGCAGCCATGTGAAAACAGATTGCTAAAAATAAAAGTCCGTCATGCAGGGGCTGTGTAAACTAAGCAGATTTCCCGTGTGAAGTTTTACAAAAAATCGATCTACATACTTGTAACACTCATCACCACCGTGAATATTATGTAAATAAATACAAATAGTAATGAGAAATCTTTCAGTCAATTTTAATAACCTCCCAACGGAAAGTGTCTGAATTGCAAACAAACAGGCCTCCACCAACATATTAATTAAATTATTTAATTTTAAAGTCTGTTGTTATCATGGGGAATTGAATACTTATGGAATTGCCTCAGTTCCAGATGGTCTTAAGTTTATCTAATTAATTTAAGAAATACAAAAGAAAACATTTAGAATTAGTCAGTAGATTGCAAGGTATGTGGTGGTATAGCAATGCTTGTATTGTGCATGCGCTTTAGCTCTCAAGAAGCAGCTCGGTGAGTTCACTATCAAGGGAAGTACAGTTTTACATGGCTCCTCCGCAGGCCTACTCCCAGCCATCTAGAGTAAGTATTAATCATTTACTATATAGATTATGCTTGCTATTTTTTACCTTGTCCTTTTTAATTTGAAAATTCATCAATAGCCTTACTGGACAATCATTTCAATAACTTTTCCCTCCAGAACCTGTTTATAGTAGCTACTGACACTTTGTTGAATTTGCTTTATAATTATGCTTGCAAATCCTTAAGCCTAATATCCTGTGTAAATTGGGGCTGGGTTTTATCTTAAGGGAAAATAAACATATTTGGTGTATAATAGAATCTCTGTTATCTAAAATTCTTACTTTTGTGTAAGTAACCTAGTTTTCTACTCATAAACAAAATTTACCTGGCAGCAATATTGCAATCAGTGGCATTTTTCTGTGATGTGATTATTCATATGAATAATCTTTAAAAAAAAAGATTATACAACACACTTTTTTTTTTCTAAAACGAGGCCCATTATTTTGGATAACAGAGGTTTTATTGTAATATATTTAAATTTTATAATTGTAAATATTTGGGTGTTTTAAATAGAAGCATGATTAACTGTGGAATGCATTTTTACTTGCCATTTGCTTATAATTGGAATGTAAAGGAATTACTTAATAATGTAATTTTATTTATGGGATTATGTGTTTAATTAATTATACAAGCAAGCCTTAACTTCTGTTTGTTTTTATTTTTAGAAAAGTCCTTTTAAAGAGTTCTTAGTGCATAAATACTTTGATGTATTATTTGTCTTTAGAATTCAGTGCTTCAGAAATTCCATATTTAGTATTACTGCTTTTTATTTTTCTTATTTATTGATCAAATAATAATCATCATTAAAATTGATTGGAATATATTAAAATTACAAATATAGATAATGTATAAAATATATAAAATGATCCGTAGAAATGTTACATTGCATTTAAAAAGTATACTAATAGGTCTAAATAACTTACAACAACAACAAATATCTTACATTGATATTAGAAAATCAATTTAATTATACCTCACAGTTTAATTTTAGAATATTTATGTTCTTGACTAATTCTTATCAGAAGGTTTTAATGCAGTAATGAACAGTATCTTCCATGCATGCATGTATTACTTAATATTAGAATTTTTTTTTATTATACAAACTATTACATATTATTTTAAAGGGATTTGGCATTACAAGTTATTAATCGCACTTTTCTTCTGAAATCGATTCTTAATTGTCAATTGCAACAACATCCAATAGTGCTTTTCACTTAAACTGGATTCAATAGAAATATCTCCTAAAAAGATTTTTCATTTCTTAGGAAAATTCTTATTTTATTTATTTATTATTATTCCTTATTTTTTTATTATCATTTATATATATATATATATATATATATATATATATATATATATATATATATAACATTTTTATCGTTTAAAAGATAACTAAATTTTTTATGTGTCTGTCAAACAAAATTTCAGTCTAAAGAGTTGAGATGTTATTCTGGAAATTATTAAGTTATTTTTTGTAAACCGAAATTTCACTATCAGATGTTTATCACTATATTTTGTCTTTATTACGTTTATTTTATTAATTTGATTATTACTCCTGCCCTTAGACCATACAATAAAATGTATCAACAAATGACCTCATATTTGTTATGAACCAATTTACATAATATATAATATATGTGAAGGGGATATATTGGTCTAATATTTTATTCAGAGAAGAGGAGCAACAATCAATAAGAGATTTGTATTTTAACTCTTAAGGAATAGCAGCTCATTAATGGCTGAAGTCTTCAATGCACTGAGTTTAGCTATAATTTGATACTAATTTATTCCAGTAACTCAAGAAAAACAGAATTTGTTCAAGTCCTCATGATTTGCAGAGTTGTGTGTTACTTGGAGGAGGCTAATAGTGTTCCAGGCATCGACTTGCTCAGTCAGTGGCCTGTTCGCAGCTTTACTTTGTCTATTTGTATTAATAATTAACAATTTTGATGTTTGTATTGGATTATTTTTGTATGCACAATGATGTAATGGTTTCATATTTTTATATGTAGGGATGTATGTGAAGGTTTACTTGGTGTATGAATGCCTCGTTATGTGTAGGCTTACTATTTGTTTATAAATGTCTTTAGAATATAAATTTACTTTAAATTTTAAACATATTGGAAGCAGCCGATAATATATCTATTTTTTGTGATGATGTGATACCTCACAGAATTCCCATTCCTTATTTATTTAAAAGTGGTCTTATGAAATATTTTTTAGCAGATTTCACTCAAGGGAAATCAGCTATTGAGACACCCATGACATGATGAATATGGGGCATATTCAATATTTTTTATATAGAGAGAGGGACTCACACACATAATTCTGTCCCTGCTCTAGCGGTCACAATTTTTGTTCGATCATTTCCAAACTCGATATATAAGAATTTGATGATAAAGTAAAGACGAAGTTCAATAACGCTGGAAATCAGATCGAGTGGAGGAAGTGTTTAGAGGGAGGAAAATCAAAAATTCAAAATATCACCATTATTATGAGTCTGATTAAAAATTGTATAAAACTAATCTTGTTGCAAATTTGATGTTCGGTAAATTTGTTTTATACACTCTCTATTCCGAGAGATATTTTATTGAGATATTTGCATTTTTTAATTTTCAGCTTCCAGAAAATCTCCCCTTTTGATCATTGTACGTTAAAAATAAGCCAATATATCATGAAGCCTGTTATGCCAAGCTTAAACACCAAATATTATTTTCAGTGGACCTGTACTATATGAGATGCACACAAAAGTGTTGTGTGAAGACTTCATTAAGATTTTATAGTCCTGACTAAAAAATGTATATTTGATCCGTACCATGCTCGATATGTAACTGTTTCATTCAACACTAAATATCATATTTGTGAATGACTGAAATTGGACCACAAATTGAAGGGGTTTAGAGAGGACTAATTAAAAAAATCGAACTATCTCTGTTATTATGAGTCTAGTCAGATAATGTTTTAGAACCAGTCTTGTTAAACTATTGATGCTCAATAATTGTGGTTCTATATTTTTTGTCCCAACTCAAATATTAATCGGGTTATTCGTTCTTTCTTGTTTTCAGCCATCAGTAAACCCCCATTTCTGCTTGTCAAGGTTTTTGCTTAAAAACGTAGAAAATGAGGTCACTATTGTATCATTTGAGCACAATGGAAATCTGGTTACATTAAGCAGCCCCTGAATGACAGATTTTTCCTATTTTAAATTAAAGATATTAATTGATCGGTTGTTTTGAATTCCTTAGAGTAATATTTGATTATGCATTTCAGGTAGGAGTGAACCCGCCGCCACATATGTATAACCCATCAAGATACCCATCATAATGGGGTGGCTAGAACTTCATTTTTATTGTTGCTTTTTCTGTTGTTTTTATTTTATTTTTTAAGTTTACAACTTTGAATTCACCTATCTATCCAAATCTTTGTCGAATAAATTAAACTGTAAATATTTTTCACTTCAATGTATAGTTATTGTATAATTTCAAGTCATAATTACCGAATATGTCTTGTATGAAAAAGGTATTGGTGTTAATATTATGTAGATGAAAGGATTGTGATTAACCATATTAATATGCCAGACTTCATTTACTTTGTAAATCAAACATCATAATAGTAAACAAAAGACTAAGAAAAGACACATAAGGTATAATACATATTTAACGAATATACATTATATAGCAAATTATATGGCCTGTTTTTTAGACAAGGTAATTGAAGTATTTATTAAGTGCAATGTAAAAAATGGAATGTTTATATTGGATGTAGGTATTGATGTATATTATTTATGTAATAAAAAGTATATATATATATTATTATTAAAAAGAGGCTGGTTTTAAAGATGTATTTATGAAATCAAATATTGTTGACTCAATATTTTTTGTTGTTATTTTCCTATGTGTTGACTTTAAATGCTCACTTTTGTTTTCTAAGGAAAATATATATATTTGGGCTCTTATTTCTATTGTTCTGATTTAAATAATAAAACCAACCTAACAGTGGTGTGTTTACTTTGTGTTTGGAGAGTGGGGCTACAAGTTAATCTATCTGATAATATTTTTGAGAGAGTTTTTAAAATATTACCCTTACAATTTATTTTAAACTAGGTTTTTATAAATAAAAATATTTAAAAACAACGAACATTAACATTCGTTGTAAAAATGTTTGTTGCTAATGAATTGTTGAAATTTTCTTCTATTAAATACATGATTGATGCCGATCGCCTGAGAAAATTATGTAAGAAGTCCTTTAAAAGTTTTGCCAGTCATGTAAATGTGTGTTAAGAGCAAAATCTGGTCCACCATGAGCTATTTGATAAGCTTAAGTGAGAGAAAATATAATGATTCATTAACCTGCAAATAGATTACTTAAAAATATTATTATTATTTTATTGTAATTATGGACCAAACTCGCAAGAGTTGTGCCTAGATGGTCAAAGGTCCATTTCCGATGCCTTTCCTTTTGTTCAGTAGTCCCTCTCTCCAGAGGTCCCATCCACTCCTCCGTCATCCTCACCTATGTTGCATCTCTTCTATTTCTCTGTTCTCTATCCTCTGACAAAAACAAAAACACAGCAGTATCTTTTTACAATCAATTTGATTTAAAAATACTTATTTCACTGACTTTTGTGCCCATATGTTGAAATCCTATTTATATTTCTTTATTTAGGCCCGTAAATATTAGGAATTTCAATAGGTTTTTTTATAGAGTGGCTATCGTCCCCTAGTATTTTAGACAGTACTTCGGATATACCAAGGGACTTTCTGATGTCCTTATACCTTCTACGCTCTGTAAGTGTGCAAGTATCAGCTCAACTCCACAAGCAATGCTAGCTGGTTCTTCCCTTTTTATCAGGTGCTGGTGTGTGGACGATTCTAAGGCGTCATATCATTATTTCATCCCTGCTTTTAGTGCTTGTAGAAATATTCCAGGGTATGGCACTACTTTTTAGAGTGAGGAGCTTATTGTCACGCAACTCATGCCATTGCCATCCCATTGCATGTTTTTTTGTATGATTGATGGCATCAGCCATTGGAATTTCAGACATTAGTGTGTCTTTTGTGATAGCTTTTGCGGCTAAGGCGTCAGCTTTTATATTTCTGTCTATGCCACAATGCCCTGGTATCCATAGAAATGCTACATAAACAGTTTTCTTGCACAGTTCATTAAAAAATATAATGATTAGGAATTTCTATTGTATGTTTTTTAGTAGTAGTAATTTAAGAATATACCCCACACAAGTTGAAGTAAGCTCTCATTCCTACGATTAGTATAGTCATAATGTAGCGCATGGGACAAGAAATATTACCTAAATAAAGGGGGATATATTCCCTAAATAAATAAATGTGAACTACTACACAACAGCCAACATAGACACAATATTAAACTGAATATTTGGCTTTCTGCTCCTATTATTCCACTGGAGAAAAGTTAACAGTGTTTTACTGACTAGATCTTTTATCATATGTTTTAGAATAAGGTGGCTTTACCAATTATTTACTTTAAAAAAATGTGCTAAAATTGCGGTACACCAAAACAAAAAGTCAGAATCTCCAAATTTATTAATTTAAATAACGAATTAGGACCAATGTCAGTATTCTAAACACAATTCATTCTTTACATTTTTTTGAGAAAACCAATACTAATGAAGATATTAATGAATATGTGTTTTTACGTTCAAGTTAACCTCCTGCTCCTAGTTGAAAGTTTGGATTCTCATGTAGCCTATGTTGTACCTTGGAATAATTGACTTACAAATATAAAATTTCATAGAATTCCTCCAAGCCGTTTCTGAGTAGCAAATGGGCGGATAGACAATATTTCCAATTTTGATGTCATTGTTCTTAGAATGTTCTGAAATATGAAAAAATCTCTCATGTCGAATTTAATTAGAAAAAACTTAAGAGCTTTATTTATATGGATATCCAAAACTTTTTGTGATATTTGATTACTTATGTTGTACTAACTTGTGTTAAGATACTCCAGAAGGAAGAAACTGTTGAAGAAATGGTTGCTTGATATAATATATTTAAAATGAGACATTTTGTGAGTGATAAAAAAAACAAAAAAAAACCTTATATTGAGGCCTATTGTTTTATGGGAGACAAGGAAACATAAACATAAAAAAAAAAAAAAAAAAAAGGATGTAGTCATTACTACTCTTATTCTGAAAACAACAGAAGATACTAATGTTTAGCTAATTTGAGAGAGAAAATCCAACAGAATAAACAACAGTATCAAATCCCCGAGATAGTTTTTGACATATATCACTCTAGATTAGATACAATTTCCTATTCTTCCCGAAAATTGAAAAATTCAAAGAACTATGAATTAATGTATTCGATAATATTAGAGTAGAGATATAAGATATATTCAAAAACACCATCTGCAAAAGATGAGTGCCATAAACTTAAAGCAAGTGCATGCATATTAAAGGCAGACTAAGCCAGCCAGTAATAAGTTCAATAGGCTAGCCCTAGATGCTGATAATTAGAAAAGGATACAAAGTATTTGCACATTGTGTTTTTTTTTATTAAATTATGAATTTAGGTAATAAAAAAATGTTATAACGTAATAAATAAGAAGTATATTTAAAACAGAATTAATACATATCTATTTCAAATGAAAAACCTCTTGGTTAGTAAAATAAAACTTATTTGCACATCACACTTTTTCTTCCTTTTTTTAAAATTTAATATTTTGTATGTAGTCCATTAGCGCTAATTACTGCTTGTAAATATCTAAGCGTTGAGTATACAAGGTTTTTAATTAAATCTGGATTAATGTGTTTCCATTCTTGTACTAAAGTATTCTTGAGATGGTGCCTTCTAACATGTGGCATAAATTTTCAATTATATTCAAGTCTGGTGTTGTGACTGTGCAGTTTTTGACGAACATTAAATATTAATCAATCTTTAGTTTCATTGGCTGTGTATATCGAATCATTGTCCTTCTTGAATATAAACTGATTTTGGATTCCCAATGTAGCGGCACTTGCTAAGAGATTGCCCTGAAATTCTCATATAAACTTCTGAATTTAAAATCCTTTCAATATGTACAAGATTTCCATCTCCATTTAAGCTAGGTATCCCCAAACCATTGCATTTGCCCCATGTTCCATAGTAACCATAATGTTTTGCTTTTTCAGTTCCTCATTCCTCCAGCGCCAAATAGGCTTTCAACCATCAAATAACAAATTAAACTTGCTCTCATCAGAGAACAGCACACTTTTCCAAAAAGTGAGGGGCTTGTTAATGTATTCTCTAGCAAAAGAAAATATTTTGTTTCGATTGATCTCACTAATATAAGGTTTTTTTTCTCGAGGCCCTGCCATAAAGACCTTTAGAATTCAAAAGACTCCTTACCATTTTCGTGTTGACATATGCCCCAGAAGTTGATTCGACCATATTAGCTAGGACATCTCCACTTACAGCTGCATTTTTAAGAGCTTTAATTTTTATTTTTCTCCATTCTTTCAATTAGTATCTTGAGACGACCTTTGCACCATTTATTTGCAGTTGAACCTCAATCTTCATATCTCTTAATTACCTATCTTACTTTAGAAAAATGAAGACCCAAATAATCTAATATTTCAAGATACAATTTTTGTTGGTTAGCGAAATAAAATCACTTTTTCAAAAGTAGGAGCACTCAGTTCACTCGTTTTTGGCATTATTAAGCAGTTAAAAATATGTAATCTTACATCATTGAAATATTTTAGAATACTGACAAAAAAGAACAGGATTATACTCTAGGAAGTAAAAAATAAACCTTTGTACTCTTGTACAGGGTGGGGCAGTCAAACCGCACGATTTAACAAAGCCAGTGTAGTAGAGGAGGTGTATGGTGGGGGAAGTAGCAGTGACCGGAATGTTCTAGACGTTTGGAAGTTAGTAACCATGGAGAAGTGGACCGGTGAACAGCGCGGCTTCATTGTTACAGCATATTTAGAAAATGGCCGAAGTTTCATTCGTGCACAACGCGAGTTCCGCCTACATTTTCATCTTGCGCCTCGTGCGCCTGTTCCAAGCAGGAAAGCCATTTCTGTTTGGACTAACAATTTAAAAACAGCGGGTAAAACAACAGTAACAAGGGGTGGTAGTGTAAGAACTGTTAGAACGCCCGAGAATGTGGAAGCTGTACGTGAATCGTTTACAAGAAGTCCACGAAGATCTGCCAGGCGCCATAGCATTGCTCTTGGACTTTCAACTCGCACCGTAAGACGAATTTTACATGATGACTTACATTTACATCCGTATAAAATTCAAATTGTGCATGCTTTGAATCCTACAGACTATCCTATTCGTGTTGGCTTTTGTGAGCACATGTTACAGTTATTTGAAGACAACCCACTGCTCGTCCATAACTTATGGATGAGCGATGAGGCTCATTTCCATCTAAGTGGAAACGTAAACAAACAAAATTTTCGGTATTGGGCTGTTCTTAATCCTCAAGAGCTTCATGAAAGGCCACTCCATTCGCCCAAAGTGACTGTTTGGTGTGCGATGTCTACGAATGGAATAATTGGCCCATATTTTTTTGAGGATGACAACGGCCACGCCGTTACAGTAACATCAGCTCGCTATATTCAAATGCTGAACAACTTCCTCATTCCTGAACTTCGACGATTTCATGTGAATGAGGACACTTATTTTCAACAAGATGAAGCAACTAGCCATACGGCAAGAGTATCAATGGATCTTATGAGAAATCTTTTTCCGAACCGCTTGATCAGTAGGAATGGGGATATTCAGTGGCCTCCTCGATCACCCGATCTAAGCTCGTGTGATTTCTTTTTATGGGGATACCTCAAGTCAAAGGTTTTTGAGACTCGTCCAGCAACAATACAGGACTTAAAAATGCGGATTACACAAGAAATTCGTGCAATAACACCAGAGGTGCTACGACGTGTTAGTGAGAATTTCAGTTCAAGACTTAGACAATGTGTGCAAAATGATGGTCGCCACCTTACTGGAGTAATATTCAAAAAGTAACAATTTTTCTGTTTATAACAAAAATTTCCATTCGTGTTCTTACTATTTGTTGAAATATATTACTTAAAAATATTTTCTGTGTAAGTTATTTTAATACCTAAAATAGTGCCGTTTGACTGCCCCACCTTGTACAAACAAAGAAAGTGTGCAAATACTTTTTTTCCTGGTGTTTATGTTTTTAAAATATTTTTTTATTATGATCAAGGCTTTCTATTGAATGTTTACTGTTATTTAACAAGTTTTAGTCGTATTTATTCTTGGGTAAACTCAAATGGATTGTTTTAAATTCATTATTTAATGAAAAAAAAACGAGGTGTGCAAATACTTTTCCCCTCACTCTATCATTAGCATTTAGTGACTAGTTCTCTTTCGTAGATCTTCATCAGTAGCCGTCTAAGGGTTATCTGTGTTTCATAAAGTGAAATAGAAAATACAATTTCTTACCTAAGAAATCTCAGAAGATAAGAGTAATTTTGTGTTGTCATGGTATTAATTAACGTCCACTTTATGCAACTAAGGTTAATATTGGGTTGGGTTATAAACAGCTTACCATCCTTTTCTAGCCAGGGAGGGGAACTAAGGATTTTATTTAGTGAGCTCACTAAACCCCTATTCCCCTAAATTTTTATCACCAGTTACAACAGGACAAAGTGATAATGATATATTTTTAGTAGACAAATTATAATTGCACATGTTTTATTTAAAACTTAAATTTAAGTATACATAATAAATAAATAAAAATTACAATTATCAATAAAAATGAAATTGCTGACAGTTTTATTATTCTCTTTTTATTTCAATTATGAATTTTTAGAAAACTACCTCCCAAAAACTCCAGTAAATCACATTTTTCTAATTACAATAAATTAATATATTATATAAACAACAATTTCCTTATGTGAAATAATAAAAAAAGAAGTATTTATTTTGTGTATGAATCAAATGGTTATTGAAGTCTTTAATTTATAATTACAAAACAACACATTTTCAGACAATATATTTCAACTTCAATGATTTGTAAGTTTAATTTAAACATAATTTTATTTAATGATGAAAATGACACTGACAAAACATTATGCCTATTGTAAAACAATTGGTAAATCGCCCACACAGATAGGGAGGAAGGAGCTCACTGAAGACAGTCAATTTTCACTAATCTTATTAAAATGTACTTATATTGAATAATAAGCTAGATTTAACTATTCACTGTTTTTGCCCAATACAACTTATAACCTCACTTGCAACGTGAAGATAAATTTTTTTTTTTTTTTTCGGCATTTCTTCAGGTGTTATCCAAATCTTCCCTCTATCCTCTTTTTGATTCTAGTCAGGCTTGGGGAAATGCACAGGTGAGATATCTGCAACTTGAAGCTATCATCGCTGTCAAGATATCTTGCAATCAAGATCCTAGCGTTAATGAAAGTAACGCATAGGCAATTCTGTTGCGAACATTTCAGATATTAAAATTATTTTAAAACACCTAAATAAATAATGTGAGGAACTTTTGAATTCTTAAAAAAGGCACAACACTGTACTAGATTAGGAAAAATAACTCTTAAGCTAGAGCTTATTATAAATCAATGGAAAGAAAAATATAATTTGTATAATAATTCTATGGAATGATATGGTTTTATTAATAATTATTTGACAGCAAATAAATATTCCTTCCTCATAAAGCAGTTAAGACAGATAGATGCATTCATTTCCTCGCTATAATATATACACACTTAATGAAGTATTAATAAAAATAATGTATATGCATATTTATTATGTACACACAAGATTTAAAGAACAGGAGTGACAATTTTTCTTCATATTTAGTAAAATAAGAAATTATAAGATTTAATGCATTTGATTAAGATATTTGATAAACTACATAGTTACCAAGAGACAATGCACACAGAAATTATCGAGAAAATAAATATTTGTCGATTAATTTCCAAGAAAACTATTAAAGAGAAACTAATAGTCCTTTTTCAATACCAAGTAACATTTAAAAAATACCAAACCCAATCACAAAGCCCTTAAGAATAATTTCTCCTACCTAAATATAAATTAAAATGTTTGAAGGGCCATGACCTGCTGCATGGCTTTAATGGGAGGGCAAATGATCTCCTTGATATATTCTCGACCGGCGTTGTGTTGCCAGTGAGGCCTAAGATCTTTATTCAGTAATTTCCATTACGTCGCAAAGGTGTGTGAATGCTAGAGTAACAGACACGCATGCCCAACCTCTCAAAGTCCAGTACCAAACAACTAAAAAGTTACAATAGACATCCAAATTATGAATGAAATTTAAAAAAAAAGTTTTTATTCTATAGTAAGCAAATATATATGAGTAGGCAAGTATACAACTGTGAATAGTACACATTTCCTATGCTATCTTCAAACTAGTATTTTATATGGTAAATAATGTAAACCAGCCCAGATCTATTTTTGTTCACAAAGGGCACTTTTAAACAAACCAACACAGCATGAATTTTTTTGTATCAATCAGTTCATAATATATTTTTTCTCCTGCTGGCTAACATACCCTGTAATACAATAATATTAAAAAATATGATTTCCTTGGAAAAATTATATTTCCTTAGCTGAACTATAAAGGAAGACAGACATTTAAGTGTTTAATAGCCAAATTTATCTAAAAAAAACCTGTTAACAAGTCTAATCAATCTGAAATGTTCCAACATTTATAATTAAAATAAAAGGTAGAAAAGACCCTAACAGTATAACAATACCATGAGTGACTACATTTTGAACTGTAATACTAGAATGACCTCTTCTCAGTGAGACCTCGTAAGTCATAAATTCGGTATTGAGGAATCGTCTAATCCAAAACAGTTTGGCTGAATAATGTTGTACGTACATTTTAACGTAATAGTTTTGAAAAGGACTTAATTATCATTTAAGTAACTGATGTACTATACATGACTTTACTATTGGATTATATGGCTTTTAGCAAAGCCTTAAGATAACTCTGAAAATTCACAGATATTTGTTAGAGATATATAGAGATATACAGAAAATGGAGAAACTGCTACCTCATTACATAACAATGATCAAAATTACAAGGATTGGAAATGAAGTAATCAGTTTCTTTTTACAGTTTTCAAGGGCATTATTAACCTTTATTTAGTGTGCTAAATAAGGATCATAGACTAGTTTTATAAAACATGGTTCAATGTTATAAGGACAGTTAAAACTTTAAATGATTTTTTATTTAACTTTAACTATAGTGTAGTTTGTCACTCCTTTTTTATTTTCACTCTTCAATAAATATTTATTTGAAAAATACAATTTAAATATTATATATGGATATTATCAATGTACACAAACACACAATTCCATTACTCCCCATAACTAATAGGTTATCAGAATTATATGATAATAAATTTTCAAAATTAATAGTGAAAAATAAAATACTTGGTTTTATATCAGTTTTATTTAATATATTAGTCAAAAAGTGATGCAAATCAAAAGTATAATGTAAATAATATCTATTCTTTAAAAAAAGTAAGAGCACTGATTTCCTTATTTACATTAGCGTATATGCTTCTATCTTCTACTTAATCTACAATGTCTAAGGAGCTTTATTATTATATATCTAGTTAACAAAAAATTGCCTTAAAATGCAACTGAGGTATAGACATAATTCTGTACAGTAGTTATACAGAGTATATAGATAGCACACTAACTAATACTTGTGTGCGTGGTTATATACTTTACTTTTGGTAATGTATTTATTAATATTGTTAAATTAAAACTACTAAATGAAATTCATTTTTTTTTTAAAGAAAAGAAAAAGAAAATATTGCAATTGAAAAAAAAAAAAGATAATAAAAACAAAAATTTCTTTTAAGCAACACAGTAAAGAAATTGTGAATGAAAAATGGACGAAATGAAGAAAACTAATAACAAATTTTAGAAATGTTAATGATCTACACTTTCCTGCAAAGACTTCTAAAACAATTAATTTATAAACAATAAAATAATAATGAATAAAGAAAAAATCTATAAAATTATCTTTACACAATCTTAAACAATATCAGATGAACTAAAAGTAAATGACTGGACACAAGAGATCAGGAAATATTCTGAATAAAGAAACAGGTAAAATGAAATAACAGTAAACTGAATAGTAAAGTATCTCAACAAAATTTTGTTTCAAATTATATTTTTATGTTGAACTTGTTGAAGGCTGTGGTGAACAATCTTCCCTTGTTTGCTTTTTCCGCGGTGTTTCATATGTTTCGTCAGGATGCGGCCTCTTCGAATTCTCAGGAGACTGGAAAAAATACAATAAATAATAAATAACTAAGCCAAGGACTAATTGAGGAATGCAATGGAACTTTGGAAACTATAACATAAAAGAAATCAATGCACGCACACGCACATAAATATAAATTACAAAAGTTGTCATTTTGGTCTCTAATAGGAATAGTTAATGGATTTTTTTATGAATTTATATTTTAGCAGGGAACCCTTAAAAATTTGTTTTCAGAGGATGTTTAACTACTAAGAATCTAAATTTAAATGAAAATTAATCACATAATCAGCTTACTACTGAATTATTGAGATGACTTGAAAAATCTCTTCATCAAATTTTGAAACAAACTAGTAATGACAATAATATCCACTTATTTTTAATTAGTATTGTATGAATCATACCTGTTTTGGGAACGAGCTGGTCCTTTCCAACAACTCTTCTGATATATAGTCATGGAGCTTGCCTAAGTCATACTCATCCAGGATAAGATTAGTGTTGGGGCTACCACTTCCAGTGGAGCTTGAACTTCCAGCTAGTCTCGGCTGTGAAAAGCGTTTGTGGATGATGCTTGAAGCAGTATCATACATACTGCTGTTTAAGCCCTCATCTGATTCTCCTTCAAACCAAATCACCCTTTCTCTTATGTTAATTCCATTCCAACTCAGATCCATTGTAAACTGAAACCCAAGATAAAACAAAGTGTTTTTTATTATAAATAATGAATTTTCTGAAAGTGAAGCTGAAGTAAGTGAAGCTGAAGTGAGTGAAGCTTGAATTGTGCTTTTATTGCGAGAACACCATCTTCAAGCCCATCAAAAGTTGTAATGGTTTAGTTATCTATGAGTCAGAAGGTTTTATATGCCTGTTACTCATATCAAGTTGTTTACGTTTTAGTCAGAGTTCCTTTGTTTATACCTTAGGATTGTTAACAAACAAACAACAACAAAGGATGGTTTGTCCAGGTAAATCTTTGTCATATAGTAGGTCATTTTTACACGTGTGTCTGCTATCTATATTAGGTTATTTATGTTTCAGTCTGCGAGTCCACGTATATTGTAATGCAATAGGTTTCCACAAATATGAGTATAAGGATGGATAATTTTGCATTTGAATATGGACCTATGTATATTATCGCTTTGCCTGCTTGTATTTGTGCATATGTCGGCTTATAATTAAAATCTGTGTCTATTAATATTCACAAAGAAAAACAATACACAAATGCATGATGAGTTTTGTGATGTCTACTAGTTACAAATGTATTAAGATTGATGAATGGGCATAAAGGCTCAATAATATGAAGGTCCTTGTCAGGGACAATGGACGCTTAAAACATAAAGAGGATATTGTTGTGAAATATGTGCATCAATTTGTCTATTTGAGGATTTTTGTTGCTATTTCAAATGCAAACACACTCCTATTTAATCACGTATTTAAGAAGTACAAGGGAAATGAGAGCATTCCTTTAAAGATGGACATAGATTCAACCATGGGAGGAATCTAGAACCTTCTAGGAAGCTCAGCCTTGACTAACTTGCTCAGCAGGGTAGTTCAGTTTAGTTGAGAATCAGCAATTTGACAAGTGATTCGAGTTGTGAGTTATTGTGCTGAGTAATAAGTATGTGAAGTTAATAGTGTATATTGTGGTTAGTTGTGAATAGTAAGTGTGTAAATAAAAGTAATGACAGTCAAATAAATTGAGTACTGATAAAAACATTGTATTTAATTTTGCAATCAAAAGAACCCTAATAATCAATGTTTATTAGTTTTGTAATAAACATAACAATATATTAGAATAAAATAGAGGAGTCAATAGCAAATTTATTTTTAAATAGGAAATATATTGATGGCCGAGGTTGTCTATTTTATTTACTTAATACCTCAATTCATTAAACTATTCACAAAACAATGAGAATACTTAGTCTTAAATACCAGCTAACATTTTTCTCTAAACTAAGAATATTGATAATTATTTGTTATAAAATATGTTTACTAATACATACAAATATTGGAGGATTGTCATAAAGCTGATTATTCCAGAAGTGTTTAGCACCACAGCCACAACGTGTTTTGGAAGGATCAGTAACAGGAACTAGGGTTCTATCTCCATTTTCATAAAGAACAGATCCATCATTCTGCACTTTCCTCAAGGTACATCTAAACCAACCATAATCTTAAGTTTTAAACACCAATATGTTCTTCAATAACTTGTACATTCCATAAAGGGTAGTTTACTATTCAACAGTCAAATTTTAATGAGAAAGCGTGTTAGAAAAAAAATCTGTAAAATGCTTTGAACTTTCATGATTATATGTTAAAAATTTTATCTTGGAAGGATACTTTAACAACCAATGTAAAAACTAATCAGTCAAATTTAAATTTAAACTTTATATTTTCTTGAACTGTAGGATTAAAAGTGTTACTATTCAGACTTTTGTCCATTCTATGTCTACTTAGTGTTATGAGGAATTACTTTGATGAAATGAATGAGTAAGGGACTGAGAATACTATTAACACGGGAGAAGCAACATGGTGACTATCACATGTGTAATGCAGATCTTGGCCTTTCATGGGCTAATATCCCAAAGCATTATTATTATTAAAAACTAAAGCAAATTAAAAGCTTCATACTTACTCTTGACAGAAAGGGCATACTGAATTTGAATCAATTTTATTCACCACAAGCATATCCATATCCGAATTATATTTGAAGCTAAAACGCTGTGGAATATTAAACAATTATTAATTATATTAAATTAAAAAAAAAAGAACAGAGAGAATCGTCCCCCATAATAAGATTTTTGCAAACAAAGAATAAATAAAAAATATCATTAATAAAGACAAAATGTTACTATTCGTATTAATATAAATAATAAAAAGAATAAATCCTCTAAAATAAAATTTCAACAAATATACACTAAATAAGAATTTTTAATGAATATTGATGACCTATTCCATCCATCAAAATAAAAAAAAATAAAGGTGACAGAATATATTGTTTAATAAAGGGGAAAGCTGTTTAAAGCCGTGAACAAAGGGGGATTTTATCAATCTGCACTTTTTGCATGATTTAACATTATTGTCTGAGAATATTACTAAAAATAAAATGCAGTTTTCTCTTGGTCAGTTTAATCTTTGCAGTTAATGAATAGCATATAATTAAGGGAGGGAGATGCTAGGAAAGATGGGGTAGAGTATGAGATAAAATGGTTTCAGCTATGTAAAGGAGTTCTTAGCTGATACCCCTACAAAGTGGAAGGTAAGATATACATTTTTGATTGTAGCTTTTGAATTATGTAAAAATAGTATTACTTTTGGTATGCATGACAGAGTTAAAGTTGGAGAGTCAATGGTCAACGGAATAAGTAAATGAAATACTTACAAATGTTCCATAATATACTTTTTAAGAGTTTCATCCCTTATAAATTTATCTTCAGTTCAAGATTGTGGCTGTTACATATAACAATACAGTTATTCAAAACAGCGTACAGTGTTACACCTTAGTGTGTGTAGTCTTAGTATGGACTTAAGGGGCCTACTGTTGACCAAATTCAATAAAAAAGTAAAACATCCATTAGAGCTAATTTAGATGGCTCATCTATCATTTTATAGCCAGAATGGGCCTACTTACCTATTGCCTAAAGGGGAATAGTAGAAACACAACTCTATGTTAACCAAATGTATTAAGTGCTATGTCTCATATGACTAACCTGAGCCCCCATAAATCACAAAAAGTCCGTCACACAGGGGCTGCATAAACTAAGCAGATTTAACATGTGAAGTTTTAGAGAATAGAGAAATTTCACGAGAGCCGAGCAATCAAGGAAACGGCCGAACTAGTTTTTGGCGGGAAAGTCACTCACGTCCGTTAGCCACCCAGATTTAATAAAAATGCAAATACCTTAGTTAATATTCAAGATAGAGAATAAATGTATATAACAATATTTATAGTAAATTTAATTTGCAATAAGATTGATTCTGTACAATATTTCGATCCAACGTACAGTAACGGAGATATTTCGATTTTTCGAAAATCCTCCCTTAAGGGAAATCTGCTAAAAATAATTCAGGCGTTAAATAGTGTCTTTCCCAGTATTATGACTCTTTTTACTTCCTTGTACAAAGAGATTTCAATGCAAATTATATGTTTTGACCCTCTCTGACTCTATTTTGACTTGTTTCAACTTGATGTCTGTACATATATTACATAATTCAAAAACGACTAGCCTTAGAATGTTGAAATTTTGTATATGAGATTGTTGTAATGTCTAGTTGTACACCTCCCCTTTTGACCAAAATCGAATTAGGAGAGGGGGGGGGGGTTAAAGGAGGGTGAAAATACAAAATTTCCAATTTCTCCATATGTATAAGAGATACAGAAAATTTATATGACACCTTTTTAGTTTATTATAAAAAGATCTATAAATTATGTTCTAAGCCCGGTGCATTGTAGTGGAAACTAGTAATAGCAGAACAGTTTCAAATGAAATAATTTTAAATGAAATGCGGCCAAACTTTCTATTTATTCATTTTAATAGGAGAACAAAGAAGTCACGTGGTACCTACATCACATTTTTCATTGAGAATTTAAATTACAATGGTATCTTGAAGATTCATGTCATAATTGAGGACATGGGGCTTTGACTCTGAAGAAACCAATAAATTTTGAGGAGAAGATTAGAAGTCCTCAGGGACTTTTAAGGATTAAAGACTTTAGAAAAATGATAATGAGAAGAATATGCCCAGCAGACTAGAAGCATTGAGAAAATGTTTTCTAATAATGATGTAACTACTAATGATGTAAACTAATTATATTGGCAGGGAAGATCTTCAAATTGAATGAAACATATATATACTTTCACTTTCCAAATACTACCAAGTAAAAAAATGACAACACATTTTTAGACATGCTCAACAAATCTTCCTTCTTTCATGATACAGAGAAATAAATACTTTCTTTCTAGTAAGTAAAAAATTATCTGAATACTTACTGGTGAAATGTAAAGATTACTCCTGAAGACATATTCATAGCCATCAGTGAGAAAGCCAGACATCTTAGAGGCAGCCTGATAGAGGACTCCACCAGCCCTCAGCCATTGGCCTCTAATAGGAAGAAGACTGATTGCAGAACAAGAAAGGCACTGAACAACTCGGCCTTCCTGAACAGCTGTCAGGCAGGCAGGCACTAATTCCTCCAACCTACTGTACCATGGCATTGTTTCTCCAGGCCGAACCTATCAATCAGAGAAGTTCATAGTGAACATGTTTAAAATTGAATTGGGGCTCTATTAGAAATTAAATTAATTAATTAAAAGAAAATAAATATTTTCTAACAAATGAGTCATCATTCATTATTAACTTATCAAAATTTTTAATACATCAATTACATCAGAAATTAAATACATTTTTTATAAATATAGATCTTTTTTGTCTATTCATATATAAAAATTAAAGGTCATCAAATACAACTAGAATTTAATTTGTTGCAAAGAAAAAAAAAAGAAAAAATGTACAAATATTTCTCATAACATACCTATTAAAAATAAATGAATTGTAAAAAAGGGGGGGGGGAATGTAACTCCTGTGAATTTGATGAACTGTATTCTATACGTTAATTTTCCTTTAACTTCCTACTTTATATAACAAAAGTCTGGCACGCAGGGACTATGTAAACTAAGCAGATTTTCACACAAAGTTTTACAATAGATAAATCTACATACTTAACACCACCGTGAATATTAAGTGAATAAATACAAACGATAATGAAAAATATTTAAGTCAATTTTAATAATCTCCCAACAGAAAGCGTCTGAATTGTAAACAAACAGGTTAACCAACCTTTCAGACCAGAAATTTGTTTGACAATCGCATCATTAGTGCAACCTCAATAGCGGATTTCGCTCAAGGGAAATCTGCTAAAAATAGGACAACTCATCCATTTCCTTTTTACTGTTTGAAGATTTTCGGTTTTGCTTCCTGGTACAATGTAAAGAAAGTATTGTAATTTTGAAAGGGATTTAGACAGACGAAAAATAAAATTGGAAATTTTTCTGTAACTACTCAAGATAAAAAAAATTCTATAGGACCTTTTTTATTTAACACAAAAAGATCTATAAATTATTTTCTATGACATTTTTTCATCCAATGTGTTCAAACGAAGAACTCGCATATTATAATAGGAGTGCAAGGAAGTCGTGCAATGGAACACATCGGAGATTTTCTTTTCTTTGTAGAAGCAGTATGGCCAAAATTACAAGTATTGTATTCAATTTACAAATAACTTCTCCAGTTTCTGGAGGCTGCATTAATTTCCATTATTCTTAAGTTTTACCAAATATTGTCGGATTTGTAAGACAAATTTTATATTTCTGACATTAGAATTGATAAGGCATTTGTGATTCACTTCTTATTACTTCGGAATCTGTTCTTTTCATTGTTATTCACTAATAAATAAAAGTGCATTTCTAACTTTTTTGCAAAATGCTTTCAATGGTAATCTGCTAAATGTAACATATAAAGAAGCTTGAATGCAATACATAAACAATATTCAAGTTGCGCAGTATTTATATAAAAATATGAAAAAGAAAAATTTGTAAAATCTTTATAGAAATAGAAATTGGGGCTCGATTTATCCGAAAAAAGTAGAAACAATGTTGAAAATGAAACAGTTCTTAACCCCCCCCCCCATTGAGAACACTTTAAGACTATAATTTAAACAGAAATTATAGATCAGGAATAAATATAATTTTAAGAAAAACTTACCTTTCCTCGAAATTCAAATTGATATAAGTCTGCAACAAGAGTTGGGGAGATTCCGTTTTTAAGAACAAAAAGTTCATCCATGGCACTAACTAACTTCAGCAGGTAAGTCTGAGGAAGGTTGGAAAGACCTTCTCCACCTAAAAATGAGAACAAAAGAATTACTCATAAAAGAAAGTAAATGAAGCAATAAAGAAAGAATTCAAGGGCTTTGAAGACCTTGTACTTTAGAGGTTTCAATTAATTTTTTTCTTCGAATTCTGAAGGAATGCTGTTATTTTAATGACATTTTAAAGCTGTTTCTGCTATTACGTGATACACGCTCATTTTTACATTTGGATTAACTTAAAATTATCCAAAACAAAAGAAATATTTTAACTAACAAGTGTACAAGGATGAAAACTCATAAATGTTTGCAGATATTTTTAGGAGTGTGCTGCTTTATGGGAACAAAAGTTGAGTCCTTCATAAAATAAAATATAATAGATTATGAAATATGGGTTCGGCACAAGTGGATGTGAAAGTTCTAAATAAAGAAAGTGAAAATCTTATAAATTAATAGATATATGTCATTTTTCAAAGACAACAAACATGTCATGAGAATTGGCCAATGGGTGTAGCAATATGAAAATAGTAGCCAAACAGAACTATTGATCAATGTGTAGTCTTTAGATCCTAATAATGATATTTGTATCTGAGATATTGATCTCTGGCCATAATTCAAGGCCATCACAAAGACTTTAATTCACCCATAGCAGAGCTTGTGTATTATACATCATATCTTATTTTATCACATCCCACACTACAGAAAAAACAAAAAACAAACCCTAAATATATATTTAATATAAAGAATACCCACCAAACAAAACAAGAAACTTTTGGTTCTCATTTATTATGCTTTGCAAAGATTTGAAGAAATATTTGTCATGTTAGTAACAGTAATAGCTAATTTAAGAATAAAATCACAATAGCAACTACAGTTTGAGAGAACGTCTGGTTTAAATTTGAAAGGAAAACTTACCTAATGTTAAACAATTTTGTTCATCAAATTGAATATAGGTGTCCATAAGTGACTGAGGGAATCCCCAGACTTCAGGAAGAAAACTTCTAGGCAACCTAGGCAGCTGAGAATCTGGAAAAAAATAATTAGATTGACAAAGGGAAATTTTAGCTCAGTTTATGATTACAATAAAATGTTTTGTCCACAAAATTGTTGTAAAATGTTAGGTACAGTAATTGTCTCCTAATAAGGCATCTAAGAGATGGAGGTTACTTTACCCGTTTGTTGCTCTATGCCAGTATGGTGGGGTCAGGGCAGCCGAGCCCTACGTGCTCCATTTCTGTATAGCGGCTCGTGAAATGATCAACAAAATTCACATAGGGAAAAAAAATAAAATAAAAAATAACACTAAAGCTTATTTAGGCATAATGTTCTCAAGAAAATAGAAGAAAACATTTAGAGGGAGGATTGCTTTGTCAGTGAGAAGATAGAAGACAGAAGAAAAATGTCATGCAATTTTTGTAAAGACCACCAAAACTTGATTTGAAACATTTTAAGTACAAACAAAACTTATAAACCAACAAAAATTAACAACATTTTTCAAAATTAAAACTAAAAAAATAAAGATTAAATAAATTCTTTTAACATGAGCAGTATAGAATTAAAGTCAATGTTGTCGCCCAAACTTAAAGGTTCTCACTCATATTTCATCAAAATATTTAGTCTATACTTTTTCAGTGTTGAATATTTTCACCAGTATGCGACTATTCATAACCATGGATTATAATAATAAAATTTGCATTTTAATTTATTTATGACTATATTAATATGGCAATAGGAATGAATTTCAGCACACAAGATATTTTCTCAAAAAAAAAAATTCTGGGTTTGCAATTTTTTTGCCAATTATGATGTCATCCATTTTTATCTTAATAACACTTGTTTTGGCTCCTATAATTAGTTAGTTAAGAACAGAAGTTATCCAAGAATTACTTTTTTTTTTAAAAAAAAGAAAGAAAAAAAAAAGAGCTGTCATTTTCTGGACTTCTCTGTCATCATATTAGTTACTACAAAAGTAATCCAAGTACTACTGAACTCTATTGTTAACAAAAGTTCTATATGTGGCATTTTAGCAGATTTCCCTTAAGGGAAATCAGCTATTGAGGTTGTACTCATGACGGAATTTTCGACATTTTTCTTCAAATGTCCATCGATCCTACCTATAGTAGATGATGAAAATGAGGTCCGTTCAAAACTGTATATATATGTTTGTCTGTTACTGCTCTAGTGGTCGCAATTTTTGTTTGATCATTACCAATCTGGATATGTAGTCGTTTTATGTAAAAAAATCAAGTTCGTTAATGACGAGGGGGGGTGTTTAGAAGGGAGGATTTTTGAAATATTTCCATTACTATACGTCGGATCGAAAAATTGTATAGAATCAATCTTATTGCAAATTAAATTTACAATAAATATTGTTATATACATTTATTCTCTATCTTGAATATTAATTGAGATATTTACATTTTTATTAAATCTGGGTGGATAACGGATGTGTTTCCCGCCAAAAGCTAGGTCGGCCGTTTCCTTAACTGTTCGGCTCTCATGAAATTTCTCTATTGTAAAACTTCACGTGGGAAATCTGCTTAGTTTATGCAGCCCCTGCGTGAAGGGCTTTTTGCACTGTTTTAGAAATATAAAATTATTAGCGCTAATGTGATTTAAGATACAGTAAAAGTGTAATTTTATTTCAATACTGGATGTTAAAAATATCTTTGAGTAGAGGCTAAGATAAGTTAGTACCTTTCATAACAAAGCGTATTGCAATAAATATAGAGGCCACAATTTTAAAAATGATAAAAACACATTTGTCTCAAAAATAACAAAATGCTACTTCGACTTCTTCAGTCATTAACTAGCCAATAATTAAAAAACTCAAAGCCAATCTTCAATACCTATCCCAATCTTGCCTTCATGTATTAAATAGGTAAAATTAAAAACCTTCCCCAATATCCAATCATTCCTAGTTTAAGGAACCATTAATGTTCATTATTTCACTTTATATAAACATTTATTTTGTATTTAGTCTGGGTCAGAATGTTTATTAAATAAAGATAAGATTTTTGTAGATATATTAAAAAATAAATAAAATAAAATGCAACTTACCATTACTTTTGATAGGTACAACTGGAACATAATGATTTCTAGCGGAAGATGACCATGCGAGAAGTAAAGGTGGATTGAGGCGACCAGATTTATCTCTACATGTCATTGGAGGATTCAATCCTGGAAGGAATACAGCTGGAAAACATAAAAGAAAGAAATGTAGTAATAAGCAATGCATCCAGGAATAATATTATAACCAATACATAAATTATATATATATATATATATATATATATATATATATATATATATATATACATAGGGCACTAGGAAAGTTTTGCAATAGGACTTTATATTTTACAATTTTTCAAAATACTTTCCACCGCATAAAACACACTTCTCCATCCTCCTAAACCAGTCTTCAAAGTAGCCCTGCCACATTTCTTCTGGGATCTGGGCACACTCGAAGTCCCAGGCCCTCAATAGGTCCTCATCGCTTGAGAAATGCCTCCCTTTCAGCCTTTTTTTCACGTGAGGGAAAAGCGCGAAATCACAGGGAGCTAGATCTGGGCTGTAGGGAGGGTGCTCTAACAGTTTTATTCCAGTACTGGCCAAATATTCTGTGCAAACTCTGGAACGATGCGCTGGAGCATTATCCTGGTGAAGGAACCATGTGTCCATTCTAGAATTTGGCCGAATTTTTTTCAGAGCTTGCACTACTTTAGGGAGGCATTCCTCGGTGTACCACCTGCCTGTGACAGTTTTTTGAGTTTCTAGCACCACTCACTCCACAAGGCCCCTCCTACTAAAAAATACCGCCACCATTCTTTTCTTAACAGATCTGGATTTCCGGACATTGACGGGGGTGTCCTCATCTTCAAACACCCACACTTTGCTCTGAGAAATTTTTTTTATTTAGTTGGGACATCATAATAGTAAAGCCAGGTTTCATCACCCGTTACTACGCTGTTTACATTGGAGGCTTTCCCATTTTTGAATTTCTTGAGCATTTCACAGCACCACGAGACCCGATTCCCCATCTGACCTTCAGTCAAGCTATGGGGCACCCAAAGAGTACAAAGCTTCCTGACATGAAGAAAATGCTACGACTCGCTGGTGCATTTATACCCAAGGACTCCTCTATCTGCAGATAGGTAGCTCCCCTGTCTGCCTCCAGCAATTTCCGAACAGCATCAATGTTCTCTTCGGTCACCGATAAAGCTGGACGACCTGACCTTGGAGCGTCCTCAAGCTCAAAATTTCCTCTTTTAAACTCTTGGTACCACCTAAATATCGTTGTACGGTGTGGGCAATCCTCTCCAAGCACTGGCAGCATTTCTTCTAAACACTCATCCAGAGTTAACCCACGTACAAAGTTGTAGCCTAAAATCGCTCTGTACTCAACTCTAGACCAGGATGACATTTCTCACACCTTTCACTAGCACTGTCAAAAGGAAAATGACTCTAGCCCGGTGACTCAGCTAGCTACTGTGCAGGCTTGAACAGGTCTATGCATGTGCCAACTCGTCCCCTCGTCTTGCGATCCCATCCCTCATATTGCAAAACTTTCCTAGTGCCCTACGTATATATATATATAAACAGATTGGGGAGTGACATGGCAGGCGTTAACAAATTATATTTACTCTATTTATTATATGTGAGGTGCAAAAAAAGAAATAAGAAAAGGCAGTTTTGAGTATATCCTAAATACTTGCTGTCAGCTTTTCTCAGGAAGTATTTTGGTTTTACTGTTTTTGTTGATTTTTTACCAAATACAGCTTGGATTCCACCAGTTTAATTAGTGCCACTATATCATATTTAAAATTGGACATTTATAAAATTCCCCCTAGGTTTTCACCGCAATACTAATCTTGGCTGTAAGGAATCCATGCCAACACGAGTGGAGGGGTTGCTACTCACAGACATGTAAGTGCTTGTGGTGACACAATACCAATATATCGGCAAGTGTGAAAGCACCCAATGACTGAACATTTAATGTCCTCTGTGCCTGGACATATTTCAGTAAAACAAAAACAAAGTGATGTTCTCAGAACAAGTAAGAAGTTGGCAAATAACTATCCCATTATCGGTAGGCGATGGAATGGGATAAAGATGTTGCATATTTGTGACCTTGACACCAAGAACTGATCTTTCAGAATAAACTAAATCTGCCACTGTGTCAGATCACTTTCCTTGCAAAAAGTTACTGATTATAATTCACAATTTGAAATCGTTTCAATGATTCCTCATTTATCCGCAAAAAAATGAAGATTTCAAAAACAGTACATCATTTTGTACTGCTTTTGAAATCTTCATTTAACTTAAGCACTCGTCTCCAGTTTTGTAAAGCTGCCTCTTTTTTTTACAATATATGCTTTGTTTTAAAAAAAAAAATATTTAAACCATCTTTTCATCAGTCATAATCCTACAATGTATACATTTATTTATGACTACTAAATTTCATCTGAGTCCCATCACTAATAATGGTAATATTATAGGAGAAAATACTGATTTTATGCTTAACGTATGTAGCATAGTATTTATATCAGTAAAATGGATAAAGATAAATACAAACCTGCATAGTCAGCAGAAGCTTTCATTCCCTGAAGACTATCAATAAGTATGATCGGCCTCCGAAGGAGATTGGCTAGGCCGAAGACATGAATGTTTCTAAGACCAACCATACTTCCATCTGAAGGGCTGTATGTAGGCTCACATTCCTCAATAATACTTCCCCATTCTTGATTGCTTATCCAGCTTCCCAGGAGGGACTGGTGTTTACAAAGAAATAAACATAGTCAACTACAAACACAACTTACAAGTATTAAGCAGAAATATACTCCTTTATAAACTTTTTAAAATAATAAATTAACTTTATTCTATTAATATATATCTATCACGAGTGGGCATGAATAAAAAGGAAATAAATAAAAATCTGTTCCAGCAAGTGCTTCTATTATGAAATATTTTGGAACAAGTATACGAACAATCAGGTGCCACAAAATAAGCCTTTAAGTTACTTCACTGAATGGTGGGCCCTCTGTAGAACACTTCGAAATTCAAAAGCCTTTTGTATGCTAACAAAACAACTAATGTTTTTTTCTTTTATTAATTTTTTTAATCCTCAGCACATTTAACTGTCAATAGTACACTTCAAATAATACTAAGTTAAGATAATAATAATAATAAGCTGATTATAGGTGAATTTAAAAACTAAAAAAACTTACCTTATATTTATCAAGATTGACATTAAAGTGGTGTTTCAAGCCTACACGGAGTGGGTGCCAGAAAAGTTCTCTCCCCACAACAGCCCTGGAAATGGCATGAACGAGGCAATGCCCATCACCATCAACATGAAGCGCCACCAAGTTAATCCTAAATCATTTTAAAATATATTTAGGTATAATTTCCACTAATATAAAGATAAAACTTTCATGTTTAGGAATAACATTTCCGTTACACTTCATAGCGTTTCAACGTAATTTAAATCTGGACAGGCCCTGACAAGCAGGTCATTAAATATAGAGCCAATTTCATGAAATAAAGAAAAGAAATATTAGCCTGTTGGAATATATATTTTATGACATTGGTTCAAAAATGTATAGACCTTTAGTGGCAAGTTCGATTCCTGCCTGGGCAATAGGAAATTATTTAGTGACAAATTCATTAAATAAAATCTATAGTCCCACTCTGGCTAGACAATGGTGGCAACCTGTAGATAACTGTAGTAGCAAAAAGTGGATGTTAATAAATAATAATAATAATAATAATATAAATGAGCCAATAAATGATCTCAACTGTGTATAGCAGAGAGAAAAGACCCATGATTTTTCATTATTAAGGCTTAAGTAGTCAGAAAATTGGCAGGTTTTATAAGAGTGAGTTTATATATATAAAGGGTGTTTTTTTTAGAGGTATAGAACTTTAAATTGCAATAAAACAACGATGGATTATTCGATTGACAAGAATTTTTTTTTATTCGAAAGATAATCTTGTGGCATTACATTTTAAATATTATACATATACGGCGCAACATGTCACACAGCTCGTGCCACAATCGATTTATTGAAAGACACGTTTGGCGACCGCCTAATTTCACATTTTGGACCTGTGAATTGGCCTCCAGTTTCTTGTGATTTAACACCGCTAGACTACTTTCTGTGGGGCTATGTAAAGTCAATGCGGATAAGCCACAAACGCTTGACCATTTGGAAGACAACATTCGCCGTGTTACTGCTAACATACGGCCACAAATGTTGGAAAAAGTCATCGAAAATTGGACTTCCAGATTGGACTATATCCGAGCCAGCCGTGGCGGTCATATGCCAGAAATCCTATTTAAAATGTAATGCCACAAGATTATCTTTCGAATAAAAAAAAATTCTTGTCAATCGAATAATCCATCGTTGTTTTATTGCAATTTAAAGTTCTATACCTCTAGAGTGGCGAGTTCAATTCTCCCCTGGGCAAAGGAAATTATTTAGAGACAAAATTCATTAAATAACATCCTAAAATCCCACCCTGGCTAGAAAAGGGTGGTAACCTGTAGATAACCCGTCCCAATTACCCCAGTTGCAAAAAGTGGACGTTAATAAATAATAATAATAATATACCTCTAAAAAAACACCCTATATAATATATAATTTTAGAGGTGTATAAATAGCTTATGATCCTTGAAAATTACTTAAGTCACATAAATTAATCAAAAAATAAGAATCGCGGTTAATCATTAAGATAGAAGGAAATTCAAATGGTTTATAAGTTATATTCCCAAAGAATGAGTATCCCTATAACGTGAGTGATATAGTTTCCCACTATAATTGGAATGAAAGACTTTTTAATTTTAAAATAGAGTTGTTTAAAATACATTGTAAATATTTTTTTTTTTTACATTAATTGGTTTAAATAATTATATAAAAAAACAAAAAACTAAATGGCTGAAAGTTTTATTTGGAACTTACTGGTCATTGTTGTAAGGCAAGAGCGAACTCAATGTTTCTGCAAGGTATTCATTAGCCGAAGGATCTCGCCCAAAGCCAACAATATCTAAGTGTCGGGGTTCAAGCACGAAAGCCCGATCGGAGAAAACACTGCAGTCAAGATTAGCCCTAAAAATTATGAAATGAAAACATGGGTGGGTGGCAACGTGAATATCTCAGAAAGAAAATAGTTTAAAACTCAGATTACCTCCCAGTCAGAACCCGTAAGAGTTTTGCTTTTCCAGTGTGTTTGTCCATGCCATAAGTCGACAGGAGTGGGGATATGAGTTTTTCGTGATAATGGGAGAGACCCATCACTTTGATCTGAAATGACATTAAAAACTATATCGATTTGGTTAATTAAAACAACTTATTATAAGGAAAGGGAATAATGGGAAAGGAGCTTTTATACAAAGGATAAAAATATAATAAATACCTAGTAATTAATTAATAACTGTAAGATGGATATATGTATAATTTCTTTTAATTCATTGGTAAATAATAAATAGAAGAGATAACAATGTCTTATTCTTAGACCAGAAACTACTTATTATAGAGATTTTACTGTTAGCTGTTCCTGTGGACAAGGAATCCCAATTTCCATTGAAGAAGAGAAGGGAAGAAACACAATCCTATGAACAAACTGGGGTTTTCAACAAACCAATTTAATATATAAAGAAAGATAAGGGAGAGCTCTACACAAGCCCAAAAGAGTTAGAGCCATAATTCCATATAATGCATAAGTTTATTATTGATAGTCAATAGCAAATATGCCTATATATATATATAAAGGCTGTCACACAGGGGCTAAGCAGGTATGCTGGTATGTCACACTATTGATATCATCTAACTATACCTACTCTCTATTTATAAAATCTGTGAATAGAAGTGGGAGTTTACTGAAGCCTGAAAAAATTAAAGTATGAATAACTTGGTTAATATTTGAGTTACAAAAAAATGTATAGAAGAACAATTGTAGAGGATTGATAGTTTTACTTACAAGATTGGTTTTATCAATTTCTTTTAATCTGACAATAATGGACGTATGAATTTTGAATTCCCCCTCCCATTCCTCGTCTGGTTTCGGTCAAGAACTAATATGACCTTTAGTGTTGAATTAAAGGGTAAATGTCGATTATGGCATAGATCAAATAAACTTTTTTGAGATAAGTATGTAAAAACCTTAAATGACATCATCACACTATATATTTACATGTACATCGCACAGTAAAAGATCAATGAAAACAATATTTGGTATTTAACCATTGAATAAAATGTTTCACTATATAACAACAATTAATATGACATGAGTAGGGGTTTAATGAAGACTGAAAATTAAAAAAATGTAAGTATCATCATTAATAATCAAGATAGAGAACAAATGTATATAAAATATATAGAACATTACATTTGCAATAAGATTAGTTCTATAAAAGTTTTCAATCCATGTATAAAAAAAATATATCAAGTTTTTGGAATTTTCCTTCTCCTAAACTGTCCCTCCCCAGGTCAGAATTCAGCCGTTCACGAACTTAATCTTTAATTTTCCATAAAATGAAGGGCCTAGGCCTGCCCCAAGGTCATGCCAAGGCTTTCAATCCTCGTGCAGTGAACCGTTCCCAAATTATGGTGGCTCTATTCAAATAGTCTCTAGAAGCAGAGAAGAGATTCATTCATTCTTCAAAGAGCTATTTTAAATTTCCCCCTTTTCCCTTGAGGGAAATCACCTATTAGATTGTACTCATGATGCGATTTTTGAAAAATTTACTCAAATGTCGATCGATCCTACCTAGGAAATGATGAAAATGAGGTCTGTTCAAAATTATATATATATAAATATATTTGTCTGTTATCACTCTTCTAGTGGTTGCAATTTTTGTTTCATCATTACCAAACTCAATATATAAACATTTTATATAAGAAGAAAGATCAAGTTCATTAACAGCTGAAATCAGGGAGGAATATTGAAAATTTGATACATATCTTCGTTATTATACGTCGGATCCTAAGTGTATATAACCATTCAAATAGCAAATTTGATTGCCTATAAATGCTACATATACATATTTTCTCTATCATGAATGTTAGCCGAGATATTTAGATTTTTTAGTTTTCAGTCTTCAGTAAAGCTCTATCCTACTCATGTATTATTAAGAATATGCTCTTATAACATGAACTACTTTATCCTAAGCTTAAAAATTAAGATGTTACATTCTTGTTTGAACATGTTCCTTGATCTATACCAAACTTGATATTTAACTGATTCACAGTCAACACTGAAGATCGTATTTGTTATAGGCTGAAGTCGGACTTGGAATAGTGGGGGTATAGAGGGGTGGGGGTTCGAAAATTGTTATTATGAGTTGGATCAAAAACTTTTATAGGACCAATCTTGTTAAACTATTGATGGTTTTCAATTGTTCCACTATTCATTTTTTTCGTAATTCAAGTATTCATAGAGTTATTCGCACTGTTTTGTTTTCGACCTTCAGTAAACCCCCTCCCTTCTACACATCTGTTGTAGTAGATTTTATCTTTTTACATAGAAATAGGAAATATTTTGTGATATGAAATCAAAAGTGTGTTACACCAGCATGTAGGAAATCTGCTTAGTTTATGTAGCTCCTGCGTGACGGACATTTTGATGATCAGGGGATTCTCAGGGTGGGCGGTCAGATAACAAAGCTGTCCATTTCAATGTTCAGTAATGCATCCCATCTAGTTCTCTCGTAAACATGCATTGACCAGACTTCCAAGACTGGTAAGCAGGCATATTCATGATGAAAGTACACTAGCACATTCATTGATGTAGAAACTCCTAAGAAAAGGCATACATATGCCTTAATCAACTGCATAATGAATAATACACTTCAACTATAGCATAACTTCTATTATTCGCACCATCTCAAGAAGGGAGCAACCAAATACTATCATGAGACCATTTTTGTGGATGCCTCCAAATTCATTAAGATGTTCAAACCATAACAAACTATCCAGGTCAATATTCTGAAGTGCCACTAGTGGCGTAGACTGTTGCTTCATGACGCCTCATACTCTCACTTTTACAATCTGTGGGAAGCAGGTGTTAAATCCAACAAGGTCTTGTTTAACAGCTTAGAAGGCAAACAGCCATTCATCTTGAAAGAACTTGACACAGGAAGAAGTTTTCATAAGTTTCGAATCACTGAGGATATGAGTAATTTTCCAGATTGGCAAACACCTAACACTTTGTTATCCAGAACTACTGACCATCAAGAAAGTTCATCCACCCTGATAAGATTGAAAGCCATACAAGTTCACACAGCCCACGTATGGCATAGGAGGTGGTCTGACTATCAGCACATCCTTCAGTAAAGATAAACATGTTCTTGTTTGCAAAGTTAGAGATTTGGTTATTCATCTCTATCGAAGAGTGCAAGGGCACTAGCACACTATTATGGGATAACACATCTGCAATGTAGTTCTTAGAACCCCAAACGAAAACACTATCGCGCTCGCTATTCCATCGTTTAATTACAAAAATCAAGAGTTGTTCTTTTTATTCAACTCTAGGCAGAGTTACTTGATATATACATCTACTGTTTGTTTTGTTTCCTTTAGTTGTTTCAATTATTTCAGCAATTTCTGAGAGATTTATCTGAATTGTAAGTTCACTAACATAAGTCTGTTGGATCTCTCCCCTACAACTTATTATCACCTCAGACACCTTGTCACTCACAATAATTCATAGTCTTCTTTATGAACTAGGTAACCTTTCTGGTTGAGGCAAACTCAATCAATTTAAATTAGCCCAAGTAAATTTAGGCAGGTGGTGATTTAAACTCTTTAGGGGATGGTTGGATTTAACTCTGAGTTAGTCTAGAATGCTCACCCTGGAAGTTATTCCAGAGGCTTCAGCATTTCCCTGCTAATTCATAGTCTGAAGAGGTGAATACATCATAGTTCATGATTCACAATTAAGCATGAGTTATAAGTACCCCTCTATCTAATAATTGCGCAAAAAAACAGTTCATGGCTTTGTTATTGTTCATTCCCTAATATAGTCTAAATATAAACAATGTAGAGCAGTTGACCAACTATAAGCCCTCATGAATTCTGTTTTAATATCCAATATTAACCTTTGTTTTGTTTTTTATTTATAAACAACTGTGGATCTAAAAAGGCTTTCACAAAAATGAACAGAAACAAAAAAAAATTTAACAAGGAATGCTAAAATATGTCATATCTTCAGGAAATAGAAATAACAGAAGATTCCAATAAATCAAAATTATTCATTGGCATTTCATTAACAAATCAAATGATTTCATCTAGAAAGAAGTCTCATTTTTTAAAAATTACAGGCTCACAACTACATGAAACATCCTCCTCATCCTGGTTAAGAGAAACTAGTAGTCTATTTTTTGGATTTGAGTTTTAAAAAGTATGCTGAATGAATGAAAATTAGTGAGAAAAGATGAGAAAATTAGAGTTGTGTGATTGGAATCAATGCCAAATGAAGTTGAAATAAAACTTCATATTTCAGCAAAGAATTCAAAAGTGTTTTTGTTATGACTAATCCAGAATCAGTAATTAGTGACTCATATGTTATAGGTCTTCCTGATTCAAATAGACGATACTATGACATATCTCACAAATATGTAGATCATTCGAAGAATATGCAACTTGTTCAAGGCTTTGAAAATATCAAATGTACTTCTATAAACAAAAGTAACACCCTCCTATTGGAAGTTCTATATTAAAGCAAATGACAATACACTCAAAAAGAACTTATTTTGGAAATATGTTTTGTAACAATAAACAAATACTAAAATTATCTTTGTATGATACTTCGTAAACTGCTATGGGACACACAAACTCTACAATAATACTGGAGGGCTTATAAATAATACAAAAATAATAAATCTAAAGTAAAATTTATCATTTCCTCCAAGTACAATCAATAGATAACTTTCATTTTGGAGAGTTGCAACAATCAAATTTTTATAATCTACTGCAATAAGAAACTGGGTATTTTAAGGCTGAAACATAGGTAAGTTGTCACAAAAATTGAAACAAATGACTCACAACCAATCATCATAGAATGTTTAATTTTTACAAACAGCAAAGTAAATAAATTGTAGTAATGGATGATTCTAATATATTATTAGATTAAATTAAATACTTACGAGGTCTGGTCCTCTGATAGGATGGCTGAATTTGTCCACAGAGCATTTTAGAAGCTGTTGATTCTCATCAAGTGTAGGATCAATAGGTGATCGAAACAACAATGAAGTAGTTGGATGAGTTTGTCCACAAAAATGACAAGTAATATAATCTAAACACTCAGGGTAAACAAGAGTTTGACGACAATAATCATCTATACATACACCTTTCCACATTTTTCAAACCTAAAATATGAAAGACCACCTAGATAATATGAATCATTACAACTCACTTAGTAAAAACATAACTGTTTTAATTGTAAAGCTGAAGCATATTGAATAGCTTAGATTTAAAAAGAACAGGGAGTCCTAACAAGGGAAGCAGGATGGAGTATGAAATGTAGCAGCCATTAATAGGGTGTCAAGAACTTATATTACAACCTATAAAAACTAAGAGTTTCACATGTTTCATTCAAAATATCAAGATGAATTGAATTGTATTACGTATTGGAAGAAAACTAAGTTGAAAAGACCCTACAGAAAAGGAATGTCAGTCATAACAGTGTGTAATAGATTAACCCTATTATGTTCACAAACAATGAATTATTCTGTCAACAGAAGGTATTGGATTCACAGCTACACTCACATTTAAAAAAAATCATGACCTGGTGCTTCTATAAATAAAAGTAAAACATGTTACTACATTTTCTTTTGGACAAAAGAAAAAAAAAACACAATCACAATTGTATTATTAATCCTTTGAAAGGAACCAACATGGGAAAACTAAACAACTTTCAATCAGCTGATTCTTACGAAACTCATGGATCGTGACAGGCTTTATCCACATTTTGAAAGAGACTGTATGAAGTTAAAAAAAAACTTTGTCAAAATAGCACAATAATCAATAAAATATAATTTTAAATTTATAGATCAGATTAGTTTTCTAGGAATTTGTTTATAAATTTATTTATACTTTAGTAATCGATGTCAAAGATTTAACTTTTTTGACTTAACATTCTCACATATTTTATTTGTCTTTAATAAGAATATGTAAAAACTCAAAAGCTCTAAAAACGGATAAATGAAAATTATGTTCTCAATCAAATTAATGAGTGTAGCACAACCCCCCCCCCCATTTGTAATTTCTTAGAACAAAAATATAAAAGACAGAAGATGCAATTACTTACAGCTAAAGCGAATCAAACTTTTGGAAACACATTTAGGAAATTCAAATTTTTGAACTATTAAAACCAAGAAAATAGATTTTGAACAAAATTTGAGGAACGAGAATTCATAAACTTCCAACTGGATTAGAATTATTCTAATGGCTTAGTCCATTCTACTTACTAACTAGAGATGTAGCGAAGGTTTTCTATAACAAAATAATATGTAATTTCTCTTTTTTATGTGAGATTTTTCTTTAGTTTTATTTTTTTGTTTGAACCTAACTATTCTGGATGGATATCTACTGAAAAAAAAGAGACTTCGTTCCCCTGAAAACTAGGTTTAGTTGTCCATGGAATCAATTACCACCAGATGTAGCCTGCAGATACATTTATTTACCAATTCTCTTGCTTTAAGCCACTGGCACGGCTATTTACCCACAGGAAACATTCTTCTTTTAGTTATTAATAATAATTACAGTAAATATTTATTTCCTGACAATATTATCCGTCCTAAAATGTGATTAGATGTAGTACTTATAATATTATTTTTCTTATTAATAAGGTTATCACCTACTGTACTCTTTGGAGATTGCCCTTATGGCAATTGAAGTTGACATGCTTTTGGAATACAATTTCCTTGTCGATCTTTCCTAAGAGGATAATGAGAATATGTAAACCGTATAATAAGTATGGCCTACTTTATGTCCAATATAGTTCATTTTTCCTCTGTTTTACCTTTATAGATTTCTGTGAATTAGAAGAACTGATGCACTATTCTGGAGACTGGAAGAATAACTTAAGGTTTCGAGTCAATCCCTTCTTTATTGAAAACGCCATGGTCCATACAAATCATAATTAAGAATTGCATTAATCTTTGTTAATAACCATGTAAGAATAAAAAGTTCTTTCCAGTCCAAAAGTGGTCTCAAACATAATAAAAAGTCCGTCAAGGAGGGGCTGTTTTAACAAAGCAGATTATCCATGTGCATTTACCTGAAAATTTAAAAGTTCAATGAGAACAATATTTGGTACATAGGCCTCAAATAAAGCGCTTCATAGTATAACCACTTTTTTATATAACATGAGTAGGAGTGGGGGTTTGTTGAAGATTTATACCTAAAAAATGCCAATATATTGGTTAATAATCAATATATTGAGAAAAAAACGTATATAACAACATTTATAAAACATTACGTTTTCAATAGGATTGGTGGTGAAAGTGTATTTTAGTCCCCCCCCCCCTGGTGGGTCACGAAGACGACGGGGGCCATTTTGTTTTTCTAACCCTATCTTTTTTAACACTTTAAAATTTCCAAAATACGCCATCGGTGGTTTACACCGAGGGTGAGGGTTTTGTTTTTCTAACTTTATCTTTTTTAACACTTTAAAAATTCCAATACGCCATCGGTGGCTAACACCGAGGGTGGGGCTTGTGTTTTTCTAACATTATCTTTTTTAACACTTTAAAAAATTCCAATACGCCATCGGCGGTCAACACGAGGGTGAGGGTTTTGTTTTTCTAACTTTATCTTTTATAACACTTTAAAAATTCCAATACGCCATCGGTGGCTAACACCGAGGGTGGGGCTTGTGTTTTTCTAACATTATCTTTTTTAACACTTTAAAAATTCCAATACGCCATCGGCGGTCAACACCGAGGGTGGGGGTTGTGTTTTTCTAACTTTATCTTTTTTAACACTTTCAAATTTCCAAAATACGCCATCGGTGGTCAACACCGAGGGCGAGGGTTTTGTTTTTTTCTAACTTTATCTTTTTAACACTTTAAAATTTCCAAATACGCCATCGGTGGGTAACACCGAGTGTGTGGGTTTTTTGTTTTTCTAACATTATCTTTTTTAACACTTTAAAATTTCCAAAATACGCCATCGGTGGTCAACACCGAGTGTGAGGGTTTTGTTTTTCTAACTTTATCTTTTTTAACACTTTAAAAACTACAATACGCCATCGGGGGGCAACACCGAGGGTGAGGGTTTTGTTTTTCTAACTTTATCTTTTTTAACACTTTAAAAATTCCAATACGCCATCGGTGGCTAACACCGAGGGTGGGGCTTGTGTTTTTCTAACATTATCTTTTTTAACACTTTAAAAATTCCAATACGCCATCGGCGGTCAACACCGAGGGGGGGGGTTGTGTTTTTCTAACTTTATCTTTTTTAACACTTTCAAATTTCCAAAATACGCCATCGGTGGTCAACACCGAGGGCGAGGGTTTTGTTTTTCTAACTTTATCTTTTTTAACACTTTAAAATTTCCAAAATACGCCATCGGTGGGTAACACCGAGTGTGTGGGTTTTGTTTTTCTAACTTTATCTTTTTTAACACTTTAAAATTTCCAAAATACGCCATCGGTGGTCAACACCGAGGGTGTGGACTTTGTTTTTTCTAAATTTATCTTTTTTAACACTTTAAAATTTCCAAAATACGCCATCGGTGGGTTACACCGAGGGTGTGGGCTTTGTTTTTTCTAAATTTATCTTTTTTAACACTTTAAAATTTCCAAAATACGCCATCGGTGGTCAACACCGAGTGTGAGGGTTTTGTTTTTCTAACTTTATCTTTTTTAACACTTTAAAATTTCCAAAATACGCCATCGGTGGGCAACACCGAGGGTGAGGGTTTTGTTTTTCTAACTTTATCTTTTTTAACACTTTAAAATTTCCAAAATACCCCATCGGTGGTCAACACCGAGGGTGGGTGGATGGGATTTTAATTTTTTTTAAGTTAAAAATGTTCTTCCCACACTTTGGGCATTCATACGTAAAGAATCCCACTTTTATGCACCATTCAATAACGGTACGCTTTCCCTGCACTTCCAATTGAGTAAACACTTTTCGTGCACTCACATTGTTGAGCCTTAGCTAAAACGGAAACGATATGAATAGTAAACACTAGCAAAAAGCAATATGTCGGACAGTGACGTAACATGATGGCGGCTAGGGGGGGGGGGACTAAAATACACTTTAGCCGGATTGGTTCTTTACAATTTTTCGATTTGACGCATAACAACGGAGATATTTCGAATTTTCGAAAATGTACTTCTATAAACACCCACCTCTCCCTGGTCCGATTTTAGCCGTTGACGAACTTGATCTTCCTTTTACATAAAACGATTATATATCACTTTTGAGGTGCTGGATGGTGAAGGAATTATTATCTCAGGTAAGAAAAAACGCCTCGTTCCTTCACTATTCTTTATTCGATGTGACAGAGCGCTTTCAGAGCATACGCTCCATCATCAGTGCCCTGCTGGCAAACAAATACCATAAAAACGCGTTACAATATGTAATTTAATTGAGAAATTTAGAAAATATATGTACATGTCGATGGTCAAGAGTTAAAAACATACAACTTTAAATTACAACCTAAAAATTAGTGTCCCAGTGAATATTTACAGAAATAAGAAAACTATTTTCACAGATTAAAATTAAAAATTAAAAACTTGTCAGACAATTTCAATAAATAGTTAAAATAAATAAATTAATATTTACTGACAATTTCAATAAATAGTTAAAATAAATAAATTAATATTTACTTTGAGGTGCTGGATGGTGAAGGAATTATTATCTCAGGTAAGAAAAAACACCTCGGGTAAATATTAATTTATTTATTTTAACTATTTATTGAAATTGTCTATATATTCTACTGACAAGTTTTTAATTTTTAATTTTAATCTGTGAAAATAGTTTTCTTATTTCTGTAAATATTCACTGGGACACTAATTTTTTGGTTGTAATTTAAAGTTGTATGTTTTTAACTCTTGACCATCGACATGTACATATATTTTCTAAATTTCTCAATTAAATTACATATTGTAACGCGTTTTTATGGTATTTGTTTGCCAGCAGGGCACTGATGATGGAGCGTATGCTCTGAAAGCGCTCTATCACAACGAATAAAGAATAGTGAAGGAACGAGGCGTTTTTTCTTACCTGAGATTATATATCAAGTATGGTTGTTGATAAGACAGACATTACGACCGCTAGTGCGGTAACAGACAAATACATATATATACAATTTTGAACGGACCATTTTGTTTTTGTTATCTCCTGGGTAGGATCGATGGACATTTGAAGAAATGTTTTGAAAATCCCATTATGGGTCCAACCTCAATAGCTGATTTCCCCCAAGGGAAATCTGCTAATACGATCATTAGTATTGAATTAAACGTTCAAATACTAAGGATGGTGTAGATGAAATAAACATCCCAATTAGCCTTAGTAGCAAAAAAGTCCGCCACGCAGAGGCTGCGTAAACTAAGCAGATTTCCCTCGTGAGGTTTAACAATATATAAATCTACATACTGGTAACACACCACCGTGAATATTAAGTGAATAAATACAAACGGTAATAAGAAATCATTCAGCAAATTTTAATAACCTCCCGAACGGAAGCGTCAGAAATGTAATCAAATAGGTCTGCCAACCTCTCTCCAGAAAGAAAAGCAATTACTAAAATATATCAGAATATAACATATTAATTTCATTGAAAACTATTTCCTATATCTAGTACTGTCATTTATCAAAATAATTTTTATCTCAATCAATCAAATTTTAGAAGTCCAAGAAGGGGAGGGGGGCGTCATTAGAACATAATTGCATGTATCTCGTATAATAAAGGTCTCTAGAAAACATTTAAGCTTCGAACAATGTGGTTTATTATATAACAGAGTATTGTTTATGTAACATTAGTAGAAGTGGGGGTTTGTTGAAGACTAAAAAATGCAAATATCTCGGATTAATCTTCAAGATACAGAATAAATGTATATAAGAATATTTACAGAAAGTTTAATTTGCAACAAAATTGTCTTATACAGTTTTACGATACGACTTATGGTAACGGAGATATTTCGAATTGTCGAAATATATATATATATATATATATATATATATATATATATATATATATATATATATATATATAAGTTTGAACGGACCTCCATTTTTGTCATCTCCTAGATAGGGTCGATGGACATTTGAAGAAAAATTTCGAAAATCGCGTAATGAGCACGACCTCTGAAATCTGCTAAAAGTGGACGTTATAAATAACGATCAAATAAACATTTTCGAGTCATGACCGCAAAGTCCTACTTGATTACGTCATAATTCTACGTATTTCATGTAACACAGAGCAAAAGTTCAATGCAGGCAATATTTGGTACTTAATCTTTGAATAAAGTGCTTAATAATATAACAGCTTATTGTTAATATGACATGAGTAGGAGTGGGGCTTTACTGAAGACCGAAAACTAATAAAATAATTATAATTTAAAGCGCATATCTTCATTCTACTTTACCACAAAAGTGTCTATAACTTAAGTTATTGTGAATTCCTGTTTCCATGGCGTTAGAATCCACTTGATTGCCACTTACGCAAAATTATCCTACCTGTGGATGCAAAAAATAATGAACTATATGTATGTGTGTGTGTGTGTGTGTCTATATATATATATATATATATATATATATATATATATAGAGAGAGAGAGAGAGAGAGAGAGAGAGAGAGAGAGAGAGAGAGAATCTACTAAATAGTTTCACGAAACGCCTGTTGCATTTTGCAATAAGAAACGAAGTATTCTCATTTGGGAAAGAGAAGAGTGACGAAACGGCAAGTGTAAGTTATGGAGTACCCATGAATGCAACAGTCTTAATGGCGTTCACAATTCCCAAGAGTTTTATAAATCCTTGCAACAACAAAGCCTCATTCATACTTTGTTTCATCTTCTACAAAAAGTAAACAATTCATATTTTTATTTGGACTTCTGATAGGAAACGTTATTTTTTTTGGGGTGGGGACTTACAAAAACTTAACTAGATGGCAACAATGGCAAGTTTATTCTGAAATTATTTTCAATAGTTGTTGAACTATTTCAAATAGATTTGGATAAACTATAGATAAATATAACCTTCCACAAAGGTGGTCTGTCAAGATTAAGATGGAAACGGGGCAATACAAATCTGATCTGATGCATGACAAAAGGATTAGTTGGGTGAAAGTGTATTTTAGTCCCCCCCCCCCCTTGGTGGCGCACGATGACGACGGTGGACATTTTGTTTTTCTAACATTATATTTTTTAACACTTTAAAATTTCCAAAATACGCCATCGGTGGTTTACACCGAGGGCGGGGGTTTTGTTGTTCTAACTTTATATTTTTTAACACTTTAAAATTTCCAAAATACGCCATCGGTGGTTCACACCGAGGATGGGGGTTTTGTTTTTCTAACTTTATATTTTCTAATACTTAAAAATTTCCAAAATACGCCATCGGTGGTCAACACCGATGTGAGGGTTTTGTTTTTCTAACTTTATCTTTTTTAACACTTTAAAATTTCCAAAATACGCCATCGGTGGTCAACACCGATGTGAGGGTTTTGTTTTTCTAACTTTATCTTTTTTAACACTTTAAAATTTCCAAAATATGCCATCGGTGGTCAACACCGAGGGTGAGGGTTTTCTTTTTCTAACTTTATCTTTTTTAACACTTTAAAATTTCCAAAATACGCCATCGGTGGTTAAAACCAAGAGTGGGGGTTTTGTTGTTCTAACTTTATATTTTTTAACACTTTAAAATTTCCAAAATACGCCATTGCTGGTTTACACCGAGAATTGGGGTTTTGTTGGTCTAACTTTATATTTTTAAAGACTTTAAAATTTCCAAAATACGCCATCGCTGGTTTTAAGCGTGGGTAGGGATTATAACGAAACAAGATGGCGGCGTAGGGTCGGACTAAACTTCACTTTACCGATTAGTTGTATAATTAATTGATTACAGAAGAAGCTAGTCACTGTACGCTTAAAATCGACTTGTAGATCATAACAATACTTTATAAATATATTATGTAATTTATTTTGTCACATTTATGATTATGATGATTATTATGGTTCTTTGAATAAATAAGAATACAAATAGATCCCATCTTAGGATCAACTCGATTATAATGAGGTCCGAGGAGACAACTCATTCTAGCTCCTCCTTGGTTCATCTTCCTTTGTTTTGTTATTCAGGTTGACAAAAAACTCCGGTTGCGAATCGAGGATCTCCAAGTTGCCAAATAAATATACACCCACTTCACATGTGACCATCCTTTCTGCCCTTACATTTAGCATCCCCTCAATACAGTACCGTCTATAAATACATAATTTATACTTGAAAACAAAAAAAAAAAAAAAAATAAAACACCTTTTCCTCAGCCGCTACCTTCAGAGTGGCGTTGCTTTCGGGAGAACTTGGACCGCCCCAACTTCTATATGGGGAAACTTTGAGATAATTTTCTCAATACACAACCCTTCAAACCTTTCCTTTGCCTGCCATATATTGACGATATTTTCACAATTCGGTCCCATAACTTCCTATTCCGTCAAGACTTTCCTTCGTAACCTTAATTCATTTTCTGTTTCCTTATTATTTATCTGTACTCTTTCCATCTCCTCCTTCTTAACTGTGGATTTAAATATTTCTCGTAAGAATAATCGATTTTAAAATCCATCTAACGAAATCC
This sequence comes from Riptortus pedestris, assembly GCA_019009955.1. Lineage (NCBI taxonomy): Eukaryota > Metazoa > Arthropoda > Insecta > Hemiptera > Alydidae > Riptortus > Riptortus pedestris. The sequence goes on from CM032229.1 coordinate 20,264,126, forward strand.
TTATGGTGGCCAGCAAAGTGTGCATTATATAAGCAATTATTCCACCAAATTAATCGATCCATACCCAAATCCTTATCCATCTGTTCCCTCCGTTTTCTAGATGACATAACTGTTAGGATATCCCTGCATTGTGTATTTCATGTAGAACCAGAGAGACATAAATTAAAATTAATATATATTATATGAAATTTGATAGGATTTTTTTTCTGATACTCAGCTATCTAAGAGAAGAAAAGACTAATTCTAAAACCTAATACTATTGTTATAATCTAACTAACCTAACATAGAAAAGAAAGTGACCAGTGCTTCTAAGCACCTGGTTGCACTGAGAGGGTCCTTTCTCCATATCAGGGATATATTTTAAGGAGAGGATAAGGTATGGGATTTGTTTGATAGGAACGTTGATTAACAAGGATCAAAAAGTGTGCGGATCAAGATGTTGGATACTTGCAACTTTGAATTAACATAGCTCCCAAAAACTGTACCTTCAACTATATTTTTAGGGTTCAGGATTAATGTAAAAACAAAGAAAATATACATGGTTCAGAAAAAAAATAGTGTTTAGGATTTTTAGCAACATGATGGGGGAATCGGGACCACTGTGCGCCGTAAGCCCAAGATTTATTGTCTTATTGAGGTGTAATAAGAAATGAAATATCTAAAACTAGATCTATTTCATTGTGGACATGCTGGAGTGGAACAGTAACAGTCTCTAAAAACGGTTCAGTTTTCCATCTTGTACGTGTAAGGACAACTTTACTTTCTCTTGAATCTTTATTATACACTTTTCTCCGCCAGGCTAAGGAAGCAACTTTCTGGGATAGTTTTCTTATCCAAGTACCGTCTCTTATTACATAGAACATCCGTTCCAGGGGCTCTGCTTTTACAGCAACTTGCTAAGCATGACAAACAGCTGTAGCGTTTGCACTCCGACATTTACTTTAGACTTTTAGCATTTTCTTTTTGCTGAGTAAGGATGACAGACCAGTTTTGAGGCAGGAATGCAGAAATACTCATCATTTCTCTTAGCTTGTTCGGGGACTCCTGATAAACGAACCATTTTCATGAAATAGATTTACTTCAACTTCATTCATTTCATTTCCACTTTAATGATCCAACAAATTAAGTGTGTTAAAAAAGATAAAGTTAAAATTAAAGCCCCCACCCTTGGTGCAAATAACCGATGACGTATTTTGGAAATTTTTGAATGCGGTCACTAATGTCTATCCTCCGCAATCGAAGGATCCACCAAATTAAGTGTTTTAAAAAAGATATAGTTAGAAAACCAAAATGGCCGCGGTCGCAAATGTGCGCTGCCAAGGGTGGGATTAAACAGCATTTTCACCATCAATTTTTATCAAATAAAAATTCAAAAACATGGTATGCTTATTTAACTTAATTTTATTCTGGCATATTATGACAAACGACTAAAAGTTTTTAAAGTTATATGATAGTCCTAAGTGTGATTCTGGTTCGTGAGGAGATATTGAGGTATTATCCCTAAACACTGAGATGGGGTAATGCAAAAATGTTGCGCATAGTAAAGCCTAGCAAATAAAAATACCATCTTCATTAAGCATTCAATTGATTTCCCCAGCGAACACGATCGCCTAAACTAATATATATATATATATATATATATATATATATATATATATATATATATATATATATATATATATATATCTATTTACATGTTGAGGTAGCAATTTTTTTTTTATCGTTATAAACTCTATATTCAAAAGTTTTATGTAAAAATATGATCAAGTTCATTAATGAAATCAGACCTGGGGAGGGGGTTAGAGGGTGTGAATTCGAAAATTCAAACTGCCTCCGTTATTATAAGTAGGATCGAAAAATGTTATTTTTATAAATTATCTTAATGGGAATTTAATTTTCTGCAATTATTTCGTGTTCTCTATGAAGCCTCTTCAGGAATTGTACACTTATTATCAAATGATTCCAGCACCCCACCGAGCTGGTCATGACAATCTGACAGAAAGGAGACGTACCTTACCAATCAGAAACTATGAGTGTTATAAGAAATCGATTATATAAAAATGGTCGAAGCATGAAAAATCGATTCTAGAACAAGCATAGTCACGTCTACAGCTAATCGACTAGCTGTTTATTAAAATATTTGATTAATATGATATACAAATTTCTATCTCAGTTTTCTTGTTCACATCATTTTGTTTGATTTTAATTACTTGGATATTTTATTATATCTTGCTCTTAAATGTAAATCAGTGCTGGGAGGGTAGCTCTGTGGGCCCTTAGCAAAATTAGTCGTGCCCCCCCCCCCTAGCGTTGATACGAAAAATAATACAATTAATTTTTTTTTAGTAACAAATATATATATATATCATAATACCCTTACTAGCTTGTTTTGAATAAGAATACTTTTTATTGGAAATAATAAAATAAGTCGCTGATGACTTTGAGGTTATAAAATGCGCTTTTATAATTCATACAAATATTTAATGTAGGATTTTAGGCTATTACAGAAATTAATAAATATGGATCTGGCCTGTAATAATAATTCAGGGCATTAGTCCCATACAAAACATTACAAATTTAAAAAAAAAAAACCTGTAATGATAATATATAACAAATGAAAAATACAATCGTAACATTTGCTAGTAGAAATAAGTATCAGCGACGTATATTTAAATGTAAATAATTGTTATTTGGGGAGTTAATAAATAACAGAATTAATGCCTTTTTAAATATCGGTTTTTCATTATCGCTGTTGTAAATCATTAAGTAAATTCTAAGAAGAGACCACCTAATTGTTAATTAAAAAAAGTCCGTCACGCAGGGGCTGCGTAAACTAAGCAGATTTCCCACGTGAAGCTATACAATAGAGAAATCTCCTTACGAGAGCCCAACAGTTACGGCCGACTAGCTTTTGGCGGGAACTGACTCGTCCGTTACACTTAATAAAAATGCATATATCTCGGTTAATATTCAAGATAGAGAATAAATGTATAGAACAATATTTATAGTAAATTTAATTTGCAATAAGATTGGTTCTATACAAATTTTTCATCCGACGTAACGGAGATATTCCGAATTTAAATATCGAGTTTGGTAACGATCAAACAAAAATTGCGACCGCTAGAGCGTTAACAGACAAATATATATATATATATATATATATATATATATATATATATATATATATATAATTTTGAACGGACCTCATTTTTGTCATCTCCTGGGTAGGATCGATGGACATTTGAAGAAATTTTTCGAAAATCGCGTCATGAGTACGACCTCAATAGCTGATTTCCCTTAAGGGAAATCTGCTAACACGCAATTGTGTAATTTATACCTTATACCTTGCTTATATCTGATATGCAATATACCATTCAAGATTTTAAACTCATTAACTATTACTTATGAAGTGTTTCGTATCTCAATTCCGTGACTTTGGGAGAGTAGAACGTACTGAAACATCTAACTTTGGTGTTCCTATCATAAATTCATGAGAGAACTGCGGAAATTATTTGTGAAGTTGGTGAATCGAGCCGCGCGTGCATGTATTGAACCCGCGTTCCAAAATTAAACAAGAATCCTTATGAGAATTTTATTTGGTTACTTAGCGCACCCTCCTCCCCCTCCCCTCTTAATATGTATAACAGGAGTAAAACCTTCAACTCAGGGTAATTCATAAAACTACACAAATGTTTTAGCAGACTTCCCTTACGGAAATCCAGTATGCAGGATGTACTTATGACGCGAATTTTGGAAATATTTCTTAAAAATGTCCATCGATCAAGCTCGTGAGATTTCAGAAATGAGCCTTTTTTTCCATGATTTCCCCAGTAAATATAAATATTGGATTGAAGCCGTTATTTTCATCATCTAACAGAAATGGCCTAAATATGTACAATAACTGTTCAGGTAATCCGGTTAATAACCTCAATGAAGTCAAATGGTAATTGGACGGATTATCGGTTAACATAAGTTCTGGGTAATTGCAAAAAAAAAAATGGAGTGATATTATTGTTTTAATAACCTATAGACAACCTTCCCAATTAGTCTATATATATAGACAATTTGAGGGAGGATCGGTGGACATTTAAAGAAACTATTATACCCGGCAATATACTGTATAAGGCTTAGGTTATCCATGTGAGTTACAGCGTTGCCTTTAATCAAACATGGTAAACCTAGAGTTCGATTCCCGCCTGGACAAAAGGGTGACGAACTCATTAAATAAAATCCTTAGTCCCACCCGGCTAGAAAAGGGTGGTAACCTGTAGATAAGCTGTCCTAAATAGTCATAGTAGCAAAAAGTGGACGTTAATAAATAATAATAAAATATATGTTTGATCCAAACAAATTCGTATAGACTTGAAATTAAACTAACAACTTCAAGTATGCCTATAGACACTCCGAGGATTTTAAGATGTCCACAAATAAATAAATTTCCATAGCCAAAAAGTATTCCGTCCTTTCATATAAAAATAACCTAATGTTACTAGACAACCGATTATGGTTTCACGGAGCCCTTAATTATGGGATAATGGTAGACATTAATCGTTAAGTATTATACGAAAAATCCTAAAATGTGAAAACATTTAGGCAGACTGTTAGGAAAAGAAGTAGAGAATGTTAGGTGTCGCCTCCCAGTAGATCCTTCACCTAGAAGGATTATTTATGCTTGTCCAGTACTATTTTAACGGTTCAGGGCTTAGGGAGTATTATATCATCTGACGTGTGAAATGTGTCAAAAGCTCTTTCAGCCTGAGAACCTGTATGCCAACTTGCAAATCTTTTCACTCCAATCATAACGGAGTTTAAATACGCATGTACAACATATCATATCCAATTTTTAGTTATTTGAAAAATAAAAAAATCGTTTGCTCAACACGATTTGAATGCCCAAGGTCTGTCACACGTGGTGCTCTAGTGGGGTTCAGTGGCGTATTGTGGTGCAATTACAGACCAATGACCACTAACCCACCACTCTCAAAGCTCAATTCCCGCACAGTTAATTCCATCACCCAGGGGCTGCGTAAACTCATATACATATATATGGGGCGCCGCTGGTCCTGCGGGTTAAAGCATGGGATAATCTACCACTACCGCCAGCAAGCTGAAGGATAGGAGCAAGTTCGATCCCCGCCATGATAGAATATTAGTTCAGGAGGTCACTAACAGAGCACGCTAGTCTTACAGTACCTATGGATCAGCGGGAGTCTAAAGAGTGTATACGCCGGACAGCCCCTCTGGATGACTATCGATTATGAATCTCTTAGCTCCCGTCCACAGGCAGGCTGCCTGGCCATTGACCCTCCGGTGCATTGGGGCCCGTCAGTCTACTGGAGACAACTCATTCCAGGTCCCTCTTGGATAACGGGGGTAGTCCTTCGTGTTGATTATTCACTATGTGAATTTTCTGCTTGTAGATATCATTTGTTTACAAATTGTTAACTCTACTGATAAAAAATCTATGAAGGGAAGAAGGATAAGGAATGGAATTTGTTTTGGGCGGTTACAATGCATTTTTAAATCTTGAAGATTAAAACTGTCTTGTGTCTTTTTAAGGTTATTTTCAGCCTGTATGAATCCAATCGTAAAACGTCCCAATCGCAGGGGCTGCGTAAACAGAGCAGATTCCCCACGTCCTAGTATAACACTCTAGTGATCTCCATTCAACAATATTTCATATTTCTATGTAAAAAAGCTCCGATAGTGAGCTATGAAACTCCGATAGTGAAGGGAAGGAGGAATCTGCTGGAATAACACACTACTGATCTCATCTCACCACATATTCTCTATTTCTTTGTAAACCATATTTAGAGGGGGAGGGGGTACTGAAGGCAGAAAATAAAGAATCACGAATAACTCCCTTAATACCTGAGTTACGAAAAAATGCATAAAATAACAATTGTAGAACATCAATAGTTTAACAGATGGATTCCAAAATATTTTAAGATCCGACTCATAATAACGGGGATATTATGAGCTTTCGAGTCCCCATCCCTCTAAGCCCCACAATTCCATATCCACTTTCTGCCAATAACAAATATTATTTTTTGTGTTGACTGAAACGGTTTAATGTCGAGTAAAGTATAGATATATATATTTCTTTTCAAAACCAGAACGTAAAGTCTTAATTGATATCGTCATCACACGACTTTGCACGTATCTCGTGTAATGAAGGTATTTGGGAAAACGATATTTGGTATTTAAACTTAGAAGAAAGAGGCTCACGTTATAACAGCTTATTATTAATATTACATGTGTAGGAGAGGGGGTTTACTTAAGGATAAAAACTAAAAAATCCAAATATTTCTGTTAATATTCATGATATAGGACATATGTATATAATAAAATTTATAGGTATTTCAATTTGCAATAAGATTGATTATGTACAATGTTTCGATCCGACTTTTAGTAACGGAGATCTTTCAAAATTCCCCTCTCCCACTGTTACGATTTATGCCATTAACCAACTTGACCTTCCACTTTACATGAGTATGATCTCAATAGCTGATTTTCCTTAAGGGAAATCTGTTAAAAAGCTGCCACGCATGCGCAGCACAAACTTGGCAGATTTCACGCTTGTTGAAAAGCCAGAAATGACGTCATTTCACATTCTATGCTCTATTTTTCCTCCGTAACAAGTTTCCATTAAGAATTCTTGAAATTCAAGCTGGACATGAGAGGCTTAGTGATATAATAGTTTAAAGCGGGTATGAATTTACACGTGAATAAAAGTATACAAATAATTTTTGAGTTTGGGTGACATTTGTAGAAGAACTAATAAAATCCAATCCCAGTGCAAGTAATAGTCTTCAAGCTAAACCTGGTGAGCTATTGGCGTGTAGAGGAATCAATAGCCAATATATAGCAAATTGGCTAAATCGGGCCAGATAAATGAAAGCGGAAGCGCTCCGGACGGACGATGGGACACGAATCCCGGCCTTAGTTCTGAATTGCTGCCAGTAATATAGGTTCAAGAGAAGCCATCTTGCCACCTACATAATCTAGCTATCTGTCTGCCTAGAGTGATATCTAATATTAGCTTCACAAACAATACCTACTTTCCTGATCATGACGTATTACTAATGATGCGTAACTCGACGACTCTGAACTCAACTTTAACTCTTTCTATTCTTTTAGCAAATTTCCCTTAAGGAAAATCAGCTATTGAAGTCGTACTCATGACACGATTTTCGAAAATTTTCTTCAAATGACGAAAATGAGGTCCGTTCATCTCCTAGGTAGGATCGATGGACATTTGAAGAAAAATCTCGAAAATTGCGTCATGAGTACGACCTCAATAGCATATCTCCCTTAAGGTAAATCTGCTAAAATAGAATAGAAGCAATTTTATTCCAATTAAAATGCACTATAAATATTGTTATATACATTTATGCTCTATCTTGACTATTAACAGAGATATATGTATTTTTTAGTTTTCAGCATTCAGCAAACACCACCTTCTACTCATGTTAAACTAACAATACTCGGTTATGGAATAAACCACATTTTTAAAACCTTAAAAAGCAAATATTGTTTTCAAGAAACCTTTATTTTACGACATACTCGTACATGCAAATATGCTCTGATGAGATGTAGATTTCTCTATTGTATAACTTCACATGGGAAACCTGCTTAGTTTACGCAGCCCCTGCGTGACGGACTTTTTAACTTTAACACGGTTTTTGACGAAAAGTTTATCCGACAATCTTTGATTCATTTTTAATGAAGGAGTATAGTTCCTAGAAGAATAACAAATCATCCTACAATATTACTCTACAAATTCGAAGCATCAAAAGTGCTTCAGTGTAAAGCAAAATAATAGGACGGTACAAGCAATGTCACGAATTACTTGAATTTAAAAGAGTCCATCACGCAGTTGCTATGTAAAATAAGCAGATTTCCCACGTGCTGGTATGACAAAGTAGTGATCTCATCTTACCACATGTTCTGACAGAAAAACAGAAAGTACGAATTACTCTCTTAATATTAGAGTTAAAAAAGAAATTCATTGATAAACAATTGTAGAGCACAGATATTTTAACAAGATTGGTTCTATAACATTTTTCGATCCGACTCATAATAACGCAGATATTTTGCATTTTCGTACCCCTCCCCCTCTAAACCGCTCCTATTCTTGGTCTGATTTCCTCGAAAAACAAATGTGATCTTCAGTGTTTGTGGAAACGATTACATATGGAGTATGGTATAGATCAAATTAACATTTTGGAGACAAGAACTTAAAACCTTAATTGATGAAGTCATCATACAAGGAATTTACATGTATCTCGCATAATAAAGATCTCACGAAAACAATATTTGATATTTAAGATTTTTAAGAAAACAAGATTTTTTTTGAAAGCTTAGGATAAAGTGGTTCATGTTATAACAGTTTATTGTTAATATGGCATGAGTAGGAGATGAGGTTAACTTAAGGCTGAAAACTAAGAAATCCTAATATTTCGGTTAATATGCATGGTACGAAAATATGCATACATTTTTGGGAAATTACATTAACAATAAGGTTGGTTCTATACTTTTTTTTCGAACCAACATATAATAAAGGGCATATTTCGGATTTTCGGAATGTTCCCTCTCTATATCCCGCCCACTGCCCGATTATAACCATTAACGAACTCGATCTTTAGTATTGCGTAAAACGCTTGTATATCGAGTGTGGTAACGATAAAACCGTTATTCCGACCTCTAGAGTGGCAACATATATATATATATAAATAATTTTGAACGGACCTGAATATCCTCTCTCCCATATAGGATCGATGGAGATTTGATGATTTTTTCTTCTAAAATCACGTCATGAGCTCAACCTTAGTAGCTGATTTCCCTCAAGGGAAATCTGATAAAAGTTCATCACATAGGGGAAGGCGATCATCACATAGGGGTCAACTAAGCGTATTTCCCATGTTAGAACGAGACGTTTTATTAGCAGATTTCCCTTAAGGGAAATCAGCTATTGAGGTTGTACTCATGACGCGATTTTGGAAATTTTTCTTACAATGTCCATCGATCCTACTCAGGAGATGACGAAAATGAGGTCCGTTCAAAACTGTATATATATATATATATATATATATATATATATATATATATATATATATATATATATATACATTTGTCTGTTACCGCTCTAGCGGTCGCAATTATTGTTTAATCGTTACCAAACTCGATATTTAGCCGTTTTATGTAAAACGAAAGATCAAGTTCGTTAAGGGAGAGGGGGGTTTAGAGGGGAGGTTTTTTTAAAATTCGAAATATCTCCGTTACCATACGTCATATCAAAAACTTGTATAGAACCAATCTTATTGGAAATTAAGTTTACTATAAATATTGTTCTATACATTTATTCTCTATCTTGAATATTAACAGAGATATTTGCATTTTTATAATATGTGAGCCGATAACGAAAGTTTCTCGCCAAAAGCTAGTTTGGCCGTAACTCGGCTCTCGTATAGGTATTTCTCTATTGTATAGCTTCACGTGGGAAATCTGCTTAGCTTACGCAGCCCCTGCGTGACGGACTTTTATTCTTTATTTATCTCCGAATAAAATGCCTATGTGGGCATGGCTAGACATTTAGATAAAAGGTGCTTTCAAGCTAAGTTATTCGTTTGGAGCGTATATTTTTGCGGGAGCGAATGTCGGACTCTTCACTACAGGAAATAAAATAGAGTAGAATCAATGGAATTGTGGATTTGGGAAATAATTACCAGAGCAATTTGGACTCAAAGAAAGCAAACGTTAAAGTTCTAAATGACCTGAGTGAAAGTAGGAGTAAAAAGCCACAGAAAAAAAGAGGGTGAAACTTCTTGGTCATATCACGTGGCACAACAGTTTTTTCAGAAGTGTTCTTGAAAGTAATATTATTGGGCTAATAGAAAGAGGGGGTGGGGGCTAACAAGTCTTATTTGGAGGAAATAAAATATCTGGGTAAAGGAATATGGTAGCATCTTCCTAAAGAAACAAATGGAGCTTTTAGTTCTTAGTGATGACGAGGGGTTTACTCCTCACAAAAGTTACCTTAATTGAAAATCTATGTGTAGGAGCGAGGGATGTTTGATGGATGAAAACCAGAAGGTGTGTCCCGCAGGGGTTGCGTTAACTATGCAGAATTCCCATGGGCTAATATGGCACATTCTCCTCATTTATTTTTTATTTCTAAGTAAAGTAGAGTAGATGTAAAAATATATAGAACAACCAACATTCGATAATACTCTTAATAAGATATTTTGAATTTTCGAATACATACATATATGGGGGTTCATAGATCAGATGTAGAGCGAATGACTTTAGATCAGCAGAGTCAAGCAACTTCGAGCATGGTCGGTACTTGAATGGGTGTCCACGGAGTGGTTACAGCAGTTGGGTATGATAGCTCGATTGGGTTGCAGCAGTAGTATAATGGCGGAAGTCTAGTGAGTAAATCTGTGACGGAGGACATTGACTCTCTTAGATACCGGTCGACTAGCAAACTGGCAGTCGGTGATATGACCACTTCCCCATTCCCTGGGTGTAGGAGGCCCGTCAGTCTACTGGAGACACCTCATTCCAGGTCCTCCTGGGTTAACGGGGGTTGTACATCAAGTTGATCACTCACTACGTAAAACTGATCGCAAATCCGTCGAGCCAACTCGGGGACTTCTAAATTTCTTTAAGGTCTAAAATGCCAATTAAAAAATAAATAAAAATACACATATATACAATTTTGAACTGATCTCTACTAAAGGACATAAGAAGACATTTTTCAGGGGGTTTATTGAAGGCTGAAAGCACAAAAAGATATTGTTTTAGCCGGAGTAAAATGCATAGGGAATCTTCTAATTAAGTAAACAAAATTGTTTTATATATATATATATATATATATATATATATATATATATATATATATACATATTTTAGCAGATTTCCCTTAAGGGAAATCAGCTATCGAGGTTGTACACATGACGCGATTTTCAAATAATATTGAAAGTCCATCGATCCTACCTAGTAGATGGCGAAAATCAGGTCCGTTCAAAATTATATATATATATATATATATATATATATATATATATATATATATATATATATATATATATATATATATATATATATAGAGAGAGAGAGAGAGAGAGAGAGAGAGAGAGAGAGTTGTCTGTTGCTCTAGAGGTCTCAATTTCTTTTGTCTTATCGTTACCAAACTTCATATATAATCGTTTTATGTATAAAAAAAGATCAAGTTCATCAACGGCTGAAATCAGATAAGGGGGAGACTGGGGGTTTAGAGGGGGAGAATTTTTAAAATTAAAAATATCTCCATTATTTCGACTCGGATCGAAAAATTGTGTAAAATCTATCTTATTGCAAATGTAATGTTTTATAAATTTTGCTATACTCGTATATACATTTCTTTTGTAACTTCAATATTAACTGAGATATTTGTATTTTCTATTTTTCAGCCTTCAGTAAACCCTCACTCCTACTCATGTCACATAAACAATACTCTGTTATATAAAGAAACACTTTATTTGAATTTACTTGATTTTTATAAATTATCGTGGATTGTAATTGCATGAAGTTTGTTTCTTTTGAACATAACCATTAAGTAGATTTGTACATTTGGTTATGTTCTTTTTGAATTATGGAGGCATTAATATCAGGTGTATTCCATATGATTGGAAACAGCGGAGAGTGGGCCGTAAATAAGCATGAGTAGAAGGAGATATGTTCTGGTAGTGGCGTGGTTTGGCAGCCAGCATATCAATATCATGACGCATGGCGAGCTGCTTTCTGAGTAATTCAATCCATGTTTTACAGCTGATATACTCTTGAATCATCTATTGATGAGGCCTTTTCTCTTCCGATTATTCAGGCATAATTAATAATACTCTTATATATTGTATAACATTCGATCTACACAGATATCTTGTAGGTTTGTTTTATTTTAAAAAAAAAACCTTCACACAAAGGAAATTAAGAGATTATGGAATTTTGTCTGTTAACGCTCTAGCGGACGCAATGTTTTTCTATCGTTACCCAACTTGATATTTAATCGTTTTATGTAACATGAAAGAACAAGTTCGTTAATGGTAGAATTTGGACAAGTGTTAGGGAGGGAGGTTTAGTGGGGGATTTAGAAAATTATAAATAACTCCGTTAATATACATTGGATCGAAAAAGTAAACAGGACCAATCGTATTGAACATTTAATGTTCTGTGAATGCTGTTATGTATGTTTTTTTCATTATCTTGATTATTAACCGAAATATTTGCACTCCTGCTCTTGTTATATTAAAAATAAGCTGTTATATCATGAGCCTCTTCATTCTAAGGTTAAATACCAAATATAGTTTTCGTTGAACTGTTTCTTCGTGAGATACATGCAATTACGTTTTGCGATGATGCCACCATCAGTAAGATTTTTCGTTCTTAATTCGAAAATGTATATTTGTTCTCTACCGTACTCGTTCTTTATCGGTTTCAGTCAAGGCTAAAGATCATATTTGTTATTGACTGAAATAGGACTTGGAATGGTGGGGTTTTCGAAAATACAAATACCTCCGTTATTATTATTCGGATCGTAAAATATTACGTAAACAATCTTGTTAAACTATTGATTTTCTATAATTGTTATTCAATGCATTTTTTCGTAACTCAAGTATTAAGCGAGTTATTCGTACTTCGACCCACAGAAAACCCCCCACTAACGCACGTGGGAAATCTGCTTAGTTTACGCAGCCTTGGCGTGACGAGCGTTTAAATTATTACATATTACTATATATTGCAGCATAACTAAAGTTTGAAAAAAAAAATGACTGGCAGTTCTTCTTTTCTTTCCTCCAAATTTTATTTTATCATTCCCGGCCATTTTAAATTAAATGTACTTAATTTTTATAACTCTAGATATGAAATAGAACTCATGGAAGTGTAAAATGAATATATCCACCCGTTACCCTTTATTGGAGGGTAAGAATACAAATCTCAACATTTAATTTAATATTATAGAAACTTATTAACTTCAAAATCATTTTGTTACTAACAAATAGAAATATTGGCTTGCAAAAATATCAAATAAGCTCACTAACAAACAAGTTTCTGTTCCTATGAGATTGTTAGTGTGTCATACCAGCAAGTGGGAAATCTGCTTGGTTTACGCAGCACCTCTGAAAAGGACTTCTAGCATATTTCCCTCAAGGGAAATCTGCTATTCCGGTAGTAAACATGACGCGATTTTCGAAAAATTTCTTCAAATGTCCATCAATACTACCCAAGAGATGACGAAAATGAGGTCCATTCAACACTCTCTTTCTCTCTCTCTCTCTCTCTATATATATATATATATATATATATATATATATATATATATATCTGTTACCGCTCTAGTGGTCACAACTTTTGTTTGATCGTTACCAAACTCGATATTTAAACGTTTTATGTAAAAATATAGATCAAGTTCCTTAATGGCTGAAATCGAACCTGTGGGAGGGGGGTGGTTAGGGGGGGGGTTTAGAGGGGGGATTTTCGAAAATATCAAAATATCTCTGCTACCATACGTCGGATCAAAAGATTGTATAGAACCAATCTTATTGTAAATGAAATTTACTATAAATATTGTTCGATACATTTATTCTCTATTGTGAATATTAACCAAGATATTTGAATTGGTGTTAATTGTAGGCCGATAACGGATGACTAGTTTTCAGCCAAAAGCTAGTTCGGCCTTATGCCGTAACTGTTCGGCTCTCGTATGGAGAAATCTGCTTAGTTTACGCAGGCCCCTGCGTGACGGACGTTTTTATATATCACGGATAGTTTAGCACCGCCTTTCATATAAATACGGGTTCGTTTCACTGTATTACAATCTCGAGTAGTAATGGCTATTATGCTCGTATTCTAGACCTGAGCTTTAATAAAGTCCTTTAGTTTGGATTATGGGTGCTAAAGCGTTTGCAGTTTGCTAGCAAGCCATAGTCCGAGAAACGCCTTGCCTCAAATGTTTAGCTATCCTAGGTGTTAAGTCTGTTAATTAAGGTAATATACAACAATTCCTGACCATTGCGGGTGAATTGTGAAAGTCGTCTCTTTGTTCTAATCTTCTATATCTCTCCTTATTTATGATTTAAATAATTGATTGAAGGAATAATCCTTGTTCCATAGTGTTTTAGTAACTTGCTCTTTGCTGTTATTCGATGCACCTTGAGTGCTAAAATTAAAAATCAGATGTGGACATCACATGACTTCCTTGAGTTCTTATGAAATAAAATATAAAAGCAATTTTACTGTACATCGATTAAAAGTATTGTTGTATCTATTCCAATGGATCCGATCAAAAAATTTCATAATGTATACATCTTTTTATGATAAACTGAAAAGGCTCTATATAAATATTTTATATCTCTAAAGATACTGAGAAACTTGCAGTTTTTGTGTTTCCATCTATCCCTATCTTTTGTAGTTTATTTTGATTAAAAGAGGAGGTACACGTTACAACAGTCCAAAATACGAAATTCCACCTCTAATCTCCTCCTCCCCCCTCTTCCCACTAGTCCGATTTTAGCCATTAACGAACTTTATTTTTACATAAAATTTTGTTTTTTATTTATTTATACAGGAGCACCCGCATCTTGGCGATTTGGCTCAAAGTTTCACAATGTAAAATGAAAACAAAATTATAGAAAAATAACAAAAACTGAAATAACAAATAAAAAATTAAATACAACAAATAATCATTAAATACTAGTAATAAAGAGCATTAATAAACATAAGACATAAACAAACATAAATAAACATTAGATAAAAAAACATAAATAAACATTAGACTAGTAATAAGGACAATAATTTAAAATGGTTTTAATAAAAAAAAATTATGTTATTCCTATATACTAGTACATTTATATTATTATTTTTTTTTATTTATTTAGTTTTGTACCCCATAGCGATGGTGATTTGCATTATTAGGATGATATATTTACTCCTTCATGTGCTTACCTTTTTTTGTACTTTTATATTATGGAAAATATTTCTTTAATATCTGATTCTTTCTCATATCCGAGCTTTGTCCAAAGAATATAATAAAAGTTAACCCTTTTAAATCTTTTTAGGTATGCTGTAGACCTATTCTATTTTGTATTATATGTTTTTGTAAATGTTGATGTGTTTTAGATATGTTGGCATTTGTGGAATATATTGGCTGCTGTCAGTTAATAGTTCTGTCATATCGTGGGGTATGTGAAGGTTTTCTCGTTGGATGCAGTCTGTCAGTATGTGTTTTATCGTAAGGTGTTTGTTGCAGTATTTGCACATAGGGTTATCAGTCCTTGTCTTTAAGTGTTTATGTGTCAGCTATGTGTCAGGATCGGTCACACATAAAACATTTAAATATCAGCTCAAACGGCAGGTGTCTCAGAGCGCCCGCAATTGGAATACCACTGCCTCTGCACACCTGGATTTCTACAAAATCTGAAACTATACTTAAATTTTTATCAGATTTCCATTAAGGGAAATCAGGTTGTACTCATGGCGCAATTTTCGAAAGATTTCTTCAAATGTCCATGGACCCTATCTAGGAGATAACGAAAATGAGACCCGTTCAAATATATATAGATATTTGGATTTTTAAGTTTTTAGCCTAACAGTAAACCCCCCTTTTTGTTATCGCACGTTTTGAATGACCGTCTTAATTCAAGCCGAAATACCAAATTATGTGGTCAACAAACCTTTTCTAGATGAGATACATGCAAATGCGTTCTGATGATTCCCCCTCCCCCCGCCCCCGTCTTTTGTTCAAGGATTAGTAAAATGCCACGTGATTGAGATAAAAATTAGTTTGGTTTATTATAAATTACAGTACTAGATGCAGTAAATAGTCTTAATAAAATTATATATTATATTCAGATATATTTCAGTAATCGTTTTTATTTCAGGTCAAGAATATTTCTATCTATCTATTCAGCTCTGAGAGGTTTGCTGACCTGTTTGTTAAGAATTCAGTAGCTTTCTGTTGTGAAGGTTATTAAAATGTAAATTAAAATATTTCTCATTAAAATTGTATTTGCTCAATTAATATTAAAGGTGGTGTTCACTTGGGAAATCTGCTTAGTTTACGCAGCCCCTTGCTCTCAACAGCCAAATCTCTTTAAGAGAAATGATCTGCTTTGTTTTACTGTAGTATAAACTGGTAAATCCGAACTGAATAATTGTCGGGTATGTTCGGTTGAATTCGGAGTAGCTCGTGTCCCCGTCCTCGTATTCCCTGGGTTGGTGAGTTGCCGCATCAGTAGTACTCGGGTCGTGTTTGTGGATGGTTTGTAGCTCTTGGCTCCTTTCACTTTCGTCGAACTTCGTAATCGTAAGTCATTATTTCATTGTCTAAACTAAATTTAGTGCATTTTCCATTGTTAAAAATAGATGTTATTGTGTGTTTTATATGATGTTTGTTTTTGGTCATATACATTTATTTATCGTAAAAATGGCACGGGGTCTTCACATCAAAATTAAAAAAAAATTGGCCTCAGAATGCATCTTCATATGCACTTTAGCACCCTCCTACTTCAACAAAAAAATTGAAAATATATGCCATACTGGAATCTGCAACTATGGCTTGCCAGATCAACTTTTTAAATATGAATTTGTAAATTGTCTCAATTAGTGGCATTATAGTAGGCTACAATAACCCCAACCGAGCAATTCTCTACCATTTTGGAGTTTTTAAATGGAAATTTAGATTAGATATTATTGAATGGTACTCGAACGGAGCACTCTACTGGTTTATTACGTAATTCTGATCATTGATAAACAATTTTTAAAGTGAGAGTTTGGCTTTTTTTAGTGTTTGGAGTACAAATATACCTGATAAGCATATAAGGAATTATGCTCCTCTGTCGGGTAAAAAAAAACATGTAAACATAAAATTTCATAGTACCGCTTTTATAAATTTAAATTAAAATCCACTTTTAGCAAAGATGGGTAATTGGGTCCGGTTATCTATAGGTCCCCATACTTTATAAACATAATTGTGTGCCATATTAAAATATGAAGACTCAGTTGACTGAAAAATGATTGGACCTTAATAGGTCACGCTAAAAAAGAAGACATCCAGAAATTATTTTCAGTCAGTATATATATATTTATATATATATATATATATATATATATATATATATATATATATATATATATAAACATGCATACAGTTGATCAAAAAAGTATCGGCAATAACTGATTTTTGATACTCGTTGTAAATAAACATTTTATACAAACAAAACATTGATCTTTTGGAAGTATCAATTTATTAGCTTTCATTATTTATCAACCGAAGCATTTAGTAGTTTCCTAAATTTAATTATATTGAAATAATACGGAATATGAAAGTCAAAAAAGTATTAGCAATTTACAACATTTTCACAAAAGGCGTGCTAATTTAAATTATTTAACTTAATTAGTGTTTTGTGTGCCGTCCCTTTGCATCAATAACAGCTTGAAGTTCTCGGGATAGACTGGAAGAAGTTTTTAATAGTTTACCCACTTATTTTATTCCATTCTTCTTGAAGAGCTCGTTTAAGAACTTCTTTGAAAGTTATTCTTGATCTTTTAATATTAATGCCCAAAATCCTCTGCAGAATTTTGGCAAGATTAAGATATGTGTCTGAGACGGATTTTAGATTTCCCTTATGGGAAATCAGGAATTGAGATTGTACTCTTGACGTGATTTTCAAAAAATGTGCTCAAATGTCCATATCTCTCTCTATTTCTCTCTCTCTCTCTCTTTATATATATATATATATATATATATATATCGCTACCAAATTCGATATTTAATCGTTTCATATAAATAGAAAGATCAAGTTCGTTACGGCTGAAATCGGACCATTGAGAGGGGGGGGGGTTAGAATGGGGGATTCGAAAAATGTGAAATATCTCAGTTAATATAAGTCGGATCGCAACATTGTACATAACTAATCTTATTGCAAATTAAATTACCTATAATTGTTGTTATATACATTATTTTTTTCTTTCGTGAATATTAACCGAGATATTTGGATTTTTTAGTTTTCAGCCTTAAGTAAACCCCCACTCCTTCTTATGTCATATTCACAATTAGATGCTTTATCATAAACTTCTTTATTCTAAGCCTATGTACCAAATATTGCTTTCAAGAGATTTGTTATCATGCGAGATACTTGAAAAATCGTTGTGTAATGATGTTACAATTATGATTTTATGTTATAACTAGAATATCGATATTTAACGATTCCTGTCAACAGTAAAGATCATGATTGTGTTATCAGCTGAAGGTGGACATGGAATATTAGGGCGATTCGAAAATTTAAAATATATTCGTTTTTGTGATTCGAATCGTAAATGTTATACAACATATCTCGTTAAACTATTGATTCTTCAACTGCGGTTTTAGGCATTTTTTTTGTAACTCAAGTATTAAGGGAGTTTCAGTCGTGCTTTCTTATTTTCTGCCATCAGTAACCCCTCCCCTTTTACATGTTTTTTATATAGAAATAGAGAATATGTGGTGAGGTGATATTCCTGCACGTAGGAAATCTGCTTAGTTTACGCAGCTCCTGCGTGACGGACTTTTTAAGATGTCCAACAAGGCTTTGATGTATTTTCTGTTTGCTTGAGTCATTATCTTGCTGGGAAATGAACGATTCTTTTAGGCCCAAAATACAGGGTCTTCTCATTAAATGATTGAGCTGTACATGTAACTGACGGCAGACATAATCACAATGGAATTTTCTATCACCAGAATATGACATGAACACCCACCCAAACCATAACTGATCCGCGTCCATGTTTCACTGTAGGAATGACATTCCTTGGTTCTTAATGATCGTTTTTTCTTCTTCAAACATATGGCTTTTCATCTGAACAGAAAATATTTATCATAGATTCATCATCATTAAAAATAACTTTGTCCCAAAAATCTAGTCACTGTGATTCATACTCTTTTACAAATGTTCATATTTCTTCCCTCTTAATTTCTGGAATTAAAGACTTTTATGCGGAGCTCTTCCGTAAAATCGACCCTCATGCAAAACATTTCTTACTGTTTGGGATTTCACTGGCCTACCATTTCTAATGCGACATCTTGGTCTATACATTCAGTGCTGCTTTTGGGGACTTATTAATTCTTCTAATGATGCAATTCGTTTTTCGCTTAAAGTAATAGAGCTTCTGTTCTATATTTGTTAATATTATTAGCTAGTAATGTTAAATTTGTAAATTTTTAAAATAATTGTATTATTCACTAAGTTGCAATATGTCAGCCTACTAATAGTTAATTTCATTTATAAGCAACCTTCTATTAAAATAGGAAATCTTGTTTTTATTTTTTTTTGTAATATTTTAGTGGTCAGAAAGAAAAATATAAATTATTTTGCAAAATTCTTTTCATAACTCAATACAGGGTATTTAAAAAAAAAAAGAAAAAAAAAACTATCAGAGCTAATTCTAGAGTCCATCCTTTTCTCAGTAGATTGTGAACATCGCCCGCTTTCTGGTTCTTTTTAACGACACTCCTAAAAATAAAAAGACTTGCACTAAATTGAACTCCAATTGCCTTATAAGTCAGTCCCGAAATTCTGAGAGACTTTATTTATGTATTGAATTTTTGTATCATTTAATCCTGTATATATTAATTTTGTAAACTATTCTTTTCACTTAACTGTTTATAATAAATGCTAAATTCATTCATTCAGGTGTATAATTATATATGGCATATACAATTTACATGCCCCTGCCATTCTTGATCAGCTTAAAACATATTTTGACGGATGAGATCAAACCTACAAAAGACTAATTCAAAATGCATCACAACTCTTAGAACGAAACGTCTTATGATAGAATGTAGGCTCAACAAACAAGCAAAAACACGTTTTGTGCTCTAAGGTAACCTTCATAAGCTGTGAGGTAACTTACATAATCTGTGATAAATGTTCTTGGATTATATCTTGGAAGTCGAGAGTTTTAAGCTGGAGGGCACCATTCGGAGTAAAAAGCTCGCGGAATTAATTGAGACAAGTGGGAAAAATATTAAAAAAAAAAAAAATCTCCATCTCATTTTAAGTAAGTTAAATAGTCATATAAAGCTTAAAAACAGCGAAATATTCATTAAATTGAATAATCATTGTACAATTTAAATCAAAGCATGTTTAAAGTGATTCTCTGTATTATATAGCTTCTGTGTTAATACATTATCTTTCGTTCTGTCAATCCTTGTACCGTCTAACTGGTTCGTTAGCCTGGTTAAATTTTATTTAAAAGTACGTCACGCAGGGGCTGCGAAAACTGAGCAGATTTCCCACGTGATGTTATACAATGGAGACATTTCAGAATAGACAGCCGAACAGTTACGGAACCGGCCGAACTAGCTCTTGAAGGAAACTCACGAATAGACCCGAAGTTAGCCGATCTCATCTCTGAAGCTGAAAACATAAAAATGCAAATATCTCGTTTAATATTCAATATAAAGAATAAATGTATATAACAATATTTATAGTAACTGTAATTTGCAATAAGATTGATTCTGTACAATTTTTCGATCCGACGTACAGTAACGGAGATATTTTGATTTTTTGAAAAACCTCCCCTCTAAACCCCCCTCCTAGTGGTCCGATTTTACCCGTTAACGAACTTAATCTTTCTTTTTACATAAAACGACTGAATATCGCGTTTGGTAACGATCAAACAAAAATTGCGACCACTAGAGCGGTAACAGACAAATATATATATATATATATATATATATATATATATATATATATATATATACAGTTTTGAACGGATCTCATTTTCGTCATCTCCGAGGTAGGATCGATAGACATTTGAAGAAAACTTTCCCGTCATGAGTACAACCTTAATAGCTGATTTCCCTTAAGGGAACATTACATACATTTATTCTCTATCTTGAATATTAACTGAGATATTGACATTTTTACTAAATCTGGGCGGCTAACGGACGTGAGTGACTTTCCCGCCAAAACCTAGTTCGGCTATTTGATCCTTGATTGGTCGGCTCTCGTGAAATTTCTCTATTCTCTAAAACTTCACGTGGGAAATCTGCTTAGTTTACGCAGCCCCTGCGTGACGGACTTTTTGGTATTTTGACCAATAAGTTAAAGAACATGTGTGAAGTATCCACAAAACGTCATCATTTTGAATCAATCCATATGTATGTATATATATATATATATATATATATATATATATATATATTATATCAACATTTTTCACAGCTGAGATAAAATTTAGTCGATTTAAAGTGTAAGGTAGTCGAGATAAGAGCTGCTAAGGCCGGGATAAACATGCACAGTTTACATAAGGGAAGGCAAGCCTTTTCACTGAAAACAGCTTACCGCTGGTCATAGAGCTGAGACACGTTTAGCCAGAGGCAAAATTAAAGAATAAACTCTATTCAACCTTGGGTTAGACTCCTTGAGTCACGCAGTAATTTTATTATTATTATTAATTATTAACGTCCACCTTTTGCTTCTGTGGCTTATTGGGAGGGTTATCTACAAGTTACCACCCTTTCTTAGCAAGGGTGAGACTAAGGATTTTATCTAATGAGTTCATCACTAAATAAATTCCTATTTGCCTATAGCATTCATTACTCTGTATAATCACCGTGCAATTTCAATATATATAAAAATAATATGTGTGTGTGTGTCTGTGTGTGTAATATGATTATTTTACTTGAAAATTTATCAGAATTAAAATAATAAAAAAGTCCGTGCGTAAACTAAGCAGATTTCCCACGTGCTGATACAACCCACTAGTGAACGAGATAAACTCAATAACTCGCTTAATAATTTAGTCAAAATGTATACACCAACAGCTGTAGAATAGCATAACAAGGACTTGTCCTATAAAATGTTTCGATCCAACTCATAGTAACCGAGATATTCCAGGTCCGATTTCAGCCATTTACTAATATAATCTTTAGCGTTGACTGAAACAGTTAAGTCGAGTTTGGTATTGAACAAACAAATATTTTCGAGTTAAGAACGTACTTAATTATATTTAATGATGTCTTCGTCACACAACTTATGTGCGTGTACGTCACACAGCGAAAGTCCAATAAAAGCTATATTTGGTATTTAAGCTTAGAATAAAGTGGTCCATGACATACCAGAGTATTGTTTATGCGACATAAGTACGAGTGGGGGTTTATTTAAGGCTGAAAATTAAAAAATGCAAATAACTCCGTTAATATTCAGGATAGAGAAAATATGTATATGACAATATTTATAGTAAATATAATTTTTAATAGGATTGGTTCATGTCATCATATCTATCTATATTAGTCAGATGGAATATAGATAGATATGATGACATATGACACATGACGGACCTCATTTTCGTTATCTACTAGGAAGGCATTTGTGGAAATGTTTCGAAAATCGCGTCGTACAACTTCAAAAGCTTTTTCCCCTAAAGGGAAATCTGCTAAAAGACATTCAATATGTGAGTGTCTGGGCGCGCGTTTGTGTTTAATCATTTTAAAATATTTATTTACTGTTGACATCAAAAGTATTTTAGGTTCATTAATATTTGTCTTAAAAACTTAAATTACAATGATGTGTGTTTATTAAGTTATATTTTCCGTCGTTTTCATAAAATCAGGGAAAATGGCTTGTTGAAAGTTACATGGGATTGATTTAAATCCTTCTCTTAGAAGTTTTTAGGTAACAGTCATATTTGTGTTCTCTCTTCCAGCACGGAATTTAATGCTATATTCCTACAAGCTAAGCTTTGCACGGGAAACCATTAGAGAATAATGAATGTCTGTGCTATGTTTTGTATGTAATATTTTCATATTTCACGTCTCCCCTGTTTGCATATTTTTTTATTTCCCCACCTCGGCCCCCGCTGTACCTTTGGGTTTCCCCATACCAGCGGTCTCAATTTAACAAAAGATATAAAATTTTGAATAGATAAATTGGGCCAGGTAACTTAGCCTAACTCACCGAGCACGGCTAAGCATAAAAGTGGAACATTTGGGAGATTTAGTTCAAGTCCGAAAAGTCCTAGGGAAACCCGCAGCTGTTTGCATATTTACTCCGTAAAAGTACAATACATCTGCACTCAAGATTCCCTGTTCGTGCTGGGGATTTGACACTATTTTTTATTTGATTTTTTTACCAGGTTTCATGGGCAGACTTCAATCCGTTCCTCCGGCGAGGCATTTGAGCAGCTATTTGACTAAACAAGCAGGGATATTTAGCTTGTATGGCACCACAATACGGGGCCGAATACGTCAAGCTGTCCGTTTGGCCTCCCATCCGTTTGAAAGGGCCTGGACCTTCAATGGCCGATTTGTGTTAATTTTCATAATGAATGGTTATATCATTATATAATTACTTCAAGCATTGCTCTATATTTTCGCTTTTATCGCTATTAAATATAATTAATTATTCATGATTTAGACTGCTTTTACACCTGAAATGAAATAATTTATTATTACATCCATAATTTCAATCTCAGAATAACAATAAAAATGGATTTATATATACTGTGAGATATATTAGCTTAACCAACGGACACATTAATTGGCTGACAAGTGTACAAGGCAAGAATAGGAATGTAAATGAATTAGCTTTCATGAAATTAAAACTTCAATGAACTTAGATAAAAGAACCTTTCTCTGTTTTCAAAAATTTGGATTTATTACTCAGGGGATTGCTCTTAAGAACTACTTCACAGTCGGTTAATTTTGTTGGACGATGATTTCTTTTTTACGAGATACTGTCTAAAAATGTTATCTCCAATCACGAAACTTCTGCAGATCAGAACACAGATATCTTGGTTAAAGTAAAAAAGTCCGTCACGCTGCGTTAACTAAGCAGATTTCCCACGCGCCTCACGTATGTGCATTTATATCAAAATATGAAAGATCAATGAGAACAATATTTGGTATTTAGACTTCAAATAATGTGCTACATAATATAACAGCATATTGTCAATATGACGTGAGCAGGAGTGGGTGTTTCCTGATGGCTAAAAACTAAACAATGCAAATATTTCGATTAATAATCAAGATAGTGAAAAAAACCTACATTACAACATTTATAGAACATTTCATTTGCAATAAGATTGGTTCTGTCCAATATTTCGATCCGACGCATAATAACGGAGGTATTTGGAGTTTTCGAAATGCCATCCTTAAAAAATATGTTTTACATCTTCGAATAAAAGTAAAAAATAGAGGAACTTCCTTCTAGATAAAAAACTAATTGAAAGAGAGCTACCAAGGATATTTCTACAGTTGTGTGAATTCTGATATATTGCAAAATAGCTTATATCAAAGCAATGAAAACAAATCTTTTATTTATGTATTTTTAGATCCTAATATCGATAAAATGTTATTCATATCAAAAATAAACTAATTAAGATTATAAGTTGCCAGTTTAATTCATTCTACAAAAAATAATTTACAGAGAAAATAAACAAACTTTTAAAACATTAGCTAAGCATAACTTTAATTAAATGCTTAAGATTGCTTTTTAACTTGGTCTGTATTAAAACATTTTTATTTCATTCATTCTCTTGAATTCTCGTAAATAATATTACAGCCTCGCAAAGTTCAAACTTGCCAATTAAATCCAACTATTTATACTCTCAACTTCTTGTTCATTAATTGATTGAAAAAGTTGGTCTTTTGTTGTTTCATTAGCCAGCTGAGGTTTCCCCTTCATTTATTTTTTCATCAGATGGAACTTCTTTAATTACATCTGGCTCCCAGCGTTACAAACATTTCTTTATTAGTTAGTTATAAACAATTACTGTTTGTTGTCTGGCGTGCAAACTTTGACATTTGAGTATGATTGAATTTAATGGCGGAAATTTGCGGTTTATTGATCAACTAGTTTCTTGAAAATATTGATATTTCTTAGATTTTGAAATTTCTGTGACGAAAGGCCTTTCGGAGAATGGACGAGTACCCCGTGGAATAGGCGTACTACTCTGTACTTGCTACAGCTCCTTTATAAAGTTATCTATATATCGATTGCCTGCCCAACCATAACTAATGGACAACCTTTCGCCTTCATCGTATAACTTCTCCAAAATATCGATTATGAACATATTATGTACGGATCAAACTAATACGATTCAGAATAAAATTATAATTTAAATACAGCTTTAAACTGTGTATTAACTCTTGAGGGAAATCAGGTATTAACTATTGAGGTTGTACTCATGACATGATTATATATAAATATAAATATATATATATATATATATATATAGATATATATATATAAATCTATATAATATCCTCTTAACGCACCAGGGGTCGACATTGTTTCTTACCAAACTCGATAGATAAGCGTTTTAGCAGATTTCCCTTCAGGAAAATGAGGTCCGTTGAAAACTGTATATATATATATATATATATATATATATTTATATATACCAGTTACCGCGCTCTAGCGGTCGCAATTATTGTTTAATCGTCACCAGACTCGATATTTAGTCGTTTTATGTAAAAAGAAAGATCAAGTTCGTTAACGGCTGAAATCGGACCAGGGGGAGGGGGGTTTAGAGGGGAGGTTTTTTGTTGTCCGTTACCATTCGTCGGATCAAAAAATTGTATAGAGTCAATCTTACTGCAAATTAAATTTACTATAAATATTGCTCTATAAAGTTATTCTCTATCCTGAATATTAACCGAGATATTTTATTAAATACGGGCCGAAAAGGAACGTTTCCCGTCAAAAGCTAGTTAGGCCATAACTGTTCGGCTCTCGTATAGAGATTTCTCTATTGTATAACTTCACGTGGGAAATCTGCTTAGTTTACGCAGCCCCTGCGTGACGGAAATCTCAAGCTCGATAATACCTGAAATCGGACCATGGGGGGGGGGTTTAGAGAGGGGAACTTCGATAATGGGAAATATCTCCGTTATTATAATAAGGTAATGATTAGAAGAATTATTTATTTACTTCCACTTTATGCAACTATGGCTAATTGGGACGGGTTATCTACAGGTTACCACCCTTTTCTAGCCCGGGCGGGACTAAGGTTACAAGAATTATAGAGCCCAGGTATAGCTGGCAAAGAAAAGCTCACTGTCAAGGAAGGTGGTAGGTAATGCAAAATGTAAAGTTACGACTGGAGGTGGTGAGTCTGACAGCATTGACAAGACTAAGCGACTCATATCACCTGTTCTGTCCAACCTTACTTTAGAAGTAAAATATGAAATATATGTTAGGGGTTGAAAGTTTGAAATCCTGATGGTAATATATGCACAGTATATTACTTACGCTGATGAAGTCATGACCTCTACCTGAACTCTTGTGACTTCCCATAATCCCTGGCTTTATGAGAGATGATTCTGTTGTGTGGGATACGCTTTGGCAAAAAAGGGACACTGATCAATATAATTGCAATAGATATATGAGTCGGATTGGCCGCAGAAAGTAGTAGATTTTACCAGAATTTCCCTTGAGGGTTTATGTAAAACTAAAGATCAAGTTCATAGATGGCCGAAATAGACCAGAAAAGGGGCTGGTGTTTAAACAAGTTGTGTAAAATGAAATCGTAAATTTCTCTGTTGTAGTATCGGATTGAAAAATGTTCTTCAACCAAATTGTTTATTCCTTCTTCGAAGTAAAAAAAAAAATATTTTAACAGCGAAACTTCCAATTTTTTGATGACGACGAAATTATGTGTTTTTTACTCATCCTGAATCATGACTAGTAGTGTGACGTCTGGGAATTCGTATAACTCAAAAGTCCGTCACGCAGGGGCTGCGTAAACTAAGCAGATTTCCCATGCGAAGTTTTACAATAGAGAGATCTGCGTACTGGTAACACAACACCACCGTGATTAAATACAAACGGTAATGAGAAATCTTTCAATTAATTGAAATAAATTCCCAACTGAAACGGCTTCTGAATTGTAAGAATAATTTATATTTTAATAACTCACAAATTTTAGTAGTCCAAGAACTAAAGAAGGGGGGGGGTGGATGAACAAAACGTATTTGCATAAATCTCAGAAAGTAACGAAGGTAAAGTAGGGTTAGAAACGACAGGTAAGGTTAGAAGAAGCTTCCACCTGAGCCGAGTAGTGACGGAAATGGCCGACTTAATCCGAACTATACCCGACCACAGACATCATAAAAATACAAATATCTCGGTTAATATTCAAGATAGAGAATAACTGTATATAAAAATATTTATAGTAAATTTAATGTGCAATAATATTGGTTCTATACAATTTTTCGATCCGATGCTTAATAACGGAGATATTTTGAATTTTCGAAAATCCCCCCTCTAAACCCCCCCCCTCCCCCTCCCTCTAGTCCGATTTCAGCCATTAACGAACTTGATCTGTCTTTTTACATAAAACGGTTAAATATCGAGTTTCGTAACGATCAAACAAAAATTGTGACCGCTAGAGCGTTAACAGACAAATATATATATATATATATATATATATATATATATATATATATATATATATATATATATAATTTTGAACGGACCTCATTTTCGTCATCTCCTGGTTAGGATGGAGGGACATTTGAAGAAATGTTTCGAAAATCGCGTCATGAGTACGACCTCAATAGCTGATTTCCCTTAAGGGAAATCTGCTAAAACGTCCGTCGTGCAGAGGCTGCGTAAACTAACCAGATACCTGACGTGCTGGTAAGCATAATACTTATCTCTACTTCCCAAATATTTTTCATTTCTAACTAAAAATTCGATAAGTAGAAAAAAGGGTTTACTGACGGCTGAAAATAAGAAATTATGAATAGCTCACTTAATATTTGAGTTATGAAAAAATTTATAGTGAAGCAATTGCAGAGCATCTATAGATTAACAAGATTGGTTCTATGATATTTTTCAATCCGACTCAAAATATCAAAGATATTTTAAATTTTGGAATTCATCCCCCTCCATTTCAGTTATCAACAAATATGACCATTTGAGTTGAAAAAACCTGTTAAATATTCAGTATGGTACAGATAGAATATAGTTTTTCGAATCAAAACCGGACAATCTTAATTGATGACGTCACACTACGTATTTGGACGCTTCAATAAAAAATATTATAAAATCAAGGTTCAATAAAAATATTGTGAGGTAGTAAGGCTTCAAATAAGGCGATTCACAATGAAACTGCGTTTACGTGGGAAATCAGCTATAGAAGTTGTACTCATGACGAAATTTTCGAACTTATTCTTCAAATGTCCATACATTCTACCTAGTAGATGACGAAAATGAGGTCCGTTCAAAACTGTATATATATATATATATTTGACTGTTACCGCTCTAGCGGTCGCAATTTTTGTTTGATCGTTACCATATTTAGTCGTTTTATGTAAAAAGAAAGATCAAGTTCGTTAACGGCTGAAATCGGACCAGTGGGAGGGGGGGGTTAGAGGGGAGGATTTTCGAAAATTTGAAAAATCTCCGTTACTATACGTCGGATCGAAAAATTGTATAGAATCAATCTTATTGCAAATTAAATTTACTATAAATATTGTTATATATATATATATATATATATATATATATATATATATATATATATATATATATATATATATATATTTGCAATTTGCAATAAGATTGTTTCTATGGAATTATTCGATCCGACGCATACTAAAAAAAAATATTTCGGCAGGGGGAGAGGTTTAGAGGGGAGCGAAAAAAAATAAAATGCAATTTTCTTCTTACCTATTAGACAAAGAGAAAATTTGTGTTGAATCATTTTGTTAATTTAAAAAAAAAATAATAAATTTTAAATTACGTTTTAGCCGATTTCCCCTAAGGTAAATCAGCTATTTAGGTCTTACTCATGACGCGATTTTTGAAAATTTTCTTCAAATATCCATCGATCCTACCCAGGAGATAACGAAAATGATGTCCGTTCAAAATTATATATATATATATATATATATATATATATATATATATATATATGTATATTTGTCTGTTAATACACTAGCGGCCGCAATTTTTAGAGGGGGGATTTTTCGAAAATTCGAAATATCTCCGTTACCTTACGTCGGATCAACTATACAAATACAAGAAAATTGTATAGAACCAATCTTATTGCAAATTAAATTTACTACAAATATTGTTATTTACATTTATTCTCTATCTTGAATATTAACCGAGATATTTGCATTTTTAATTAGTGTGTGTGTGGCTATAAGTGTTATAGGATATTAGTCGGATTAGTTCGGCTGTTTCCGTATCTGTTCGGAACTCGTTCTTGCCTCTCTCCGTTCTTGCCTTCTAACCTTTTACTTTGTGAGATATATGCAAATACGGTTTGTTGATGCCCCCCCCCCATAGTGAAGATGGTGTTGTGATACCGGTATGTAGATTTCTTTATTGTAAAACTTCACGTGGGAAATCTGCTTAGTTTGCGCAGCCCCTGCGTGACGCACTTTTTTTGATCCTATGCATTGGAAAGAAGTTGAGTATCACTTTCAACCATATAGAATTCTGTATATTTAATTTAATAGGTCAACATAGAAGTAAATTGGTGCCCGCATCAAATTTTTTATCATTTTATTATGATGAATCTCACTATCTGCAAAATACTTATTACCTGAAATAACCATTATTAAGATTAGCCAGTATAATTATTTGTTGACTGTTGGTACTGACTGTATGCATCTATCTTATAACAAAACATTCGTCCCGCTCGTGCTGTGTAAACTAGAACTTCCACGCGTTAGCTTTGGATAGATAGCGTTGGCTATAGGATTTGAAGAGCCGTTGGATACTTGACATTTTTCGAAAATCGCGTCTTGCTACCCCGATTGCGGATTTCCTTCAAGGAACAAGAACCTAAGTTGCGCAGAGGATGTAAGACAACCATTCACTCCGTTATTTCAGAATGAGAAAGAGCTCTAGCTAGCTATGTATTCTAATATGAAGTTCTTTTCATCTATTTATTACCTTTCCGTTACCATACATTAGATAAAGTTAATCAGATTGATAAGGAGAATGCACACCATCCGAAAGAGGGCAATGAATATTCTCTCAAGTGAATCGATCCTGGCTCGGGCTGAGTGGTTTCGCTCCTTGAATAATTCGCGCTGACGTGAGGGGGGAGGAGGGTGTCTTTTCAGGGAAATAGAACCAATGCCCTCTCACCCTATTTGCATGCTATCATCAACAGTCGGCTCACATCAAAGATAATAAGGCAATATCTTTCTGTCATCAATATGTTTTGACAGGGAAGCGATGGCTTCAATGATTTCCCAAGGGACCCTGTAGCAATAGATCTCTAGGACTTGTCTTTGTGAATTTATTTTTTTTTCACAGAACCTTCTCATAAAGAAACGCAAATCGAGAATAATTATATGATTAGTGGTTAACGATACGGTACGTTAAGAAAAGCGTATGCAACTCTATAAGAGGGCAGTCACGGCCCAGTGGTAAAGCGCTTTGCAGGTTAGCATTAACTCACTTGATTTAGGATTGCACTGATTGGGCTGGACGAGATTGAACTTCATCCATTCCTTTGGTCAAGATAAAATTATATATATATATATATATATATATATATATATATATAATATACACCCGTTTCTGCTACTGCTCTAGCGGTCGCAATTTTGGTTTGACCGTAACCAAACTGCATATACAATCGTGTCATGCAAAACTAAAGGTGAAGTTCGTTAATTGCAGAAATCGGACTAGTGTGGGGAGGTGTACTTCGGAAATCGAAATATCTACGCTATTGTACGTCGGATCAAAAAGATGTACAAAACCAATCTTATTGCAAATGTAATGTTCTATAAATGTTGTTATGTATGTTTTTCCACTATCGTGATTATTAACTGAGATATTTGCATTATTTAGTTTTAAGCCATTTGCAAACTCCCAGTCCTACTTATTTTATATTAACTATAAGCTGTTATATTATAAAGCACTTTATCTGAAGCTTAAATACCAAATATTGTTTTTATAGAACTTTCATGTTTTGAGATAAATGCAAATACGTGACGCGCGTGGAAAATCTCCTTAGTTAGCGCAGTCCCTGCGGACTTTTTTCGTAGAATCTTCTCATAAAGAAACCCAAAACGAAAATAATAAGGATTAACGGTTATTGTTACGGTAGGTTAAGAAACGCGTAAACAACAGTATGTGGTCAGTCATAGCCCAGTTTTAGCGCGATTTGCAATTTGGTATTAACTCGCTAGATTTAGAAGTTTGCTGGATCGGACTAAGTGGAAACCATACCTTCGGTGAAGCAATTTGGCGGCATCTTGATAAAGAATTAGTTGAGGTAAAATGATTGAAGATGAAATAAAATGTCTAACGCAACGGCTGCATAAACTAAGCAGATTTCCCCCTTCTTAAACTTGTTACAATAAGTTGATATGGCACCAAATATACTCCACATTTCCTGTAGTAAGAAGCTTAAGGAATCAGGACTTGAAATTTAAGCAGTTTCTGAATTGTTCAGTGACTGTTTCTCAAAGTGAAAAAGTCTTTTGAATGAGTACAACCTCAATAGCTGATTCCCTTAAGGAAAATCTGCTAAAATTAGAACTTAGGCCATTTGAATCACGCCAGTGGCTTTGTAAATGTATCAAATACGTCAATTTTCACTTTATACATCGTTTTTTTTCCAGGCCTTACGTGACAGAGTTTAGTTACTTAAATTCCAACTTACCTTTAAAAATGTAAAATAATTTACTTGAATTACGCCGTGGAATTTTTTTCTTTAAAGGACAATAAGTATTGATGCGGGCAACAGTAGCCATTAATAATGAAAATTCTTGAAATATTATTTTGACCTCTTTGGATTATTTAGTAGTATTCATTAGTGTAAATAACATAAGGGCGATTGGCTATTTCTAGCTACATTTTATATCGATGTCTATTTCCAATAACGTCGTGTATCGATGGTTATTTGAACATTCATTTATTAATGCTCTGTAATTCCGAAGCAATTTAAAGGCTATTATTATTGGCGGGAGTGGAAGAGCGGAACCTTTTAAATTGAATTTTTCATTTTTCTTCATTAGCCGAAAAGAAATTATTCGCTCATGAAATATTTGACTTGTCAAACTAATCGAATTATTGCTTATCGGATATCGATTTTATAAACACAATGAAAAGAAAATTATTCTGATTGCGTTTTACTGCATCGCTAATATTTCTTATTTAATATTGAGGATGACGTATTTCCAAGTTTATTTTATCTGTTCCTTGAGGGAAAAGAATAGAAAGTCTCATAATAATGAAAATCTCTAGAGATTGTCAAAAAAAAAAAAAATAGGAAGGGTCAAAGTCAGAACTTTTATTATTTTGTTGAAAGCAAACTAACTTCTTCCATTACCACTCCAATTAAATGTCACAGTGACCTTTTAACTTATGCGAGAGGAATTACTAACTTATTTGTTACTTGAGACAGACTTTCATCTGAAATATTAATTTGGCCGTGTATTCTGTAAAGCTCACTTCTAACTCATCATGTAGAAGAAAAGTCTGCAATCTTTTGCATGCAGGGAATTCATTTTTTACTCTATTATGCCATTCAAGTACTAAGAACTACAAAGACTGTTTCCCGTCGTTATTGTGGAAAATAGCAATATGAAAAGAAAAGTATGAGCTTAAATAACTTTCCTTTGTGAAATTCCATAATACACATCATTGATAAATTTACAGGGGCCAATCTAGATCCAACAGCGATAAGTTACACCCATTATGTAATGAGGATACTACAAATGATATCAAATTCTTTATTTCTTACTTAGTTTTGAAACGATATGTACGTACTGTATCTGAAAATAAGACTTTTCATGATGAATTCTGTTATTGTGAAAATACTCTCCTTTGATATTCGAGATAGAGAAATATGTATGGAATAACAATTGTAGAAAATAACTAATGTGACTAGTAATATTATATTTTTTATGCACGGAATAACAACGGAGTTATGGATCTCTATATCCACTCCTTAAGTTCCGATATCGGCAATCAACGAATTTTAATTAAGTTTTGGATGTAAGCTCCTTTTTCCCATAAAGTAAATAAGCTTTTGACTAGCTATGCAATTCTGTTATGCAGTAACATTAAAAGTCCGTCACGCAGGGGCTGCGTAAACTAAGCAGATTTCCCACGTGAAGTTTTACAGTAGAGAAATCTGCCTAATAACAACTCTAGTAGTAAGAAACCTCTAAACCTATTCACGAGGGACGAATAGTTACAGAAACGGCCACCAGAGCTCTCGTCGGAAAGTCGGAACATCCTTTCGACCACACGCAGAATACAAATGCAAATATCTCGGTTAATATTCAAGAGAATAAATGAATATAACAATATTTATAGAAAATTTAATTTTCAATAAGATTGATTCTGTACAATTTTAGCAGATTTCCCTTATGGGAAATCAGCTATTGAGGTCGTACTCATGACGCGAGTTTCGAAAAATTTCTTCAAATGTCCATCGATCCTACCCAGGAGATGACGAAAATGAGGTCCGTTCAAAATTATATATATATATATATACTAGCTCAGATACCCGGCTTCGCCCGGGAATTCATTTGAGGCTGAATGGTGATGGTATTTTTTAGCAGGCTTTACGTTGCACAATATTTTAACATTTACCCGTCCCAGTGTTTAGGATTGATACCCGTCGTTTCCGGTGATTTGCTAATAATAGAATTATTTGTTCGATAATTCTTCACAGTCTTCGATATTTTTATATTTCCCGTCTCTTATACATGTAAATATGGTGAATTTTTATTTCAGGCCTCCCTTATAACCCCCCTCCCGTTCGAACCTAAAAATTTTAATATAACTTATAATCATGGAAGAATTAATGCTAATTGACATACCAAGTTTTGTTAAGTTCGGTTCAGTCGTTAGTGCCCGCTAAAGTTTTAACGTATAACTCATTTATACTTAGGTATAAGACTAAAGTGTATATAACAAAAGTTACTCCAAATAACAAAATAAACAACTTTTATTATGTTTATATTTGCGGAAAAACAAATAGGAAACGAAATATCGCTATTTTTAATTTCAGGCTTCCCTTATAACCCCCACTCCTGCCCGTCCATATAAATGTTGGTATGGCTTATTATAATGAAGGCCTCACTGCTAATACACATACCGAGTTTTATTTAGTTCGGTTGAGTCTTTTTTGGCAAATAATATTGTTGACTCCCGCTATAATTTTTAGCGTATAACGCATTTAAACTTTGGTTTACGACAAAAGTGTATATAACAAAAGTTACTCTAAATAACAAAATAAACAACTTTTGTTATGTGCATATTTGCCGAAAAACCAATATAAAACGAAATATCGCTATTTTTAATTTCAGGCTTCCCTTATAACCCCCACTCCTGTTCGTCTCAGAGAAAATTAATATAGCCTAAAGTCTAAGTTGGGTTAGTAGTAATATACATACCAAGTTTCATGAAATTCGGTTCAGCCGTTTATGCGTGAAAAGGTAACAAACAAACAAACAAACAAACAAACAAACAAACAAACAAACAAACAAACAAACAAACAAACAAACATACACGAAAGAAACAAAATGCAGTTATGGTGTCTATGACATGTGAAACGAAAAGTTATCGTGAAATTTCGCGAAAAAAATCAATGTACAGACAGAGGTTACAATTTTATATATATATAGATATATATATATATATATATATATATATATATATATATATATATATATATATTTGTCTGTTAACGCTCTAGCGGCCGTAATTTTTGTTTGATCGTTCCCAAACTCGGAATTTAATCGTTTTATGTAAAAAGGAAGATCAAGTTCATTAACGGCTGAAATCGGACCAGAAGGAGGAGAGGGGGTTTAGAGGGGCGGATCGAAAGATTGTATAGAATTAATCTTAAATCAAATTAAATTTACTATAAATAGCGTTCTATACATTTATTCTGTATCTTGAATATTACCCGAGATATTTGCATTTATATTCTGTGTGTGGTCAGCAGGAGTCGGCTATGTTCCGCACTTTCCGCCGAGAGCTGGCGGCTGTTTCCATAACTATTCGTCCCTCGTGAGTGGTTTAGAGATCCCTTACTACTACAGTTGTTATTGGGCAGATTTTCTATTGTAAAACTTCATTAAGCGAGTTATTAGGACTTTCTCGTTCACAAGTGAGTTGTATCAGCTCGTGGGAAATCTCCTTAGTTTACGCAGCCCCTGCGTGCGGACTTTTCTAGCAAGGGTGTGACTAAGGATTTTATTTAATGAGTTTATCACTAAATAAATTCCTATTTGCCTGTAGCATTCATTACTCGGATCGAAAAATTGTATTACAAAAAAAAAATTGTATTGTATTGTAATAATTTGCACAATATTATTGAAAATTAAATTTACTATAAATATTGTTCTATACATTTATTCTCTATCTTGAATATTAACCGAGATATTTGCATTTGTATTGTGTGGGTAATCGGCAAGACTCCATGTTCCGGACTTTCCGCCGAGAGCTCTGGTGGGCGTTTCCGGAACTATTCCTCCCTCGTGAATAGGTGTAGAGATCCCTTCCTACTACAGCTGTTATTGGGCAGATTTCTCTACTGTGAAACTTCACGTGGGAAATCTGCTTAGTTTACGCAGCCCCTGCGTGACGGACTTTTTCGATTTGACGCATAATAACGGAGATATTTTGAATTTTCGAAAATCCTCCCCTCTAAACCCCCGGATTTTAGTCATTAACGAACTTGATCTTTCTTTTTACATAAAAGGATTAAATATCGAGTTTCTTTACGATAAAACCACAATTGCTACCGCTCGAGCGGTAACAGGCAAATATATATATATATATATATATATATATATATATATATATATATATATATATACACGAGTATATATATAAAATTTTGAAAACATCAGTAACTGATTTCGGTAAGGAAAATCTGCTAAAACTCTTATACACTGGAAGTCGCTAAGCCAGAATCATTGTTTTATTCATTTTATTGCACTTTATAAAATGGAGCGTCATTTGGAAGGAAATTTATCTTCACAGAACATGTTTCCCCGTTACCATTACCGGCCATTAGCTGGCTTATTTACTCGTTTCCGCCCATTCGTCTCAGCTGTGTTTAAACAGTTCAATCTTTAACTTCTTCTTCCATTTAAACAATTTTTAATATAAACTTCCACACAATTATTATATTGTTTTCGATTAACTTTTAGCAGATTTCTTTCAAGGGAAATCAGCTAATCATATTGTAATTATTGCTTGCTTTGTTATGGAGTGACTAAGCAATTGGAATAATACTCAACAGTATTAGAATATTAATAACTCAACCATTTTAAAAATGCTTATCAAATGTTTTAAGGAATTTCTCAAATTAGAACTGTGATATGACCGTTTAACAGTTTTATGCGTTTATTTATTTTTTAAATACTATTTTCGAGTAATAGTGTTCTTCAAAATTTGTTCAAGAATTTTTTATTTATTTATTATTATTGGTTTAACGTTGCGTTAATTAGAATATATATATATATATATATATATATATACAAATATTGTTTGATTGTTGTGATTTTTTCTAATATTGACAAAGGGATCGACTTAAGTTCCCAACGAGGTGCAAAAATTTAGTGAATAGGCCAACCTCAAATATTTATATGAGTAGTAAGCTGAACTAGAATTTACTGGCTCATTGTATTATGGTTAATCTTAATGTTTATTATATCTATATTAATTAATGAATCAATTAATAAAGACCCTCACTTTTAATATCAGCAATTTAAACCTTATCTCGAAGATTGGAAGGAATAAGTCCAAATTGATCATTTTTAATAATTTTCTAGACTCATGGCCGTTTCTCAACTTCTAGCAATCAGCCCCGACGATCCCGCCATTTTCTTCAAAAATGACAATTTTTGTGGTTAATTAATACGCTCAGAATATCCACATCTATTTTATTAATTTTTCTAAGACCTACAGATTCCACTTGACTACTCAACGCTCCGAAATGCCATTTTCAGAGAATATCCAACACATTCTAAGGTCTGGTTTTGATTGTAGCCTACTTCTGTGCAATGGAAAGCCATTTTTTAAAATTAGAGTTATCGAAAATTTACAATATCTTAAAAAAAAAAAGTATATATCGGTGGTTAAGTATTATTGTAATATACCTAAACATCTTGTTACAAACCCTGACATTTATTTCCTTCCTGTTTTAAGGCATGTAAAATATTATTTTTAACTGAATATGACTATTAATTTCCTTTCATGTTGAGCAATGTCTGGAAAGCAAAGGTCATAACCTAGAATGCATTGAAGCAGAAATATATCGTTAATCGCTTTATCCATCTTCTCTTGCAAGGATCATTGTCACATAGCGATTCACAGAACTCGCGGGCCAGCAGAGATAACTGATGCTCAGTCAAGCATGAAACGCTCACTATTCACTCGGTTGAGACTAGAACACTTCGTCCATAGTTTTCGGGAATTCTCTACAAACAGAAAACATATGGCGTTCAGAGAACCTCTTTGTTTTGGATCAGGCTATTTCCCGAAGTATTTTTGAGTGTCAGAGTGTTAATCAATGTATTGAAGAACGTCAGGTGGTTCCAATTGACTGGTTTTTGACAGATTTCTGAGGTCTCTTATGAAGTAATAAAAAATTGTACCAAAGTAGATTTGTTCAGATGTTGATCATTTTCATGGATCGGAGAGGCCTCTCGCCCCCAGGAGAACACACATAAGATAAAGAACGGATGGTAAAGTTTCTGAGGAAAGAGGGAGTTGGCAAGGGTGAAAATATGGAAGTCAACAATAAATAATACTTCCGTTCATACCCGTAGTCTAACCCCCCCTCTCCTCCAAACATCTTTTAATCGAAAATATATTTTATAGATTTTAGGGACGGCATACTCTGTCAGTTAATAGTAAATAATTAAATTATTTTTTTATTTAAAATAAAGATTGCTTTATGGGGCTGGAGAGCAACTTGGGCTTCAGGGTAGTGTCGTTGGAAGTATAGGATTGTATTTACTTGGGTAATAAAAAGTCAAATCCTTCACCAGTTTTACGTTTTTAAACCGACAGTTAAGTTTTATAACGTGAAGGATCGAACGTTTTATTATCCAAGTATATTCTATCCTTCACTTCCAACGACACTACTCTGAAATATTATGACTGGTCAGGCCATGGAGTCTCAACATACCATATAATCTGAGACAGCACCTTCAGTAAAATCCCAAGCATGAAAGTAAGTGATCTAAAAAAAAACTATATTCTAAATTAAAATTAAAACATAGCATGGCCAATAAAAACAATTATTTTAATTTAACATGCATAAAAAAAAATATATTCCCTCGCTATATTGAACTAAAAAATTGGAATTAAGAGGAAAGGCTGTGTTAAAAATTCAAAATAGTTGATTAAATTGGAGAAAAAAAAAACCTGTGAAGGATTGAACTTGACTTCATGCCCAATGAGTCCAGTATCTACCAATTGAGCTCGTAAAAAGTCCGTCACGCAGGGGCTGCGTAAACTAAACAGATTTCCCACGTGCTGGTATAACACAGTAGTGATCACATTTCAGATTTGGACTGAAAGCCTTAAAGTACTAATTAGTCGTTTAACATTTGAGCTACAAAAAAAAAATAATAGAGCAACAATTTTACAGCATCGATGTAAGAGATTGGCCCTATAACACTTTTTAATCGGAGACATAATTAGGGAGATTATTTTGAATTTTCGATCTCCTCTCTACACCCCTCTCCTCTATTCCTGGTCAGATTTCTATTGATAACACATATGATCTTTAGTGTTTACTGATACGGATAAATATCGAGTATGGTATAGATAAAATAAAAATTTTTCAGACGAGAACCTAAAATCTTAATTGATGGCGGGCATCGGACAACGAATTTGCACAAATCTCACATAATAAATGTCTCTTGAAAACAGTATCTGGTATTTAAGCTTAGATCAAGGAGGTTCATGACAGCTTATTGCTAATATAACATGAGTAGTAGTGGGAGTTTACTGAAGACTGAAATATAAAAAAATCCAAACATCTCAGCTGATATTGATGATAGAGATAATATGTATCCAATGACATTTATAGATATTTTAATTTGCAATAAGTTTTGCTATGTACAATTTATCGATCCTACTTATAGTAACGCAGATATTTCAAATTTTTGAAATTACCACCTACAACCTCCCCCCCCCACTTGTCCGATTTCTGGCATTAACGAAGTTGACATTTCTTTATACATAAAGGAATTAAATATCGAGTTCGGTAACGGTCAAATGAAATTGCGACCGCAAGTATTTTTGCGAATCGCGTTATGAGTACAAACTCAAAAGCTGATTTCCCTGAAAGGAAATCTGCTAAAACCTCATCACGCTGGCGCTATGTAAACTTCCCACCTTCAGATTTCCCACCTACTGGAAATGACATTCTGGAGACGAAAGTAGGACTTGAATTTTATACTAGAAATCTGTTTATTAACGTACCTGCTTAAAGTGAAAATTTTCTTATTTACGTTATGGGTCAAATGAAGCCTAAAAACGTATAAATAGCTTGGTTAATGTTAGAGTTATAGAAAAAAGTTTATAGTACAACAATTGTAAAAAATTAAATTGCCTACAAGATCGTAAGAACATTTTTTCCAACCCATAATGACGGAGATTATTTCGAATTTTATCCCCACTTTGCCCCTCCTTCAAGACTCATCAAAGGACTTGATATTTAGTTTTAAATGAAAATATAAATACCAAGCCTGGTAACGATCAAACAAAAATTGCTGTTGACAGAGCGTTAACAGACAAACATATATATATATATATCATTTTACACGGACCTCATTTTTAGTCATCTCCTAGTTTGGATCGATGGACATTTGAAGATATTTTTCGAAATTCGTCTCTCTACTATAGCCTCAATAGCTGTAAACCTAGCTTCTCTCCAAGGCAAAACTTATAAATATGACGCCCCACATTTATCGATTAAACAATACGATAATTGTCAAATAATTTCTTGAAGTTAATTATTATTATTAGCAGAACAATTAACTATTATTATTAGTTCAGTTGGAAAAATACCGACCCCGGAAGGCACGAACATTTTATCTCAAAAATTAAACGTAATAAAAATTCTAAATCGACCCCCGAACTCAGTCGTAGTATCAAAAATTATAACAAAAGTCGTCCTAAAGGTAATTTCATACTACGTAATTTTCTTACATTAAAATTAAATTATTTATTAACGTCCACTTTTTGAATCTAAGGCTAA
Organism: Riptortus pedestris; assembly: GCA_019009955.1. Taxonomy (NCBI): domain Eukaryota; kingdom Metazoa; phylum Arthropoda; class Insecta; order Hemiptera; family Alydidae; genus Riptortus; species Riptortus pedestris. The sequence continues at coordinate 20,304,368 of CM032229.1, forward strand.
TTGGGACGGGTTATCTACAGGTCACCACCCTTTTCTAGCCAGGGTGGGACTATGGATTTTATTTAATGAATTCCGTCACTAAATAAATTCCTCTGCCCAGGCGGGAATCGAACTCGCCACTCTAGGTTTACCATGTGAGATTTAAGGCAACGCTTTAACTCACATGGCTAACCTGAGCCCCATTTTCGTACATTGAATTATAAATATTTGTTTCCATTACTAAACCTTAGCTTAATTATTTTGTGCCTATATATCACCCTCTAGGAACCAATGACCATTTGCTCTAGTGATATTTGTGTGGCCTGAGAGAAACTGTGCACGTCAATACCAGATGCCATTTAGCGATGAAGGTTGATGTTTCTAGGTTAAGGGATTGGTCATCGATTGCATTACTGGAAAAACGTTATTTGAGCCAGTTGAAAAACATTATATGGATGATCATTTAAAGGCATATATTCTGGATATACGGGCCTAATTTGCCTTTTTATGTTTAGTTGTTTCTTTAATTAATTTGTTTGACAGGCTGAAACAGAACTTGTGACATTAACGTCCACATTCAAAGATTCTATTTTCCCCAAAAGTGCGAAATTCCAGTTATCAGTTACTGAGATTTTGTTGAGATATTATTTTGAAAACTATTAGTGTATTACATAATTTAGTAGACCTGTAGAAATTTGAAAAGGTTGTTTAATCTGTCTGGATTATTCCCTAAGGTATAATCTAGATTATTTAATATTTTTTGTTTTTGATATTCTCCGTACTCTATTGATTTATTTGTATGAGTACACAACCTTAATCTTATATTGGCAGATTTTCTATAAATGACTACACAAAATTCAAATATACGACAAAATCTAACATAAAAATTAAATCTGTGGTGTGCAACAGGATCTCAAATTATATGCATTAATTGTTTTAGATGCGTTTGTACACTTGTATATGTTTACCCTAAAGGATGAAATTACGACAATTTTTAGCAAAAAGTACCAGCTATTCATTTCCTAATGATCATCCACCAACTATATTCATCACCAATGTTTATATATATATATATATATATATATATATATAAAATGTTTATCTATTTCACTTTTGTTATCTATCATTGTTGTTTTTCTGGTATTCGTTATTGTTACTTGTTGTTATTTATTTTACTTTTGGTATTTCAGTTTGTACAATTTTTAAAAGGGCAAATCACCTTTGATATGATGTACATAAATAAATAAATATAAATGATTCTGAGTAAGCAATGATCTAGTCTGTTATAAAGTTAAGACGTTGATTATCATAAACATTTTGCTGGAAACTATCAATTATGAGTCAACCGTGATGATTCAATCGTCCCCTCGATAGAATAGGAGCCTATGGATGTGGGATATTAAAAATACATGGAAGGCTTGGAATGTGTGTTAAGAATAGATCACACAAGGACTTATCTTGCGAGTCCTATTCTCTTCAAAATTATCTGTTTCATGTGTAGATATGTTTACCTCAAACAGAAATTTAGACACATTTGTTCAACGTTTACTTTCTTTCAGCTCGATTGCTCCTTCCGAACCAATTTCGGAACCAATGTTCTTACTCGTTTTTGCCATTTTGAAACCACAGAAAAATAAACCGGCCTTTCATTGATGTCTGTTGCAGTGAAAATGGGTATGTCAATATGTTGGAGGTAAGAGTTGGAAATGTGGTTCAATGTGGGTAGTGAATCTGAACATTTTACGTTGAGTTATTCAAGAATTTCAACAAAATCTAGAATTTCTTCCTCACTGCTTTTTTTTCCGATCCATTGCTAGTGATTTGTGATATTTGCCCAAATTCTTTTCCACTTCATCCAGGTCTGCCTCGTTGCCACCCAGTTTTCCTTATAGGCATTCTCTTGGTAGCCGGCACTATTTTCACATTTCTCAGCAACCTCAACGTTACAGTTATTTGCTGAATTCATTGCAAATTCAGAAAACTCTCTTCTGTAGAACCAAAAATGTGTTTTATTTAACTTATAATACAAGGGAGGTAACGGTTGGATGTCAAGAGTTTCCCCAATTTCTTCTGTGGAGTCAAAATTTATTTGTGATGAAAATTCAATCAGATAAACAGAAAAGAAAATTTATTGAAATAAAGAAATTATATATGTGTACAACAATTTAGAATGATTTGAAACATAAAATATCTTGGATAAGATTAGTTGAACAAATACATTTTATATTTAATTGAAATCATATTTATGTTGTTATTTACTAGCATCCACTTTGTGCAACTAAGGCTAATAGGGACGTGCTATGTATAGGTTAACACCCTTTTTTAGTCTAAGTGGACTAAATATTTTATTTAATGAGTTCGTCACTAAATAAATTAGTATTAACCAGGGTAGAATCGAACTTACAACTCTTTCCAGGTTTACCAAGTGAGATTAAGACCAAATCCTTAACTCACGTTGCTATCCTTAGGGCCCAAAATAATATTTAGTCAAATAATTTGGTAATAATTTGTAAAATATCCATTGATAGTAATAATTGTACACGGGCATGTGGTGAACATGATTTTTAATTCAGCCTAAATTGACTTTTTCGTTTCTTCAACCAGTTTTGTGCCCTCTGGTCACCTGATGTTTTCTTACAATTTGGTTTAGGTCGTGCCATAAATGTTAATGGTGTTATCTGGTGATTGGGGAGGGCTTTGCAAGTTGCTATGCTCATTGAATATTAACCAGTCCTTGGTTATTGTGAGTCCGTGTTTCGAATCATCCTCCTGTTGGAATACATATCAATAGCGGGTTCCCATTTCTTCTGGGCATTCATTCAGGTTATGGCCTATAACGCTCTGCATTTAATTTCTGTAGCAACAAGGTTTCCAAGCCCATTGATATGACACACACTTCAACACCGAACATGGATACCTCTGTGTTCCAATATCACATTTTGTTTTCTTCAGCTCTTTTCAATTTTCAAATACTCTCCGCTCACCAGTCTGATAAAATAAATCTTACTTTTATCAGGAAAAATGAGATCTTCTTGAAAACTACGAGGGTTGTTTAACTGAATTCGTAATTGGGCGTTGTATTTCCAGACACGTATTCTCTCTTCTTTCTCTGAATTAAAGAAGAAAAACAAATCATGCATTCACCCGTGCACAAGATGACCAATTCATTAAGGTGGAAATGCTCTCTTCTGCCCCACCCCCGCTTTCCAAGAAACATAGAAATGGAATTAGAAGAAAACGTAGATTGCCTCCTTTAATTTGTACTTCCAAGAATTTCTAGGTTTATTAATAGCAAAGGTTATACTCTTAGTTTCATTTCTGGAATATCACATCTCACTCTTTCACATTTTTCACACTACTTTTAATTCAGAATGAGGTTCAAATGTGCGGGTTATCTTGTGCAGGAACAGAGGGGGCTGCTACGTCCAGTTTCAGCAATGTCCCTTAAGGGACGACGCGATTTTCAAAAATTTCTTCAAATGTCCATCGATCCTAGCTAGTAGAGGGCGGAAATGAGGTCCCGATATGTCTGTTACCACTCTGGCGGTCGAAATATTTTTCATATCGTTACCCAAAATCGATATATACTCGTTTTATGTAAAGAGAAAGATCAAGTCGTTAATAGCTGAAGTCGGACCAGTGGGAGAGGGGAGGGTTTAGAGGGGAGAGATGGAAAAAGTGTAAATAACTAATCTTATTGGAAATGTAATGGTCTATACATATATTCTGTATTGTGAATATTAACTGAGTTTTTTAGTTTTGGCTTTGAGTAAACCTCCACTCCTACTCATGACAAAGCAACAATAAGCTGTTATATCTCAAACCACTTCATTCCAGGGTTAAATACTGAATATGGTTTTCATTGAACTTTTAATTTGTAAGATTAAGGGCAAATATGTTGTGATGATGTCATTAAATGAGAGTTTTCGTTCTTTAGTCGAAAGTGTTTATATCAACACTAATCTTTGCTATTGGCTAAAATTGGGAGTGGAATAGTGGTGATTTAGAGGAGGGAATTCGAAAATTCAAAATATTTCCGTTATTATTGGTCGGGTATTAAAATGTTATCTTACTAATCTTGTTAATCTGTTGAAACCCCAGATGGTCTACAATTGTTCTATGCATTTTTTAACTGAAGTAGTAAGTGAGTTATTCGTGCTTTCTTGTTTCCAGCCTTTAGTAACCCACCACCGGGGTTTTTTTTTTTTTTTTTTTTTTTTTTTTTTTTTTTTTTTTTTTTTTTACATAGAACTAGAGAATGTGTTGCGACAGGAGTTATACGTGGGAAGTCTGATTAGTTTCGTAACCCCTGCGTGACGGACTTTTCTAAAATATTGTGCAATCGCCAATCGAATTATATTAGGTCTCTTATTCCAAAGGGATGACTTATGTGCCTCGATTCAGGTCTCAGGACGGTCTCTATACACGCTATTTGTCTCCTTGCAGCCTAAGAAATCTCCGGATCAATAGGGTGTGAGCATAAATCAAATGGTTCTGACTGTGTGCCTTAGGCATAGCATATACTCCTTGTCGAGTTGTAAATTCGCCCAAAGGCCTAGGCCACTCCCTGTCAGCCGCACTTCGGCCTTGCCTTCTACTCGCAGGCTACTTTCATTATGATAAAAAGTCCAGCTGCGCAAAATAATCAGATTTCCCACGCATTGGAATGGCAAACTTGCTATGTCATCCCACCATATATTCTCTATTTCTATGTCAAAATTTGAGGTGTAGTAGTGAGGGTTTAAGGAAAGGGGAGGGAATTTTGAAAATTCAAAATAACTCAATTTTCAAATTTCCCTTTAACCTCCCCCCTCCTATTCCTCGTCAATTTCGCACTTTAAGTAATATGATCTTTAGTGTTGAACGAGAAAGCTAAATATTAAGTTTTTATTCTCTCAATATAAAATCCTTTGAAAAAAATATTTGGCTTGGAGTAAGAGGTTTCATTATATATTGGCTTATTGATAACGTGCAATATCTAAACATGAGGGTATTTATGGCTGAAATTTAAAAAGAAGGTAAAAAAAAAGAAAGAGAATAAATATACATAACAACAATTATTAAATAAGGAAATTAAATTTGGTACAAGGCAATTCGCAACAATTCGATTCGACTAATAATAATGGAAAAATTCCCCTCCAATGACCCAATTTCAGTAGTTAACGAACTTGATTTTTTTTGAGTTTCGCAGCAGACGTTTAAATATCAAGTTTGTTAACGACGAACAAAAAAATCAACAGACACAGTGTGTGTGTGTGTGTGTGTGCGCGCGCGCTTGCGTGTGTGTGTGTTTATGATGAAGAAAAGTCTTCCCACAATGTAGATTTTCAAGTGCTATGAGGATGTTACCGCTACGAGTTTCTGCTCTGAACACTCCAGGGAATTCGATAACTCCCACTTCCGGCATAATAAACATATATATATATATATATATATATATATATATATATATATATATAGGGAGAGAGAGAGTGAGAGAGAGTGAGAGAGAGTGAGAGAGAGAGTGAGAGAGAGAGTGAGAGAGAGAGAGAGAGAGAGTGAGAGAGAGAGTGAGAGAGAGTGAGAGAGAGAGTGAGAGAGAGAGTGAGAGAGAGAGTGAGAGAGAGAGAGTGAGAGAGAGAGTGAGAGAGAGTGAGAGAGAGAGTGAGAGAGAGAGTGAGAGAGTGAGAGAGAGAGAGTGTGAGAGAGAGTGAGAGAGAGAGTGAGAGAGAGAGTGAGAGAGAGAGTGAGAGAGAGTGTGTGTGAGAGAGAGTGAGAGAGAGAGTGAGAGAGAGAGTGAGAGAGAGAGTGAGAGAGAGAGTGAGAGAGAGAGTGAGAGAGAGAGAGTGAGAGAGTGAGGGAGAGAGAGAGTGAGAGAGAGAGAGTGAGAGAGAGAGTGAGAGAGTGAGAGAGAGAGAGAGTGAGAGAGTGAGAGAGTGAGAGAGAGAGTGAGATAGAGAGAGATTGATAGGTAGTTTTGAGTGGCTCTAATTTTCATCAACTCCTGGGTAGGATGGGCATTTGAAGAAAATCGTGTCATGAGCGCAACCTTAATGTTCGATTCCCTTAAGGAAAATCTACTAAAACAGACTGAAGTCCGACCAAATGATGAAGATTAATATTTCAATTCGAATGGTTATATAACATTTATCGACACGACTCATTATAATATAATGAGATATTTCAATTTTTTTATTCCCCTTCCCTCTGTCATCTCCGATTTCAGCGGTTGGCGACATTCATCTCAATTTTACATTGGAAGCTTTACAGAGTTATGTGTGTGTGTGCGATTGTGTTTGTGCGTACGAGTGTGTGTAATCTCGCTTAAGAGAAATTAGATGCAAGGTAATACCGCTTACTTTAAAACTAATATTGCTTATTTACTCAAAAACTAATTCCGATGCTCCAATGAGTTTTGAGAAGAACCTAATGAGTCTTATATTGCAGTTAAATATTACAGACCATATAGAATTCTCTTACAGTTTTAAAAAAAATAATTTAACTAATGGTTCCTTAGAGGGGCTGTTTGATTAATTGATTACTTTAATTAATTAAATGGACCACAACATTTTGTAAGTTGAGTGTTTTTGCCAATCAAAAGTAGAGAGCATGTACGGGCCTCAACAGCTGAGAGGCTCAAGGGACACTTTTGTCCAACACATTTCAGGAAGTGCTTTTTCGACCTCAAATGATTGGATTTGTTCTGCGATGGGCTCACAAGAAAATTCCCTTCCGTCATGGGCGCTTAGAGTATACTGATAAAACCTATATAGAACCTCTCAGGTTTAGGAGCTATTTCAAAAATGTACTAAAAAAAAAAACTCATACGGTGCATGTGTCAGAGAGTAGCTTAAAATACTCTCTATTAAGTGTGTGGTGTTAGATTTTTTTTTTTTTTTTTTACGACTTGTGTTATACAAATGTGTTTTTCTTTATCTATTAATTTAATTTTTTAAACGTCGAAAACTATTTTATCTTTTATTATTACGTAATTTAATACTCTTCTATCGTCTATTTATTACTCTTAATTGTATTTAGTATTGTTTTTCTGTTTGTGATTTTTATTTAATATTTTGTAGCGTTTTTGTTCTGTATGTTGGATTTTTGTTCTATATATTGCCTTTATATTTGTAGTTACATTTTTCATTGTTTTTTCTTCTTTAAATTTAAATGAACAACATATCCTAAGTAGCGAAACTCTTAAACTAAATAAAATAAATAATAAAATAATAAATGAGTTATTGGAGTTCAGGAATTTTAATATTCACTCTGTTCCTATTGTTATTAATGTTTTTTTTGAAAGGCCAATGACTCATTGAGTAGAGTCGTATTAAATAAAATTTATAAATAAATAAATTACCGTTCACTTCTTTTCATTTATATAATTAAGCGATTCTCAGAGTATAACTTACTTTTATGTGGATATTTTAAAACTCCAAGCTGATTAAGTATTTTTGCGACTACTGCTGCATTCCAATTATATTAATTATATGTTCTTTTTCCTATTGACTTCACTCGAGATCAGCCAGCATTAATCGGCTCTGAGGATGGACAGCTTTCTTTGAAAACACTGTCGCGTTTAAATATACGCTTTGTGGAAGGAAAATCGTAATCTATTTTTCTTTAAAAATTCGTTCAGTTAAAAGAAACTATCTATTTGACTCTTTCTTTATGAGGAAGTAATTGAATTAATACTGTGATTATCAATGTACTACAATCAGCATTCTAAGATTAATGTGCCTCAAGTGTGTTATGTAATCAACAATTCAATGATTATTTAACAAAAACGTATTAGCTATATACTTCTCTATGCTCAGGTTAGCCATTTATGTTAACCATAAGATGTTACTGTTAACAATCATCTTAAACATTTGAATATTTTATTTGATTCCTGGGCGAGCATTGGGAAAATTCTTAGTCATACGATTGCTAGAGAACGACATTATTTTGTTTATTTATTTTAGATGCCGCTAAAATATCGATTCATTTTCAAACAAGAGAGAATATAAATGTACAAAATTTAATATATATTACAAATCTACCATATAAATATTACGGTGCAAAAAATTACATCTAAAATATTAGTATATTTACAACAGAAGACTACAACTATAAATAGGTAAACTGGAAAGAGGTAGAACCTGAAAAGTGGTAAATTTTTAATCTAAGTAATAATAATAATAATGCTTACTAATAATTTTACATAATGATAACTTATAAATGTATGGAGTAAACCAGATTTGCCCGAAAAACTGTGTTTTTACGCACGCACAACTCCCCCCCCCGTTATCCCGTGCGTAAGTGCATCAATTTAATAGTTTTTATATTTCATCAAATAATCCATTATTTCTTAAATACTTAAAAAGTGTGTCACGCAGGGCCCGTTAGCCAGATTTACCAACTGCTGGTATAAAACACGTATGATCTCCTCTTATCACATATTCTTTAATTAGGGGTTGCGTAAACTAAGCAGATTTCCCACGTGTGCCACGTATTTGCATTTATCTCAAAAAGTAAAAGTTCATTTGAGAACAATATTTGGTATTTATGCTTCAAACAATATGCTTCATAGTATAACAGCTTATTGCCAATATGAAATGAGTAGGAGAGGGAGGGGGTTACTGAAGGCCAAAAACTATAAAATGCAAATCTCTTGGTTAATAATCAAGATAGTGAAAATATATGCATAACTACATTTATAGAAAATTACATATGCAATGTGATTGGTTCTATACAATTTTTCGATCCCTTCCATTGGTCAGATTTTAGGATATTTGAGGAAATGTTTCGAAAATCGCGTCATGAGTTTGACCTCAATAGTTGATTTCCCTTAAGGGAAATCTGTTAAAACATCATTTATAAATTGGCTACTGTCGGCTAGTAGTAAAGAACGATAGCTCGTAGTAGCATAAGGTGTAGGTTAATAAGTTACACACACACACACACACACATATATATATATATATATATATATATATATATATATATATATAATGTCATATGCACTTTCTATTTTTAATGTAACTGTTACTGAATGTATTTATAAGAGTGAGTGTTCGTGTGAAAGTTTCCAGTCTTCTCTCTGAGTGTGTGACATAATGGCTTGGTTGTTGCGTTTAATGAAAGAACTGCCCCGACATATATTCCCACGATTATAAATATCTCGTTGATTACGACAGTCCCTTACAAACAAGATATCATGCAGGCTATGGGAATAACACAGTCTGGTTATAGTCGGATTAATCATCAGAGATCGGTTTACGAATACTTTTGATAACACTATTTTTTCGTTAATCTGGCATTTGATGTATCTCATCAAAATAAATAGGCAGAAGGCCAATAAAAATAGAAATAAATATTCTCTAATGAGGCTTCCGCATATCTCTCTCTGTTTCGAATATATCTTTTTCAATAGGAATAAACATCTTGTCCTTGACCTGCATAGTTTCATAAATAATGTTTTAGCAAATTTTCTGTAAGGGAAACTAGCCATTAGAGCTGTAGTCGCGATTTAAAAATGTAAATCGATCCTACCAACGAGAAGGAAAAAATGAGGTCCGTTCAAAATTATATATATCGCTATTTAATTCAAACGTTGCCAAACTCTAAATATAAGCGTCATTGTAAAACTAATGGTCAAGTTCGTTAACAGCTGAAATATGATCGGAGGGGGGGGGATTTACAATTCAAATTATCTCTTTCCTATGCATCGGATGGAAAATTTGTATATAATCAATATATAGAATAATATATAGAATATAGAAAATTAAATATTCATAATTTTCTATAAATATTGTTCAATACATATTTTCTCCAGCTCGAACCGAGATATTACTGGTGCTCAGTAAAATATTGTATTTCCTTATATTGAATGTTAAGCGAGTTATTTGTGTTTTTTGTTTTCGCCCTTCGAACCTCCAATTATAATCGTCTGTTTTTTACTTTAAGTTCCTGAGTGGCTAAAAGTATCATTTACAGCGCACAATTTAATTTCCGGTTCTGGCTTCTTATGACGGGAGAAATACAGAATAGATTGTGAGATCTCCACTGTGCCATTCTAGAACATGGGAAAGCATGTTTGGCAGACTTTTATGTAATCAAAATTATAAAAACAATAATACTTAAATCTATCAAATGTTAAATAAAATATCGTATTTATGGAGTCTGGGGGAGGGGAGGGGTGTTTATTACTAGGTCCCAGGTATTCCCCTTATCTGGAAATGAAAGGATTATTTATAACGCCTTCCTAAATTTCTCAAATCGTACATTTTAGTTTATGAAGTCATTAAAGAAAAAACATAAGCGCTATAAATAAAAATTCGTTAATAATAAAGTCAGGTATTAGTTTATTATTAACGGATTTTATTTTTCCCGGTAGTTCAGCATTTGACCTTTGGGCTTAAGAAAACAATTCCGGATATCTTTTTTAGTAAATAAAAGTTCACCATGGGTTTTTAGTATTTTTTCCCGCTTTATGATTTACATCTGTGAAATACATTTTATGTTTTTTTTTTATCACAAAATGTGCTATATTTTTTAATCTAGAATTACAGGAACATTTTATTAAGCGTACAATTAGAGGAATTAATATTAATATTCCAGGTAATTTAGTAGTTTAACTATCTAAATAATCATATTAATAAATGATTTTGTATCCTCAAAAATATAAGGCATCTTTGAAAACATCCAATGCCCGTTAATAATCGGTTAGCTAACTCCTTTCAAAAGACAAAAATAAAAACAAACTTTTTTTGCTAAAATATAAATTTGGTAAATATTAATTAGCATGAATTGATTATGTATTTACCTCATTATTTTTATACTGATATATTAAATACCTCTTCACGGTCTCTGTAGTATATTGATCCTTGGGAGTCTATTTGAAGAAAAATTGAGAATCCATGAAATATTCCATTTATGTTCATTTTTAAGCAACTTTTTCCATTCTAAGTTAGTTCAATGAAATTGAATGTTAAAAACATAAAGTTAATTTAATTGACTCACTTGCTGATTAATATTTTTTTTAATGCGTTTTGGTCTGGGAATAAATGTAGGTTAGTTTCGAATGGTCAAAAAATCGGGCGAAAATGTAACGTTTTCGTTGCTTTAGCATTAATAAATGGTAAATGGTATCTGGATGGCCAATATTCCGTGTTGATGCAAAATCGCGAATTGGCGATCATCAATTTAAGGTTGAGGATCTATGGTTCGGATCAAAAGGAACAATCCCCAAAAAGACTTCAGAGTTTTTGAAGGAAGTTGGGATTCAAGTTGAAGACTGGCTGTGCCTAACTCAATCTTTAATCTTGGATTCGTTTGGAATAATCAACCATCATATTTATATACATTTTAAATTATTATTATTTTTTTTTATATTTGTTGACATTGTTTTTATTATTATTATTATTATTTATTTTATATATCTTTTTGGTTTATTTTTTTCTTCATATTTTTATTTTATATTCTTATTATGCATGTTTTGGTTTAATTTTTGTCGCAAACTTATTAATTTTATCCCAAATTAACTTTTATTTCATTTTAGCAGATTTCCCTTTAGGGGAAATCAGCAATTAAGGTCGTACTCGTGACGCAATTTTCGAAAAATGTCTTCAAATGTTCATCGATCCTACCCAAGAGCTGACGAAAATCAGATCCGTTCAAAACTATATATATATATATATATATATATATATATATATATATATATATATATACATGTATATATTTGCCTGTTAACACTCTGGTGGTCGCAATTTTTGTTTACTCATTGCCAAACTCGCTATTTAATCGTTTTATATAAAAAGAAAGATCAAGTTCGTTAATGGCTGAAATTAGACCAGTTGGAGGGGGGAATTTCGAAAATTCGAAATATCTACTTTACTATACGTTGGATCATAAAATTGTATAGAACCAATCTTATTTCAAATGTAATGTTCGATAAATGTTGTTATGCACGTTTTTGCTCTATCTTGATTATTAACCGAGAAATTTGCATTTCTTAGTTCTCGGCCTTCAGTAAACCCCCACTACTATTCATGTCATATTGACAGTAAGGTGTTATATTATGAAGTGCATTATATGAAGCATAAATAGTAAATATTGTTCTCCTAGAACAACTATTCGAGATAAATCCAAATACGTGGCACGCGTGGGAAATCTGCTTAGTTTACGCAGCTCCTGAGTGACGGACTTTTTTTATTGTCATGTCATTGATGATTTAGCTGTGTAGTCAGCATCTTACCATCGGTGAGCAGCCACAATTAATTATTTAATAAAGTGTTTTCCTTCTTTCTTTCTTCTAACGATAATCGGTGCAAGAGAATGCGAACTATCTAATGGCAAAAACATAATAACCTTATAAGATTTCTGATTTATTCAAACCCTAATGGGTAGTCAGCCTTACGTGGTCTATAATCTAATTTGATTTGATCCTCATCAAACATTTGTGATTCTGCAATTGTATGGTTCTAGAATAAGGCCTTCAGTTTAAGTAGCTATTACGAGTGTTCAAAGTTTCATCTTGTTCTCATAAATACTATCACCATTCTGGATAGTGAATTTAACGATTATGAGGCTCTAAGGAAACATAAATAAATCCAACTTCAAAAAAAAGTCAACGATAGAAATAGAAATTATGAGGTGAGAAGAGATCAGTAGTGTTTCATAACAATTCGTGGGAAATCTGCTTACTTTACACAGACCCTGCATGACAGACTTTTAATATTCCAGCAAGACAGGCATTTAAAGAAGTGATTTTGTTGGAGTTTGAGCAATTCAAATATATAAGAGACATGCCGAGGGATGAAATTACTTTATAGTCATAATAATCTATGAAAAAAATGCCGGCAGCATATAGCATGCAAATTTACCTGTGCTAACCAGATTTATCATTAACAAACTGATTTTTCACATGCTGGAGTGATACAAGATGACGTCACTGACATTATGTTCTCAATTTCTCCCTTAGTTAGAAGCTAATGTAAATAATAGTCCGGCGGAAGAGATAATATTAATTCATATATGTCATATCTATCTATTGGGGTCACTTCCTCTGACCTTAATACTGTTTCCTACTTCTGCTCTACAAGGTCAGGTGTAGTTATGTTTTCTTTTATGGGTACAATGACATCAGTGAGGATTCCGAGTTATTATTGTACGATTCATGTACAAAAAATGTTTTATAAAATCCTAATCGAAATAATACAAACAGAGTAAGTAAACATTCGACGTAAAGTGATAACCTAATCAAATTATGGCTAAGAATTGGGTTATACATAATAACAACTCTAGAAATGCTATTCGAAATCAAATTATTGCGCTAAGTAAATTGTGTGCAAAAGAAACAGAGCGATTGTAATTTTGGGGAAATTTATACAACATTCGGCCACCACATAATGGTTAGGCAAAGTTTCTGCTTGTAATGTATTGCCCTCTGCCATCAGACATGAAGAACTTTTAGTAAACTAAAAACAGTAATACTACAACTGGAAGTGAAGAAAGGGTGAAATTTATGAAGGATGCAAAAACATCGACGAAAACTTCATGGACTAAAAAAAAGGGTAAGAAATGCAAACGAGAACAAAAACTGGGACGTGTGGAGTATTCAAAAGACGACAGGGAAAGGAATACGGCGAACACTTTCTGCAGTGAATTGCCAATTCATTCAAAATACAAAGACGCTTGGATACAATACACAGAATGGTGAAGAGAGTTTGATTGTGCTGTGTTATTTATTAAGATCCTCTTTATGATGTTAGGAAGGGCGTGTTAACTACAGGTTACCGTCCTTTTCTAGCCAGGGTTGGAAGCGTGGTTTTATTAGGAGACCATCAGTGTAAACATCAGAAAAATCTGATTTATTCCCCAAAAAAATAAATCCGATGAGTAGAAGTAAGAGATCAATAAAATTTAAATAGATTTTACAGTAACTATTTACATGTATCTCACATGATAAATCAGCATGAATAAAAAGGCCTTGTCCTTTACTAGTGTTTTAATTTATGCAAAGTGCACTTTCAGAGCAATTATATTATATTTATAAACTTTACGTTAGAACGTATAATAATGGAGATATTTTGAATTTTCGAAACCCCTTCCTCCCACTGGTCCGATTCCAGCAGTTAACGAATTTGATCTTTAGTTTTCCATAAAAATTTTAAATATTGAGTTTGGTAGAGATCAAACAAAAATTGCGAAAATTTGGCAACAGACAAATGTATATATATACTAGCTCAGATACCCGGCTTCGCCCGGGAATTCATTTGAGGCTGAATGGTGATTTTACCCGTCCCAGTGTTTAGGGTTACTGCCCGTCGTTTCTGTAGATTTGTTAATAATAAAATTAATTTTTTATGTAAGACTTCACTGTCCTCCATATTGTAATATTTCCCGTTTCCTGTGCATTATGCATAGATTTGAATTATTAAGGACAAAATATTAACATACATTTGAATTAATTTTTCCAGGTGCTGTACCTGGTAGTTCATATTGAAAAGAATTGTTGAGCATATCAATATTTCTACGCAAATCACTTGCTCCACACATTGTTCCTGGAGAAATGTATAAAACAGAAGTTAATCTAAATAACAAATTAAACAACTTTTGTTATGTGCATGTTCGTCGAAAAACAAATAGACAATGCAATATAGCGAATTTTTATTTCAGGCCTCCCTTATATCCCCCACTCCCGTTCTAACCTATAAATTTTAATATAGCTTATAATCACGGAAGAATTAATGCTAATTGACATACCGACTTTTTTTAAGTTCGGTTTAATCGTTAGCGCCCAACGAAATAGTTTACTCCCGCTTTAGTTTAGAGTGTATATCTCGTTTATAATTTGTTAAAAGAAAAAAATGAATATGACAAAAGTTACTCTAAATAAGAAAATAAACAACTTATTCATATTTACCGAAATACGAATAGAAAACGAAATACTGCTATTTTTAAATTCACCCACGACCCCCACTCCTGCCCGTTCCTAGAAATGTTGGTATGGCTTGATATAATGAAAGCGTTAGTGCTAATACATATACCGAGTTTTATTTATTTCGGTTGCGTCTTTTGTCCCAATTAAATTTCTTCACTTCCGCTATAGATTTTAGTGTATATCTCGTTTATAATTCGGTATACTAAAAAAATGTATATAACAAAAGTTACTCTAAATAACAAAATATACAACTTTTGTCATGTTCATATTTGCCGAAAAACGAATAGAAAACGAAATATCGCTATTTTTAAGTTCTGGCTTCTCTTATAACCCCCACTCCTGCCCGTCCCTAGAAATGTTGGTATAGCTTGTTATAATGAAAGGGTTAGTGCTAATACATATACCGAGTTTTATTTATTTCGGTTGGGTCTTTTGTCCCAAATAAAATTGTTCACTTCCGCTATAGGTTTTAGCGTATATCTCGTTTATAATTCGGTATACGAAAAAAGTGTAAATAACAAAAGTTACTCTAAATAACAAAATAAACAACTTTTGTTATGTTCGTATTTGCCAAAAAGCAATAGGAAACGAAATATCGCTATTTTTAATTTCTGGCTTCCCTTAAAACCCCCACTCCTGTTCGTCTCAGAGGATATTAATATAGCCTAAAGTCTAAGTTGGGTTAGTAGTAATATACATACCAAGTTTCATAAAATTCGGTTCAGCCGTTTATGCGTGAAAAGGTAACAAACAAACAAACAAATAAACAAGCTGTTAAAGCAAAGTTTAAATCACATACATTGGTAATTTGTTGAGCGTATAACTTGACAAAAGACCTAACTCTGGAGCCTACGGTGTAACTAAGCCAGTGTCATTGAACTCAATTTTAGGAAGCACAATGGATGACTCAATTATTCCAAATAGGGTTTTATTATTCTACCGTTTAGGCCTGGCACAGCTGGGGAACGTTTTCCTAATCGGTGAATATAAACTGTTGAGATTAGTGGCCCTAGATCTGCCAGTGAAAGCAAAAGGTGCTCTCGCTCTCGGTGTCATGACGTGGATCGTGGAAAGAGTCCGTTCGTTTGACAATGAGCCAAGCTGTTTTTTCTCTTATTCTTCTTAGAAAATTTCTTGCCGTTGGCACTTGGCCCACCGTATCAGGGCTATTAGTCTTGGCATTTCAAATGATAGCCGATCCTAATCGAAGAACACGATTTGTTTAATTAATTACGAAAGGCCTTCGGCTATCGATTAGGGCCTTTTTTCGCGTGTTTGCTTTGCCCGACCCGTCATTTTCGTCACTATTAAATGTGAAAAATAAACACCCCCCTCCATTTATATTTGATGAGCCCTTCCGTGCACATCACCTCACTTCTATTATCGTCCTTGTTTCCTGTATAATCTGGATATCCCCTTTGGATTAATTAACCCGTTAACTGCAGAGTGATTTGAAATATTTGTCACAAGTGCGTCAAAAGAGCACACACATTTGTGGCAGATGGCCACCCTGGTACTAGCCGTTTGTGGAAGATGGTCAATGATGTGATTCATCGAGAATTTCACCTTAACGGAAACAAATAGATAAGACGAATTACCTACAACATTTAGAAGTTAGAAAGGTTAACCGTGGGTAACTACAAAGTTAACTTTAAAGAGTGATCCGAATGCAGTATGTAGTCTGTTAAATGCTCTCGTAAACGTCACCCGATGTGAATGTATTGCTGGAAAGTACCGATACACAATATGAAGTGGAAATAACTCCACGTTCATGTTACGAAAGTACTAAAATGAATTGCATATATTTATATATTTTTATTACTTGCATGAGATTGAGAATTTAATTTGTAGATTTGTTTTTAAACAAAGTACTTCCTATAGATATTTTGTGTATACGAAGAGGGCGAGGAAATTCACAATTACTGGTTTCCATTTTGCTGGTTGACTATACAGAGATGCTGAGGACTCAGTTGTCCCAGAATTCCAGAAACATTTATTTCTGTTTGAGATAACTTTCTTATAATTTAATCCAAATTAGCCTCAGGTGCAAAAAGTGGACGATTTAATGATTATTATTTAAAAGACATTATCAGTTTAGAAGAGGAAGGCAACATGGATAACTGGGCTGACAATGGCATTCACATAAGACGAAGGTTAGCTTGGCAAATAAAAGGAAGAATTTTTGGGGTATAAAACAAGTTTCTCATCTTATTATATATTCTAAGTTTCATAGGTTACCTCGTTATTGTATACATACACACTAACACGCGGCCACACAAAAGTTTGTCCTATTGTGTTGAAACATAACATTATTTATAATAAATGTATAAATAAATTTTTGGGACCTCAGGTCTAAGTCTTATTTGTATTCTGTTTTTAAGGCAAGTTTTGTAGTCAATTCCAGGATAGGGAAACATGATTTTCAAAGAAACAAATATGGGAAGAAGATAGTCACAAGACTCCTTTCTTTCTTCTTTTCTCCGAAATAAGAAGAAAAATAAATATAACTATCAACACTACAAGGTAACAAGATCATTAAATTGATATTGCTCCCAGGTGTCCCATTCTCCACCGCGTCTCAAAAACATAAAAATAGAATTAAATAACAATTGGATTTTATACAGCGAAGCTAGTACTTGTACTGCCATTTTTAATTTGTGCAACACCTCTCGAATAAACTTCTACTTCAGAGTTATTAGCTATTGTTATCAGGTAGACAGATAGTCTTTTATACATGCTGTTTTTATCAGTCCTATGGCCTCTATAAATGCTGTTGCCATCAGATAGTCTTTATTGTTTTCGTCTCTGTACCTCTATAGTGCTGTTTTATCAGTCATGTACTCTTTATAAACGCTGTTTTATCAGTCATGTACTCTTTATAAACGCTGTTTTATCAGTCATGTAGTCTCTGTACATGCTAATGCTATCAGATAGCCTCTATAAATGCTGCTGTTACCTGTAAGTCTCTATAAACGTAGTTGTTATGAGATAGCCTCTATAAATGCTGCTGTTATTAGATAGTCTCTATACTCGCTGTTTTTATCAGTCACTTTGTCTCATTACATGCTGTTGTTATCAGATAGGCTCTATGAATGCGGTTGTTACCTGTAAGTCTCTATAAACGTAGTTGTTATGAGATAGTCTCTATAAATGCTGCTGTTATTAGATAGTTTCTATAAACAGCTGCTGTTATTAGATAGTCTCCATATCAGCTGTTGTTATCAGATAGGCTCTATGAATGCGGTTGTTACCTGTAAGTCTCTATAAACGTAGTTGTTATGAGATAGTCTCTATAAATGCTGCTGTTATTAGATAGTTTCTATAAACAGCTGCTGTTATTAGATAGTCTCCATATCAGCTGTTGTTATCAGATGGTCTCTATAAACTCTGTTGTCTCCTTGAGACGTAAAAAATACACTGAACAATAGAGTGTGAGCATAAGTCCAATGGTTTCGACCCCTAGAGTGACTATGGCCCGACAGACCAGCATTCCTGCTGAGTTGTAGATTGTGTGCGGACACTCTTGACTCTCCCAACTGACATGGCTTTGCCCATGTCGTATGTCTACAAACTGCTTTCGTTTTGATATAAAATAGTACCACTCATTTTAGAACTTATTTTAACACTTTGCTTTAAAACCGACATCTTTTAGTGAAACAATTGTTCCTATTATGCACACATAAAGTTGGGAAATTCCCTTGAATATAAAATATGTATCAGAATTACAGAGGGATGTAATAGATTGCTATTTGAATGTTAGAAAATAACTTCATAGGAATTTTTAAAGACTACTAGCTGATTTAATACTATCATTACTTCCGACATTTTGACAGCAAAGATATTGTAAGACCATTTCCTACTATGTTTAGCCCTCCCTAACTTTGCCTAAACCGACCTTTTGCCTCTATAATTCAAGGGTGTGCCAGTTTGGTCTGACGTGGTAGAATATGTTTTGCTTCAGCAAACTTTCTTGCCAGCTTGTGAACGCACTATGCCAACTTCTCAATTAGCACACACGACAGTGAATGGATATTAATATATATATATATATATATATATATATATATATATATATATATATATATATATATATATATATATAGCATATTCATAAGGAAAATTCTTAGAACCACCGACGTCTACTCTTCGTACCTCCCTCTATTCCTCTTTCTCTTTCTTCCTCTCTCGGGTGTGAAATTATGACTCATATTTTGCTAGTTATGCTCTCACAACGTTAATGAGGAGAATACATTTATTGTGATAGTGCAGTGTGTTATAAAGTCAACCAACCAACCCTTCTCACTGTGCGACTTTATGATTGCAACTTTTCTAGACTGAGGAATCCTTAAATAAGGTACTAGGCTAACATCAATTTTTCGTATAGAATATGTTATAAAACTAATTTTCTTAGAAATTGAATTGTCTCCAGTTGTTGTTCTATGCATTTATGTACGTTTCTCTTAATTGACATTGTGGTCAGGACAAGATTTTTGAATATTTTCTTCCATCGATCTACTTGGAAGATGACGAAAATAAAATCCATTCAAAATTATACGCACGCGCGCCCTAACACACGCTCTATAAACATGCATGACGCACGCACACACACACACACACACACACACACACACACACGCCTCTTACCCCTCTAGTGGTCGCTATTAGCAGATTTCCCACACAAGGGAAATCAGCTATTGAGGTTCCTGAAACATTTCCTAAAATATCCATGGATCCTTCTCAGGAGGATTAACAGTTGAAATTGAACTGTTGAAATGGCGAATTGAGTGCTGATTACGTCATGAGGGTACATTGCAGCAGGTAAAAATTTACTTAGTTTATGCAGCAATAGAAGTTTTTAAAACAGTTTATTACCTCTTTGATGAACGTTTTAAATAAATAAGGTGAACAAAGGCACCGTCTGTATATGTTTGTCCACTAAGCTAATAATAAAAGCTATATCAAAGAATTTATTGTTTCTAAGTATGGCCTCAATCTGTTTTATCACTGAGATATGGTCATTAAATCAAATATGACGCCTTCAGTCTACTTCGTTATCAGCTCGTCGATTTCTCTGGCACTTACTCTTCATCAGTAGGAAAAAAAACTTCTATTCCTACATATTCATAGTCATGATTCAGTTGCCGAAGTTATCTACAAATATATAAAAAATTATGGATTCTGGTTGATGTTATGGCTCTGATGAGGTATTAATGAGAACCCAATCGAGTAAAAAAAGGCAGAGGGCGAATTCGTCGTTTTAGCACATTTCCAATCGAATCAGTTATTGTGGTAGTACTCAGAAAGCGATTTTCGAAAAAATACTTGAAATGTATATAACCCTAAACCCTGGGCTATTCCAGGTCCGATTTCAGCTAATAACATATATGTTCTTTAGTATTGACAAAAAATGTTAAATATCTAGTTTGGAATAGATCAAATAAACATTTTAGAATTAGAACGCAAAATCTTACTTGATGACGTTATTACACTACAAATTTTCATGTAAAATAATATTTGGTATATAAGGTTAGAGCAAAGTGTTCCACGACATAACAGTTTATTGTTAATATGACATGAGTAAGAGTTACAGAGAAAAAATGTGTGTAAGAACATATATAGGTAATTTAATTTTCAATAGTATTGGATATGTACAATTTTTCAATCCGACTTATAAATGAAATTAGCTAGAGACAGAGTGAGGGTTTGTTGGAGTCTGATGATGCAAAAATACAAATAACTCTGAAAATATTCTATGGCAAACAAAGAAAATAAAAAACAGAAAATAAAGTTGTGGCTAATGTTCACTATTTTGAACTCATGTTGAACTCTAAAGCCTTATTTCTGGTCATATTTTGGCCATGAACGAACTCTCCCTTTATTATGTACATTAAATATATGATACACTGTTGGTGAAAGGTAGGATATATTTCAAATGTT
This sequence comes from Riptortus pedestris, assembly GCA_019009955.1. Taxonomy (NCBI): domain Eukaryota; kingdom Metazoa; phylum Arthropoda; class Insecta; order Hemiptera; family Alydidae; genus Riptortus; species Riptortus pedestris. The sequence goes on from CM032229.1 coordinate 20,325,192, forward strand.
GTGATTTGGTAAATAAGCCCCCTTCCCAATGAACAGATATTAAAATAAAAGCTGAAATATGTCTTACAGTATCAATAACTGCGGACACTATTCAGCAGACATGACACATATACTTTTACAAAAGAGATTCTGACAATTATTTTCATAAATTCTCTAACAAAGATTTTTTTTTTTCATGAGAGCGAATTCTTAGCCAATTGTAAGATAGCTCCAATCTTAGAGGAAAATAGCCAAAATAGAAAATACAAATAAAATTAGATCCACTTTATCTTAATAGTTGCATATAAGTGAAATGATATTATTGATTACACAACACGTCCTGTTTGGTTTATTTAATCCAATAGATTGTTGATCTGAGTTTATCTTTATGGTTTAAATCAATTACTTCCGCATAAAGAAAGAGACAAACATGAATCAAATTCCTTTAAATTTTTTAATACTGGTAAAAAAATAGTACAATTAGCAGTGGAATTCAAATGTCAAAGTATTAATGAATGTATTACACTTTCAATTTAAGCATAGTAAATCTATGTAGTTGCAACAAGGACGATCGTTTATTTACATACTGAAAAAACAGGAAGGGTGAGGTGAGGTTAGCCATATGACTTAAGGCATAGGTCTTAATCTGTTTTGGAGTCGCAAGTTCGATTCTCAACAGGGCAATAGGAATTTATTTAATCACGGACTCATTAAATAAAATCATTAGTCCCGCCCTGGCTAAAAAAGGGTGGCAACCTGTAGATTAACCCGTCCCTATTGGCCTTAGTTGGACAAAACAGACGTTAACAAACGGCAAGATAAAAAAGTGCGTCACGCAGGGGCTGCGTAAACTAAGCAGATTTTCCACGTGAAGTTATACAATAGAGAAATCTCCATACGAGAGCCGAACAGTTACGGCAAAGGGCCAAACTAGCTTTTGGCGGGAAAGCGTCATCCGTTATCGGCCCACAATTAATAAAATTGCAAATATCTCGGTTAATATTCAAGATAGAGAATAAATGTATAGAACAATATTTATAGTAAATTTAATTTACAATAAGATTGGTTCTATACAATGTTTTGATCCGACGTATGGTAACGGAGATATTTCGAATTGTCGAAAATCCACCCCTCCTACTGGTCCGATTTCAGCCATTAACGAACTTGATCTGTCTTTATGCATAAAACGATTAAATATCGAGTTTCGTAACGTTCAAACAGTAATTGCTACCTCTAGAACGTTAACAGACATAAATATATAATTTTGAACGTACCTCATTTTCGTCATCTTCCGACTAGGGCTGTGGACATTTGAGGAAAAATGTTCGAAATTCGAGTTATGAGTACAATCTCAATAGCTGATTTCCCTCAACGGAAATTTGTTAAAATCGAGAATATATGGTGGCATGAGATCAGTAGCGTGTCATACCAGCACGAGGAAAATATGCTTAGTTAACTCGGCCCTTGAGTGACGGACTTTTTAAAAAAATGGTTTACTCGGTATAAACGTGTTTGAAAACGGAAGTAAAAGTAATAAAGTACCGCATGATATAAAGCATATGGTGCAAATGTGATATAATAGAATCGTTTCATGTGAACTTAAAACTATAAATCCTATTTATCCACCGTAATGGAGGCTTTATCAGCGTTACTCTTGCCTCATTACACCTACACTATGCAAATTTATATTTCCTTCTTTAGTCTGTCTTCCTTGAAAAAAAAGTAATATATAAACCATGTATTTATTAAAGAGAACCTATGTATTGTTAAATTTACTAATATTTAAAACTTTAATGAAAACCGGGTTTTAACTGCTTCATTAAATTTTAATTACAATCACCTTACAGGCCTTCCAGTTTCACTGGATCCTCCTGGTTAATTAGACGTACAACAAAAACGTTAACAATATTACAAATTTAACTAGAGATTTTAATTAAGATAGTGTCATCTTCAAAACGACAATATAATCCTACCCAGCTGAGGGCAGGGCATCACGAACAGTGTCTCTGCCTTAAGACACAACTTATTTTATACATTCTAAAAATTTTATGAACAGCTCAACAATGTTATCTAATTAATAATCAAAAATTAGTATAAATTAAAATCTTAAATTATTAAAATATTATAATCAATAAAGAAGCATGCCATATATGTATTTTCGTTCAGAAATTTATTGTTTCGTTCTTCAAACATTAGCTTTAATGTAACCTACCAATACTTATAAGTTGGAAATAAAAACATTGCTTATACTTTTACATTCATAGACTCTCCAGAAAAGTTTATTGTGTTCATTGATTGTAATTTTTTATTGTTGACACAATTTTCGTTCAATTAATTCTTGGCAACACAATCATAACTTGCATGCATAAGTTTCGGTAAAAAATTGTACTCGCGACCCATGTAGCTAAGGGTGATTTGGAAATTCGTACTGTCCATAAAAATCTTAATGCAACGACTCAGGATATCTTGCCAGCACCTTAAAAGTCCGTCACGTAGGGGCTGTGTTAAGGAAGCAGAATTCCCATGTGTGTCACGTATTTACATCTCAAAACGTAAAAGTTCAATGAGACCAGTATTTGGTATATAGTTCTCAAATAAAGTTTTTCATAATAAAACAGCTTTTATGACGTAAGTAAGAGTGAGGGTTTTATAGATGGCGGAAAAATAAAAAAGCAAAACAAATATCTCGGTTAATAACGAAGGTAGTGAAAATCCGCACATAACATCATTCAAAACAATACATTTGCAATGAGTTTGGTTCTATAAATTTTTTCGATCCGACGTATAATAACGGAGATATAAAGAATTTTAGAAATTCCTCCCCTCTAAACTCCCACCCCTCCCACTGGTCAGATTTCAGCTGTTAACGAACTTCATCTTCATTTTTACATAAAACGTTTAGGCAAAAATCGCTAGAGGATTTACAGACGATTTATATATATATATATAATATAATATTGAACGGACCTCATTTTCGTCATCTACTAGGTAAGATCGATGGACATTTGAAGAAATTTTTTGATAAGCCCATCATGAGTACAACCTTAATAACTAATTTCCCCTAAGGGAAATCTGCTAAAACGCATTGCTATCCAATGCCTCCAAGATCTCTTATTTTTGTGGAATAAAGTGAGTATATTATTTTATTCTTCTTAATTTTAAAGGGGACTATTGAATAAAATAAAACTACCTTTATTATTTTGATAATAGTTGCAATTGATTCCGTTCATTAAAATTCTGAATTTTTTTGTTATGTTTGTTCCCTGGCTCATACAAAATTACACCTTGCATTCTACATTAGCTAGAATTCACAAGCCTTAATTTGTTAATTTATTTAATATACGTTTCAACACAAATTGGTGTTCTTATTCTACCAATCCTCTGGTTAGTTTGAACATTTTCCTATGTTCATTAATCCTGTCAAGGCCGAGGTGGATCATTACTGCTGTTAGGATATATATAGCTAACCCATATTTATTAAGTCATCAGGGGGTTGACAGCTGGTATAAAAAGCTCCGCTGCTTTGATCGTACCGCCCACACTTCTTAGTATCCTTATTAAGTATTAAAATGCCCCATTTCGTCGCCATTTTCGTCTACCGTGTCTTTATCCAATAAATTAGATGTATAATTCATTTTTGTACAGAGTGGGACAGTGACACCTGTAACACTTCGTTACTGAAGCAACTATTGAATAATTAACTTGACGTGAATGTTATATTCAATATCGATTTTGTTGTGAATTTCGGTATGAAATGTGTTAGAAGACTGAAATGTTTCAGCATTCTCTCTGATGAAGAATGAAAGTGTGCAGTTCATCTCTTTTGGTTTCCAAATTCTCCCCACAAACAAAGTGGAATTTTTAAGCGACACTCTACGACCCACGTTCTTTTAGCCGTCCAAGAGATCGTTAACAGTTGAAACGTAGTATTATTCATTCTATTACTTCGAAGCAACTGTTTTGAATGAGTTCTAAGGAGTTCATTCGATATTCGTGAGTTTATCATCAGAGTTTGGCCCCTCAAACAATTTTCTTATTTGACACCCGACATATTAGTTGGGCTACATACGAGAAAGAAGGCATGCATTTCAGCGTTCTGTGAGATTTTCTTCACTTGTGAAACATTACTTCAAGTGATTGAATGATTGTTCGCCTTTATTTACCCAACAGTTTTATAACATGGGTGTTCTTGACATTATAGCGAACGACTCACTTATGAGCGAGTCACCAATACATCATCACAATATAAAAATAACACCATATGTTTTTATAAAAGTCCGTCCTGTATTAATTGAGCAGATTTCCCACGTGCGTCACGTAATTGCATTTACCTCACAATGTAAAAGTTCAATAAGAATAATATTTAGTAGTTAGGCTTCAAGCAAAGTGTTTTGTTATATTACAGCTTATTGTTAATATGGCATAAGTAGGAGTAGGTATTTACTCATGGCCAAAATCCTAAAAATGCAAATATCTCGGTTAAAAAACAAGGTAGTGAAAAAGCTTACATAAGAACACTTATAGAACATCAAATTTTCAATATGATTGATTCTAACCAATTTTTCAATCCGACGCTTAAGAATGGAGATATTTTGAATTTTAAAAATTGTCCCTCTCTAAATCCCCCGTCCCCAGTTCCGGTTTCAGCCGTTAACGGTACTTGATATTTCTTTCTATACAAAACTCTTATATATCGAGTTTGGTAAAGATTAAACAAAAGTTGCGACCACTAGAGTGGTAACTGAAAAATATATAGATCTCTCTCTCTCTCTCTCTCTCTCTCTCTCTCTCTCTATATATATATATATATATATATATATATATATATATATACATACAATTTTGAACGGACCATATTTTCGTCATCTCCTATGTAGGGTCGTTGAACATTTGAGCAAATTTTTCGAAAATTGCTTCATGAGTACAACCTCAATAGCTGATTTCCCTTAAAGAAAATCTGCTAACATGAAGTGAAGACAAAATGAATGGAGAATCATACACATATTCTTTCACAGTTGCGCATTAGTAGCAGATTTCCCTTAAGTTCATTGCAATAGGTGGGGAGGGTGTTTAGAGGCGGGGGAAGTTTAAATATTAAAATATCTTCTTTATTATGAATCAGATGAAAAAATGTTATAGAACCAATCTTGTTAAAATATTCATGCCCTACATTTCTCATTTCATACATTTTTCCGTAGGCCAAATATTTAGCGACTTATTCGTATTTTCTTATTTTCAGCGTTGCGTAAACCCCCACTACTACTTTTCGACTTTTTTAGCAGATTTCCCTGAAGGGAAATCAGCTATTGAGGTCGTACTCATGACGCGATTTTCGAAAAATGTCTTCAAATGTCCATCGATCCTACCTAGGAGCTGACGAAAATGAGGTCAGTTCAAAATTATATATATATATATATATATATATATATATATATATATATATATATATAGAGTAGCTCGGATACCCGGCTTCGCTCGGGAATGCATTTGAGGCTGAATGTTGATGGGATTTTTTTGGCTAGGCTTTATTTTGCACAATATTTTTACATTTACCCGTCCCAGTGTTTAGGGTTAATACCCGTCGTTTCTGTGGATTTGTTAATAATAAAATTAATTTTTTATGTAAGACTTCACTGTCCTCCATATTGTTATATTTCCCGCTTCCTTTGCATTATGCATAGATTTGAATTATTATGGACTAAATATTAACATACATTTGAATTAATTTTTCCTGGTGAGGTACCTGGTAGTTCATATTGAAAAGAATTCTTGAGCAAATTTCTCTAAATAACAAAATAAACAACTTTTGTTATGTGCATATTTGCTGAAACTACAATAGGAAACGAAATATCAATATTTTTAATTTCAGGTCTCCCTTATAACCCCCACTCCTGCCTGTCCCTAGAAATAGTATGGCTTTTTATAAGGAAGGCGTTAGTGCTAATACACATACTGAGTGTTTTATTTAGTTCGGTTGAGTCTTTTGTGCCAAATAAAATATTTCACTTCCGCTATAATTTTTAGCGTATATCTCGTTTATAATTCGGTATACGAAAAAAGTGTATATAACAAAAGTTACTCTAAATAGCAAAATAAACAACTTTTGTTATGTTCATATTTGCCGATAAACCAATAGGAAACGAAATATCGCTATTTTTAATTTCTGGCTTCCCTTAAAACCCCCACTTCTACCCGTCCCTAGACATGTTGGTATGGCTTCTTATAATGAAAGCGTTAGTGCTAATACACATACCGAGTTTTATTTATTTCGATTGGGTCTTTTGTCCCAAATAATATTGTTGACTCCCGCTATAGTCATAAGCGTATAACTCATTTAAACTTCGGAATACGATGAAAGTGTTTATGACAAAAGTTACTCTAAATAACAAAATAAACAACTTTTGTTATGTGCATATTTGCAAAAAAACCAATAGAAAACGAAATATCGCGACTTTTAATTTCAGGCCTCCCTTATAACCCCCACTCCTGTTCGTCTCAGAGAAAATTAATATAGCCTATCTCTCAAGTTGGACCGACTGCTCACGGTGTGCCAATTTAATTTAAAATCGGTTAAGTAGTTTAGGAGTCCATCGCGGACAAACATCGTGACAGGAGATTTATATATATTAATAAGAAGGAGATTTATATATATTAAGATATATTTGTCTGTTAACGCTCTACCGGTCGCAATTTTTGTTTGATTGTTACGAAACTCGATATTTAACCGTTTTATGTAAAAAGACAAATCAAGTTTTTTAATGGCTGAAATGGACTAGAGGGAGGGGGGGTTTAGAGGGGGGGATTTTCGAAAATTCAAAATATCTCCGTTATTATGCATCGGATCGAAAAATTGTGTAGAGCCAATCTTATTGCAAATTACATTTACTATAAATATTGTTATATACATTTATTCTCTATCTTGAACCGATCTACCGAAATATTTGCATTTTTATGAAGTCTGTGGTCGGGTATAGTTCGGATTAGGTCGGCCATTTTCGTAACTCCTCGGCTCAGGTGGAAGCTTCTTCTAACCTTACCTGCCGTTTCTAACCTTACCTTACCTTCGTTACTTTGTGAGATTTATGCCAATATGTTCTGTTCATCCGCCCCCCCCCCTTCTTTAGTTCTTGGACTACTAAAATTTGAGATATTAAAATATAAATTATTCTTACAATTCAGAAGCCGTTTCAGTTGGGAATTTATTTTAATTAACTGAAAGATTTCTCATTACCGTTTGTATTTAATCACGGTGGTGTTGTGTTACCAGTATGCAGATTTCTCTGTTGTAAAACTTCACATGGGAAATCTGCTTAGTTTACAATCTGCTTATTTTACACAGCCCCTGCTTGACCGAATTTATTTTCTTATGAGTTATCATTTACCTTGATTGTGGTAATCGCGTCACGGCTGTCCTGATAAATGCAGCAGTGTTGTTTAACGAAGGATTTTAAGAGAATTTGGCGGAACTAACTTTTAACTTTGTTAAAGATGTGACCAGTGACTCCTCTAAAATTCATTTTTGGCCAAAATTAAATATTTGCCCAATAAAGGAATTTTAGTGAAATCTCTGGCCATATCTATAATTAATTATTTTATAGATCCATCGCGTCAACCAGCATGAACAATTTCTGAGTTACTGCAAAGCTGCCATTCACGGTATTTAAATTTGAATGCCACGGGTTCATGAGTTTCTTCCATGTCTACTGCATAATCCTATCTCACCATTGGTAATGTATCGCCATTATGCAATAGTACTGCTTTCAAGCTGGTTTTACTGGAGTCAATAAATATTCGCCACTCCTGTGGCTTATGTTGTAAAACTAGCTGCAGACATATCTGCATACTGTCACTGGTTATTTTCAGCTTAAAATATTATATTATATAGAAGCAGTTCTTGATCAATAAAGGAGTTTTCTTCATGTAGCTCCATGGTAGCGTAGTTGCAGTCACAACTGCGAATTTCGTATATGATGTTCAGTTTGTTCTCTCGTAAGCTTTAGTACATGCACCAAATCGTTCTTGCAACTGAACAGTAAAGGGAAAGTATAGTGAGTGAGATTGAGGGCAATACTCTTTGACCTGTTCATCGTCTGATTGACATGTCGCTGGGTCTCTTCTCGTGGCTTGCAGGTTTCGGAACAACGAGTCCTTCGTTAAAACCCTCCAATATTTGAGGGCTAGATGTGTCTTTCAGAACCATTGGAACAATAATTGACAGGGACCAGTTTTTCCTTTCTATCATCTGTTATGTTCGTAACTGATGTGCAACACGTTTATGTAGGCCATCAAAATGACAATCGAAATACAATGTATATGCCTTCTATAGGAAATCACTGGTTTGTTTTCTTTGGGTTTTTGAGAGAAGGTTCCACACATTACAATCTGCTTATTTTATACATCATTTTTTAAAACTCTTTGTTGTCTCCTTGATGAACGTTTTGACCAAATAGGTGAACAAGGACACCATCTGTGGTACATTAAGCTAGAAGTTATAGAATACATAAGTATGGCGTCAATCGGTTTTATCACTCCGATATAGCCATTGGATCAAACATTACGCCTTCAGTCTAATTCTTTATTAGCTCATTTGTTTCTCAGGCACTTAAACTAAGTCAGACGCATAAAAAACTATTTCACAGCATCTTCCTACATGTTGAATATTAGACTTTATTGAGACACAGCTGCTTGTCATACGTATCTACTATAGATATAATAGACTACAGAAGTTGTGTAATGGATTTGTCAATGCTCCTGATGAGATATCAATCAATGAAAAACCAATGGAACTAAGACTTAACCGAATTGGTCAATTTTCTGTTAATATTCCAGAAATAAATAATTAAATTATGGAATTCCAAGTTATTGTTGACGATACACTTCCATACATTCATCGTCTGATTCAAATGACTTGGGGTCTGTGTAACGTGGATTCTGAAGAGGAAGTCGGTGAATGACACGGCTCGGTTTTTCCGTGCAACCATCTGTTATGTAAGAAACTGAAGTGCAACACTTTTACCTTGATCGGCCAGAGGGTAATCGCAATACACTGCATTGGTCTTTTAAAGGAAATCACTGACATGTTTTCTATGGGATTTCATAGAGAATTTTCACATTTCAAAAGGAGTATGAGAGGTTTAAGCACAAAAATGGCTCTAACACTTTACATTTTTAGTGAGTTTAGGTTTTAAACAACTACAACGCTGTGTTGCGTATTTCAAGAAACAGTGTGATTTTGTCGCGTGATCAACTTCAATAGCAACTTCTTCTATGGAAAAAGCCATTAAAATCTTGAGCAGAATTCGTGGGTGTGATAAATGGAATCTGGAAAAGAATTCATTTTTCCACTGAGATTATTAATATGCATTTATCATTTTGGAGAATTATTCTGATATTTCTGAGAAGAAGCATGAATGAGCGGTTAAATGAGTGAGGCGCTATGATGAGCCGGAAGGCGGACAGCCGCCTCTCCCCCATTTACATAATAAGTTTACATGAATTTGTATTTTGCATTTTGATAAGATCAGTTAACCCTCTCGTGCCGGCCAATGATATTTACAATGTATACAGCTGGAGAGATGGCGATAGTGCTGACCTCTATGTACATCCACTGCTTTATCCCAAGGGCATCGCTTCCCTTCCGATCCTAGCAGCTGATGTGTGCCCTACGGCCCTTCAATCCAGCCCTTTCTCACGCTTATCCGCCCGACCGCTCCGACATATACCAAAGTCAGGTCACGAAGGTCCCGGGTAACCAAAGCAGGTATCCCACGCGCATAGTTGACTCATATGACATCATCACTCATTTTAGAAGATCAGCTATTGAGGTAGTACTCATGACACGGTTTTCGAAGAATATCTACGAATGTCTACCTAGCCTAACCAGATAACGAGGAAGAGGTCCGTTCAAAATTTTATATATATTGTTACGTTTATTACAAAATTAGTAATAAACGTTGTTTATTAGAGTTCTTTTGGATTTCAAAATTAAACAGACACAAGCTTTAGAGTTTTTATCACTGTACAATTTATTTAACAATGCACTATACAGTTAGTTAGTAATCACAGTATGCACTGATAGCTTCACTGTTCTTGTTATTACATAGTCCAATAACTCACTCGCGATCAGTGAAGTTCACAAAAACACTGCACTGCACTGTCTTAAACACGGCACTATACTGTTCTTTACAGAGTCACGGCACAACACCGTTCTTCCCACAAAACACTTTACCGCACTCCAACTAAGTCGCGCTGTTGCACTGAACTCTCTGATGACCACTTGAAGACAGCTGAGAACAAAACTAACTAACTTGGGTCGGGTAGGGTCCCTAAGCTATATATAGCTTGTCGAAAAACATCAAACAGAATGCCCAGAAGGGACTAGACATGTTGGCTAGAACAGTCCCTGCATTAATAGACACTTCGGGCGCCAATAGTCCTTTATCGGCCTGATCCTTTAATCTCCTTCGTACTTCCCAAATACGTGACTATCTCTGTTTAATTTTTCTAATTTTCGAAACAATATATATATATATATATATATTTATATTATATGCACTATAAATATAGTATATACATTTATTCTCTATCTTGAATATTAAGCGAGATATATAACATTTTTCGGCATGCTTCCGTAAGGGAAATCAGCTATTGAGGTTGTATTTAAGGCGTGATTGTCAGAGAATGCCCTGAAACATCCGTCGATTGTGGAATACAGAACGAATTAATTGTCATAAATGGGATTACATTAGTACCTTAAGTTCGGGCGTCGTCTTAGTAAAATGTTTTTCGACGATGTCATTAAATAATATCACCAGTCCCACCATGGTTAGAAAAGGCTGGTAATCTGTAGATAATCACCCGATAGCCCATACTAGTATAAAATTGACTTTGCTAAATAACCTTTGTTTTTTGTTAAGATAATTAATATTACTTTATTCCCATCATACTGTCAGGCACTTTTAAAACATCCTAAACATAAAAATTAGTTTTATAAAATATCTACGGAGCAGCTATGCTTACGCTTATGCTTAAGCGAAAATGAAATAAACATTTTCGAGTTAGAACGTAAAATCTCAGATAGCGGCATCATCGCACTTCAAATTCGCATATATCTCACATAGAAAAAGTTCAATGATAACAATATTTTTTATTTAAGCCTGCAATAAAGTGTTTCATGATATAGCTACTTATTGTCAATATGAGTAGGAGTGGGGGTTTGCTGAATGTTGAAAGCTAAAAAGTGCCTGTGATAGAGAAAATGTCTATATAGCAACATTCATAGACAAAGTTGCAATAAGATTGGTTTTATACAATTTTTCGACCTGACGTATAATGAGGAATATATTGCTTATGCGCTATGCTAGTAAGCTATGCTTACTGTTTCTCGTTCAGTTATTACAATTATGAAAGAACAACTACACTTCCGAATATTAATCTTTTTATTCTCAAAACTTTATTAATTAACTATTTCATATATCTATATTAATAAATATATAAAAATAAATATATAAATATAAAAATCCTAAAATCCCACCCTGGCTAGAAAAGGGTGGTAACCTGTAGATAACCCGTCCCAATTAGCCTAAGTTGCAAAAAGTGGATGTTAATAAATAATAATAATAATAATAATAATAATAATAAATACAATAACAATAACTAATGCGGTATATATTTACAGACCTTAAGCCTTCTGAGTTAACAGCAAATAAATAAATTACAAAACAAGATTTTTAAAATCAAACTGTTTAACACCGAACCTCTATAATATCATATATATATATATATATATATATATATATATATATATTATCTTTAGTACTTAGTTATTAATTGAACTGGCCTCCAATGAACTTTTTTATATTTTATTCTATTAAAGAGTAATGTATATTATTAAAAAAGCATATATTTTCATCTAACCTTGCCCCAGTTTTCCTGCTGCTTTAACTATTCTCGAAACAAACAAACCTTGACCTTTTAAAAAATTGTATAAATAGACATTGTTTATCATGAATCTTGTCTACCAATGTCTAAAGGAAAATTTAGTGACAGGTCATAATTGCAATTTGTAAGACATTTTTTTTTAGATGTATAGGAATATATTTCATCATTCTTGGCACATTTTAAGAAAAATATTTTAAAAGTCCTGAACATTTTATTTTAAGTTAGCCGTTGATAATGTAGAAGAAAGACTAAAAAAAAAAAAGAGAAAAACAGTTTAATTTTTTGCTTCGAGACTAACTATCGATTGGAGAGTTGTTTAATGATGGTTAAATTAAGGTTGTGTGGGAGGGCTTGGCTAAAGGCCGACCGATCAGGAAATTGGTATTTTCTAAATGCTTGTATTTGGAATTAATAGTTCGTATCCATTTGGCAGTTTACTAAACCTCTTCAATGAGGCTTTTAAACTATATAAATATTAATGCCCCCATTTGTTTTATCTTGCCGTTTGTTAACGTCTGTTTTGTCCTACTAAGTTCAATAGGGACGGGTTAATCTTTAGGTTGCCATCCTTTTCTAGCCAGGGCGGGACTAATGGTTTTATTTAATGAGTTCATCGCTACATAAATTCCTATTGCCCAGTTGAGAGTCGAACTCGCGACTCCAAAACAGATTAAGACCTATGCCTTAAGTCATATGGCTAACCTGACCTCTCCCTTCCAGTTTTTTCAGTATGTAAATAAACGATCGTCCTTGTTGCAACTACATAGATTTACTATGCTTAAATTGAAAGTGTAATACATTCATTAATACTTTGACATTTGAATTCCATTGCTAATTGTACTACTTTTTTACCGGTATTAATAAATTTAAAGGAATTTGATTCATGTTTTTCTCTTTCTTTATGCGGAAGTAATTGTATTAAAACCATAAAGATAAACTGTGATCAACAATCTATTGGATTAAATAAACCAAACAGGACGTGTTGTGTAATCAATAATATCATTTCACTTATATGCACTATTAAGATAAAGTGGATCTAATTTTATTTGTATTTTCTGTTTTGGCTATTTTCCTCTAAGATTGGAGCTATCTTACAATTAGCTAAGAATTCGCTCACATGAAAAAATACAAACAAAAAAAACCTTTCTTAGAGAATTCATGAAAATAATTGTCAGAATCTCTTTTGTAAAGGGATATGTGTCATGTCTGCATAATGACGTTCGTAGATATTGATACCATAGGCCATATTTCAGCTTTAATTTTAAGATCTGCCCATTGGGAAGGGGGCTAATTTACGAAATCACAATATTTGATACATACACTACTTTTCAACAGCAATGTATCATGCAATTCATGTATATAATAAAGGTAGGGTTTGTTATATAATTCTGAAATTAAAGCAGAAATGAGGCTTTAGGGTTCAACATACGTACAAAATAGTGAATATCAACCACGATTTTATTTCCTGTTTATTATTATTCGTTTTTTCTTTATATCGAACATTATCAGAGTTATTTGTATTTTCTTCAGCCTCCAACAAACCCTCCCTCTGTCTCTAGCGAATTTCACTAATAGTTATCATACGCCTAAGCTCCACATGGTCAGCCAATATCTGTTGTAGTTGCGGTCGCGCGTAGAACTGAGTACAACACATTGTTTTGCTTCAATTAGTAATATTATTTTAGATTTAATATATTAAACAAATATTTAAATAATTTTATATGGTGCCATTTTTGGCAAGATTTAATGGTAGCTATTCGTCAATAGATTTAAAGTTTTATACATGATTTTCGAACGCTTCCTCAAGTCCGTTGGAGGTAGCTAGGACATAGGGAAAACTGGGTTCATTCATATACTCGTACATTTGTGCTTGTTTGTGAGTGTTTTTAGCTCTTGCAGACAGAATTTTTGTTCTACTTGTACCTGAACTAGGCATTTAAATGTTTCTTGTAAAACTAAAATGGAAGTAACCGCCGAAATCGGAGCAGAGAGAATGGGTACTTTGAGGGGCATAAACTTCATAATATTTCTACTATGAGCCGAATCGACAAATGCTATGCAACCAATCTTTTTAAAAATTTAATTTTGTTAAGTTGTTGCTGTATTCGTGTTTGTCTGTTACTCGAGCTTAAATTGCACCATACTAAAATATTTACACGAATTATATTATGTTGCTCCCACTTATGTGATGTTCACTTAAAATTATTGTGTCATTAAAAATCGTACGTCTAGTTTAACTGTCTAGCACGACTTAAATAGTTCTATTATTACGGGAGAAAGAAAAAAGTTTGTGGGACAATATCATCAACCGGTTACCTACTTTAGTCCTTCGTGGACAAAAATAGTCAAACGGACTATTTGAATTAGAGTGCCATAAAATTCCGTCAACGATTTTGTCATAGAAAAGTTCAGAGAATACAACAATTGGGAAGAGGGGATATTCTACTATGGTTCTTGATTCAGGGAAAATTGTTACAATATTTTTATCTCCATTTCTTTTGAACATATCAATAACCTGATTTCCTCCAGCACGTAACTTTCTTTTCCTACATAAGCTTCCGTCCTTGTTTTCAACTCTTCCTCTCCATCGCTATACTCAACTTCAGTTTCAAGATCGAGTTCTGCATTCATAAATTGTTCCTCGCTCAGAATCAATTTCTTAAAAAAATTCTCAGTGAAATATATTTATTTTCATAAAATATTAACAACAACATAATAGGATGTCTTAAATCTTTTGTTTTTTTTATAAAAGATTTACTAGTATTATGACAATTAATTTCTTTTATATTAATTAACAGGATTTTACTGCATTATGAAATTAGCTACAATCCCATGACCAAATTGTATATAATCTATTAGTTCAATAATTATATATAATAAATCAATTTCGTTAACTCTAAATATGTAAAATACATTTTTAGTTTATTGACATGCTTTGTTATTAGTCAGATTTATTAAAGGATGACATGATTTTAAATTCTAAAATTGAGATAAATATCTCTTTCAAAATAAAGAGAGAACTACCCGATCATAAATTATTTTTTGAGGAATATTTTGCACTATCCTTGTCTTATGTGGTTGTTGGTCAAGTGGGTTGAAATGAAACTAGATCAAGCTTGCCAACGTTTCAACATTTATAGACATTCTACAGTCAGAGTTCATTGCGGTACTGCATCCTACTCTCCTTCCCAAATTATTTGTTTCAGCATTTGGACTTCTTATAACAGTCAAATCATGTTCACATTTTTCAGTTTACCTTGAGAAAGTTAATAAATTTTACCGAAACGTTAACTAGCTGGTGTAGTTTCATTTCAACTAACCTGACCGACAACGACGTAAGACAACGATAGTTCCAATGGCAGTCATCATCAAGGATATTCATCATGCATTTTGTAGTTTTCTTTCTTTATTGGCCGTTTGTGGTAGTACTCATCATGCGTATAAAACATCTTTCAGACATGACGTTCTATAATTTATTTTTAAACAAAGAACATTTTTTTTACTACTCCAGATAAGGGACGAATGACACTCTTGCAAGAATATGATGGGACAATTAGCTTAATCTAGGAAGCAGTTGCATAATTATAGCATTATACGGTCACTAAATAAAATGCATATACACTAAATATAAACTTATACATGTATATAGTTGTTCTAATTGAGAAGATATTTGTGCATGTTGGAGAGCGAGACTGGACCTTGGAGCGTATACCGGTTCCTGACCAGCCTGTCATTATTCTACCCAGCCATTTTTATTCCATTTCCTCCCTCTCTTCCGCTCAAATCCTACCTTTCACTCAGTCTGCCTCACTGCCATGTCACTAACTATTTTTCAGCCTAATCAGCCGATTTCCCTTAAGGAATTTCGAAATTTTATTAAAGCTATGTTGATAATACAGTGGAGAGGGACGTATTTTCATTTATGATTCAAAACTAAAGTACCTATTCTTTAGGAAGTTCCTGCCTAACCCTCACGGGAAAACAATGCACCCAGACGGGAAGTGTAGTTGTACACATTGAAGCCTTGCCACAATAAAATACATTCATCATTCAGCCTCAAATGATTTCCCGAGCAAAGCCGGGTACCTTAGCAATTATATATGTGTGCGCACACACACATAATATATAAATATATATTTGTCTTTTAATGCTCAAGCGGTTGCAATTTTTTCCAGATCGTTTGCAAACTAGATATTTAATCGCTTTACGCAAAATAGGGATTAAATTCGTTAACAGCTCAAATCGGTAGGAGTAAGATCGGAAAATGTTATAGAATCAGTCTTATCAATCATTTAATGTTCTACAATTGCTGCTCTATGCATTTTATTTAAGAGAGTTATTTGTATTTTCATGTTGCAGCCTTCAATAAGCCTTCGTTTATACTGATCACTTTTTTTTAGTTACTGGTGTATTGTTTAACTCTTGTTCCGAACATTTCGATTCCTGTTTACATGGGCTACTTACTACGGAAGTATTAGAAAATAGATTATGAGATGAGATAACGAGGGATATTCCAGCACGTGGGAAATCTGCTTTGTTGAAGCTGTCCCTGTGTGACGTGCTTAGGCGGATTTTAGGTGGTTCAAGGTTTGAAAATATTTAGTAGTTTCCCCTTCTTCTGAAGAAATAAACAAATGTTACTTTCTGTTCACATAAACAATTAAATTGATGTATTTATTAAGTTACATTAGATATACCAGACATTTGGCAAGTACAGAACGGCCTACCAAGATGTAATAGACGAATGCACTGTCTCTAGACTAGAGCTGTGATATCAGTATTCGAATGACAACAAATTAAGACAAACACAATTAACAGTTGAGGAATTGCCATCAACCCCAGAAGAGAGGAAGTTGTGCTGACTAGTCTACGTATTGGCTTTTCCTCACTAACTAATGATAAACAACGATTTGTAGACACTTCAAAGAAACTTTGACAATAAATCACACATTGACTGGCAGCCAACATAGAAGCGATTTAAACATTCCACTTAGACTTTCAGGACATGTTGACTGAAGGCAGCAATTATAACAAAACTAAAAAGCATTAACATTTACAACATATTATAAATCACCATTTATTTTTACTTTCTTCTTTATTTCTTTATTACAATAGCGTGGTGATAATATGTTTTTTTGTTTTCCTTTACCGTTAATTCATTATTTATTTTTTAATATTATCATTTCAATTATCAGTAACCTGAGTCATAATTATAATTATCTGATATTTTCATATATTCTTCTTGAACTAACCTAAGTCAGAAGAACAACAAAAGAATGAATACTTTAAATGGTCAACTTAAAAAAAATATTTTTATCTCTCTACTAGTCTCGCGTCCATGTGACGCCTCAAAAGAGAAATTCTAATACAAAAAGTCCGTCACGCAGGGGCTGTGTAAACTAAGCAGATTTCCCACGTGAAGTTTTACAATAGCGAAATTACACGAGAGCCGAGCAGTTAAGAAAACGGCCGAACTAGCTTTTGGCGGGAAAGTCAATCGTATGTTAGCCGCCCAGATTTAATAAAAATGCAAATATCTCGGTTAATATTCAAGATAGAGAAAACATGTATATAACAATATTTATAGTACATTTAATTTGCAATATGATTGATTATGTACAATATTTCGATCCGACGAATAGTTACGGAGATATTTCGAATTTTCGAAAATCCTTCCCTCTAAACCCCCTCCCCTCCCACTCGTCCGATTTCAGCCGTTAATGAACTTGATATTTCTTTTTACATAAAACGATTAAATATCGAGTTTGGTAACGATCAAACAAAAATTGCGACCGCCAGAGCGGTAACAGACAAATATCTATCTATATATATATATATATATATATATATATATATATATATATATATATATATATATATATATACATACAATTTTGAACGGACCTCATTTTCGTCATCTACTAGGTAGGATCGATGGACATTTGAAGAAAAATTTCGAAAATTCCGTCATGAGTACAACCTCAATAGCTGATTTCCCTTAAGGCTGAAATCTGCTAAAAGGCAACTATACTAAAGGCTACACCTTTCTATAGGACCCTCCCACTGGCAGTGCCAGTCGGAAAATGGCTTAAAAAGAAAGTATGGCGGGTCAAGTCAGCCATGATATGCCATGAAATAAAAATTGATCGATTATCCCTATTGAAGTGTAGTCTAAATAGTAATCAAGAAACTTATAATTTATCAACTATTACTTTAAAGCTTCTAATAAACTAAAATATATATAATTCACTGTTTTACATCTGTTTTCTTATAGATCACACTTTTTCTATTTTTTATGATGTGCATATTTTCTATTATCCTCCTCTTGCTTATATTTATTTCGGACTGAAATGAACCTTACCTCAAAAAGAAATATTTTGTTTCAGTAGATATAGTAGGCAGTTCACTAATGAATGTTAAATGTAATCAATACTGTGCTTTGAATATAAGAACTACAATTTTTCCTTTTTTTTGCGAGAAGTAAAACTAGAGTGGGTGGAAGTATAATCAATGAACTTAATTGAAACTGATAGAATTAGCAAGCCGGTACGAAGTCTATACAAATAAATGTTTGTGAGCTAAATTATATTATGGTTACATTTGGCGGGAAGAATTGTTTTTTCCCCACTTTCTAGGAAATCCTAAGAATAATGGAAATTAGTAATGTAAATTAATGGAAATAAGAATTCTAGCCTGTCTGTTACTCGTTAGATTAAAATCAGGATTTCAAAGACAATTTAGATTTGAATGCACAACGTTGGCTATAAGAGAATCCGATTATCTTAACAGCAGTGGATGTTTACTTTAAAGCCAAAACAAATATCCGCCGATACCTTTGTTAATGTTAATTTTCCTGAGCTTCAATTATATTTTCATTGCTGCATTGTTTTCTTGTTAAAATGAATTTCAGAATTTATGGTTTATGGACGTTCATTGGTGTTAATGAAAATTCCTCAATAGAATATTAATTTTTTTTTAATATGTACTTAGGGAATGACTATTGGCAGTATGAGCTACGCCAATAATAATAAATGTCACTAACAATTCATTAGAAGTGTTCACTTCTGATGCATATGTCAGTTAATGTTGTCTTTAATTTCGGTTTTGTCGAAAGTATAAACAGAGTAAATTATATTTAAAAAGTCCGTCACGCAGGTGCTGCGTAAACTAAGCAGATTTCTCACGTGAAGTTATATAATAGAGAAATCTCCAAACGAGAGCCGAACAGTTACGGCAAAGGGCCGAAATAGCTTTTGGCGGGAAAATTTGTCATCAGTTATCGGCCAAAATTGAATAAAAATGCAAATATCTCGGTTAATATTCAAGATAGAGAATAAATGTATAGAACAATATTTATAGTAAATTTAATTTAGAATAAGATTAGTTCTATACAATTTTTTGATCCGACGTATGGTAACGGAGATATTTTGAATTTTCGAAAATCCCCCCTCTAAACCCCCCTCCCCTCCCACTGGTCCGAGCTCAGCCATTAACGTACTTGATCTGTCTTTTTGCATAAAACGTTTAAATATCGAGTTTGGTAACGATCAAACAAAAATATAGCACAAGGGGGCTCACGGCATAGCCTAAGTGTTACCTACACCTGCCGATCTATCGTATTCCTTTTTAGTTCTTTTTTGTTATTTTTTATGAGATTCGCTGGAACTCAGAAAAAAAAATCAAACAAAAATTGCGACCGCTAGAGCTTTAACAGACAAATATATATATATATATATATATATATATATATATATATATATATAATTTTGAACGGACCTCATCATCATCTCCTGGGTAGGAACGATGGACATTTGAAGAATATTTTCGAAAATCGCGTCATGAGTACGACCTCAATAGCTGATTTCCCTAAAGGGAAATATGCTAAAATATATTTATCTGTAGCTCAAAAGGTAATTTTATTTCCGAATCCCAACTTCATGTCGCCAATCAAAACGTAATTTGTGTTACATGAAAATGCCTTAATGTAATTTAATCTTTTCTTTGGTACACGTGCAAAGAGAATATAATTATTTATTAACGTCCAATTTTTGGTTCCCTGACTAATCTCATCGAGCTGGCCACTCTAAGTCTATCATGTGAGATTAAGGCCGACGATTTAACTCACATGGCTAACCTGAGCCGCTCAAAGGCTTATAGATATGTGGTGCACTATTCTATGCATAACCTACTATTTACAGGAATGATGTTTGACTGAGGTCAAAACATAAATTCTTCAATACCCTTGGCATTGTCTTGTTATGTGTTCTTTGTTTACTGTTATTACTGTTTGATAGTATATGACTGCCTTTTGGTGGTATACGTTCACGAGGGAGGCTCGTATTGGTTCTAGGTATTTGTATAGGTCCCAAATAACATTACCTTGTTAGCCTTGACCTGAGAAAAGGACCTCAGTGCCTCCGTAAAGTAGTAAATTTCTAGCTAGAAATCAACTGCTGGAGCGGATGTCCACCAAACAATCCTTGTTATTATAAGTTTCACCGAAAAAATGTATTAAATAAAGTGTACTTAGAATGTTTTACAGTTTTAGTGAGTTATATTTATGTATGGAGCTCAAAATTATTACTTTCTATTTCCGCATGGCCCATACTTCAGTGTTATTACAAGAGATTTCCAGTGATGGATTTACGCCTAGGCCCGTGAGGCCTGGGCCTAGGGCGGCATAATTTGAAGGGCGGCAAAAGTTTTGAAATGCCAAAATTTCAGAGGCAAAAAAAAAAAATAAAGACAATCATTTTCAAAAATTGGTTCAGATTAGTTCTTATAAAAAATGCTCTATAGAATATATTATAATTCATTAATTTACTTCTCAATCTGTATGGGTAAGATGGTAATTTTTTAATAGATTAATTATAGTCTTTGTGAGTAATGTTCTTTACTTACTGTTCCTTTAGTGAGATTAACCTCAGGTGTATATCGTACGTGTATGACTATATAATCGACGTTTTTTCGCGAACCAAAGCCAGGAAAAAAAAAATTCAAATTGATTCATATGAAAAAAAAATATTTATTATTTATCTGTCTGAAGTTTATAACTTATTTATCTGTAATGTTTATTGGTTATATTTAAAAAAATATGTTTCAATAAATAAAGTGATTTTAAAATAAAAATATTGGATCAAAATTAATGAAATTCATTTAAATGAACTTTATTATCAAAAAGGGCGGCGCATCGAACGGCGGCAGCAAGCCTAAATCCTAGCCTGAGAGAATCCCTGGACAGAATCGATTCATAATATTTTTCAGTAACTTTTACGATGTTTTCTCGTCTTCCCATTTCCCTTACGATAGACACCATAGCGTATAGTTGATGCTGCTACACCTGGTATGTATGAGTGGATGGAAATATATATGTTTTCCCAACTCCCCCATACCGGACCTTAATAAGGCAAATATTTCCAATTTATTTAAAAACATTTTTTTTTTTCTCATTTCCAGAATAACTTTTTTCCCTTATTCTTTTATTTTTAAAGACTAATTAATAATAATTCTCCCACAAGTACGAATGATAATAAAACATTGATATATTTGTATGACTTTAAATTTAAGCTGGACATGAGATGGGAATTGATATGATCGAATTAAAAGAAAGCCCTAATTGTAGATGTGAGGGGGTTGGTAGCTGAAATCGCTGAAATGTAAATAACGACTATTCTTACGTGATGTGGTTGTCGGTCACTAAGGCTGAAATAAACTACTTCAGCTGGCCAACGTTTAGGTGTAATTTATTGCTTCTGTCGAGGCCTGCAAAGATTCGCTTTTAGTAATAACTGGGATGGATTGTTGTTTTTTTTTTAGTGATACTTGATTAGAATATGTAAGATGAATGTCTATGTAAATGTTATAATATAGTTCAAAAGTCATTGCATAAAACTACTTACGAACTTAATGTTGTAGAAGATCTGAATACTTTAATTGCGTCAAATACTAAAAGATACGCCCATAATATAATCTGCTCTTTTGGGAAGGAGAGTCGGAGGTAGTGCATGAACGAAGTCCTTAGTGACCTACAACCACATCACATGAGGACAGCTCCAATAGCGGCCATCACTAAGAATATACATTGTAAATAACAACGTTAACATGGATAAAAAAAAGTTGTAGTTCATTATCAACGATATTGCCAATATTACATTTTTCGATCTGTCACGTAATGTCGGGGATTTTATTTATTTATGGACATCACATCAATAGTATATTTCGTACCAAGGGCCGAAAGTGGGCGTTAGCCGGCCCGAGATATTTTTTGACCGAGACGTAGTCGAGGTCATACAAAGTTCCAGGGCCGGCAAAAGCACTTTGGCCCGAGGCACGAACGCTATTTTTCACCATACTACAATAAATATTTATACGATATAACATTAATCAAAAACAAGATTTTCTTTTAGTTAAGTGTACCTCTTTGTTAGAAGGTTATCTTGTGGTTATGGGGACATGATGAATGTTTAATGTATGGATTGTTTTACGTTATGTTATTATGTTAGTTAATAAAGAGAGATGAATATATGTGTGTTTCATTTAATACAACTGATATATTTCAAAATAATTACTAAATAACTAAACAATAATACGAGCAAAACAAACTAATATAATGTATATAATGAAATGAATGAATTAAAATAATAAACAGCTGATTTTGCGGCCCTTGGGCGAAATATTCATTTTCGGCCCAAGGGCGGCGAAGTGTAGCTTTCGGACCGCAAATTAGGTGTGTAAACAGGTGATTACATCGTAGTATGGTGAAAAGGTGATTTGCCCTTTCAAAAATTGTACAAGTTAAATAACAAAAGTAAAATAGATAACAACAAATAACATTAACAAATACCAGAAAAAACAATGACAAATAACAAAAGTGAAACAGATAAACATTTTATAAGTATTTAGAGGTAGTTATACGGGCTGCCTTCCGTCAATATATGTCTTATCGTCAAGTTAGTATATCGTCTTATCGGGGATTTCATAAATGCAAATTACTCTTCTTTAAACCTATACGGCGCCTATTCAAATTTTGGTCATTACTTGATCGGTATTTTTATGTGAGCCATTTAATTATCATCTGCAAACAAATGATTGTTCCCTTGTATGAAGGTATTTCATTTTCGTCGTCTACTAGATAAGGAAGATGGACATTTTTTTTTTGAATATCGCGTCATGAGTATAACCTCAATTGGTGATTTCCGTTAAGAGATATTTGCTAATAGGGTAGTTACTGACCAATAAATGTGCTGGACCTGCAATGCTAGAGTGCATAGTAGGCTTGCAGTTTCTTCTTGGCGTATTATAATTGTTTTTCGAGTTCCCTGCACGGAATATTTTTTTAAATGCAAACTCATCTTAAACATAAGACGTTTGATGTCTTAAAAAAGGATTTTCTAGGTCTCCTTCTTCTTCCTAACTACGAAGACCTTACCTTCAAGTATATTTGTGATGAAATCATTGTGCCTTATGATATGTCCAAGACGTTTCAGTCTCTGTTTTCCTTTGGCTTTGAGAAGTCTTTACTTTCACTTACCCCATTTAGGACTTGCTCGTTGAATGCTTTCTTGCTCTTCTAGTTCAGCGCCAAATCCACATTCCCATTGATTGCAGTATATTATATTCTGATTTGTGAAGAGTCCAATTACGCTCGCGTTAAACAAAACATTTTATTGGACGCCGTGCTTATATGCTTATTAGTTAAAATACTCTTTTTGTTTGGCAGTTGCAATTTTTCTATCGACAGAAGCTTTAATATCGTTGTCTTCAGGGACGATGCATCCTAAGGAAAACTCTTTTTCATTTTTGGTGGTGAGGGTGATAAATCAGGTCATTCAGAAGACTGTTTTGTGGCTCCTCACTATTTATTTTTATTTTTAAAAAACACTTAGTGCTTTCGGGAATTTACATTCTCATTCTCAGAGCGTCAGAGCGTTGGATGAGTGGATCAGCTGTGTTCCGCCCAGTAGCATCTCTATAAACACGTCCAAAACTCTGGCGCACTGAGAATGGGAACGTAAATACCCGAAAGCACTAAGCGTTTTTTAAAAATAAAAATAAGTTGTAATGAGCCAGAAAACAGCGTTCTGAATGACTTGAAAACTCCTTTTCTTTTTCAAGTAAAATGTTTCCATTATTTATTTTTATTGGATTTATTTCTTCTGAACTACCAAAAAGAAATTAGCCATGAAGTCTTAAAAATTAAAAGAAAAAAAAATTGAATAGGTATTTTTTATTTCGGTGATTTAAGTATTACAAGTAGATTAAACAAAAGGAACTGATGTGAAATACAAAAGAAATATATCAATACTAAAAATATTGGTTTTACACTTACTGCCAAATTATTATTAAGATAAAAACATTGCACTATAACATTTTGTAAAGGGGAACAATTTAGAGAGTGATATCAGATCGAAGGATCACAGTGTTTTAAAGATGTTACAATTTTATTATTTTTTATCAAATTATTATTAGTGCTGACCATCACGAAAATATTTATAATTGAGTTCGAAATTGTCATTCTTAAAAAAAAAAGTTGTAAACAGTTTATCATAGGAAAATCTTATATAAAATATTGATTCTCATAAAGAAATAACTTTCTTCATAAATAATAATCGAATTTTGTTTTTGTTACAGAGCTCCTCCTGAATATAACAACTCGGCTTGGAACCATTTTCTCTAAGATTCCGCCAAGGAACAAGAGTAAGTTTACATTAATTGGAACAGTTTTATTATTTTATTAGGTTTTACTAAGTTTCAGTACGATTAACTCATGGCCTAGAATTGTTTCTTGGGAAACTCAAAATCGTCGGAAAATTCCATGAATGAATTAAGCCTTTATTATGTAGAGTAAAATAATGGATTGCGAAATTAATATATACATATTTGCAAGGTACAGTAATAACTTAAAAATAATTACTTAATAGCTGTGAATTCCACATAGCTCCCTTAATAAATCAAATAGCCCGGCACGCAGGAGTTCCGCGAATTTCGTCAGGTGCCTCCTAACTAATGGTATTTCGGCTTCAAACCACAGCCTTGTGCCTGTGTTCAAATAGCACACCGAAACTATTCATTGACTCACTTGTATAGGCCTGCTCCCGGCAGGCTGCTTACATCGCTCTGGCTCTGAGGATGGTGGCTTAAAATCAACGAAAATTTGAAGCAACATTAATTTATAAGAGGAAGAACCGCGGAGTTTATATTTACCTGAATAAGTCATCTTCCAGCAACATCCAGATATGTATGCATTGACTGTCGTCTGTGTTTAAAAAGCTTTGAGTGTTAAAGAAGCAGGGCAGGGGTTATTCATAAATTAGTATATTCAAAACTTGCTTTTATAAAGATTACTGTTCCATAAAGAAGAGCTATGGTAAAAACAATGGTCTCCACCAAATAAATAGTAGAATTACTTTGCTAATAAGTAAATTAAATTAAATTATTTATTAAAGTCCACTTTTTGCAACTAAGGCTAATTGGGTCGGGTTATCTACAGGTTACCACCCTTTTCTAGCCAGGGTGCGATTTTAGGATGTTATTTAATGAATTTCGTCACTAAATAAATTCCTATACTCGCCACTCTAGGTTTACCATGTGAGATTAAGGTCAACGCTTTAACTAACATGGCTGTTCTGAGTCCCCGTGCTAATAATTGATTAGAGTTGTGGTAAATAATCGCATTAAAAGCTAAACACCTAAGAGAAAATAAGAAACACAACAAACAAATCTGATCTGGGCACCACATTGCTTCCTTCTAGTCTTATCAAATTAATTACTCAAAATGTTTTGTTGAACTTCATCTCAAATCATTTCATTTGAAAGCGGTATACGGAAATCACCGTTCGAATGTATCAGATGAAAAAATTCCTTCGAAAAATATTCATAGATCTCTTTAAGATAAGACAAACAATATTCTATACAGATCTTCTGTGTCTCTAATCTACATATGGAGGAATTAGCAATATCTCACTTTCACTCCCTTGAGAGTGGCGCACAACCAGATGTTACAGCAATTCTCAATTGGATATTTCAAGATTCTAATTCGTTTTAATGTTTATAACATTCTTACAGGCATCATGCCGAAACTACTTAAAAAGTCCAACAAGCAGATTTCCCCTGTGGTGGTATATTAAACTTGTGACCTTACATCACCACATACTCTCTAATTCTTTGTAAAATACCTATGAGTAGAAGGGGCGTGGCGGGGGGAGGGTTACTGAGAGCTGAAGACAATGAAGCACGAATGAATATTTAAGTTACAAAAAAAATACACATGACTACTATTGTTGAGTATCAATAGTTAAACAATATTGGTACTACAATATTTACCGATCTAACTCTTCATAACAGATGAATTATGAATTTTCGAATCCCCACCCCCTTTAAACCCCCACTATTCCAGTTCCAATTTCAGCCACGTACAAATAAGACCTTGAATGTTAACAGAAACGGTTAAATATCAAGTATAGTATAGATCAAGTAAAGATTTTCGAGTCACAACATGTTAATTGATGACGTCGTCATACAACGAATTTGCATGTATTTCGCATAATAAAAGTCTCATGAAAACTTATATGTATATTTGTATGTAAGCTTAGAATAACAGCTCATTGTTAATATACATGAGTAGGAGTGGGGCTTACGTCTGAATGAAAACTAAAAAAACGAAAAAATCTCAGGTAATATTCATGATAGGAAAATATGAATAGAACAACATTTATAGGTAATTTAATTTTCAATAAGATAGCCTATGTACAAATTTTCGATGCGACTAATAGTAACGAAGATATTTCAAATTTTCGAAATTCTCCCCTCTAAACCCGTTAAGATCGATGGAAATTTGATGACAGTCTTCAAAAATCCAGTCATGATTACAACCCTTGAGAGAAATCTGCTAAAATAGGTTTAGGGAGTGTCCAAATGCATACTTCAATAGAAATCTGAAAAGAAATATTTTGCGATTGCTTTACTTCGTACAAGGAAGTAATTACACAATAACTCTTTCAAACTCAGGCAAATAATTGCCCAAACACGATTGTTGATTGACCGGCGAGCCAACCAGCAGTTAAGATGTTAATATCAAGCGATTAGTGAAGAGCACCCGAAGAGTGGCCCATAGAGAGCTGAAACAGGAAGAGGTAAAATTGTATTAACTCATATACAGGAACATTCTTCAACGTGAGTTTAAAATCATATTCACTGCAATTAAAAATAATTACTGATAATATGAAACCGTTACGACTGAATGCCTCAATTCGTTCAGGAAGAATAAAGGGTCAAATAATTATCATATTAGAATAACTAATGAAAAGTGTAAGATATTCGGGAAAACTTTCTGCTGTATTCTGCTTTCAAGGATGACTTTGCTTTCAATTGAGGATACATCAACTGAGAAAATGATTCCATTTATTTTTACACCCCGGATCGATTGGTAATGTTTCGATGAATAAACTATATCTGTGGCTGGACTATTTTTAAACTTGCTCACCTTGAGGGCGGAACGGTTGGTCTTAAGTTATTCCTGTTTGTTGAACCACAAATAAAGAACTCCATTCAATGTGAGTTGTAAATATGTCTAAAACGCTGTCGAAGGTGAGTTGTTTGTATACAAACTGTGTGTTCCTTATGATACAGAAAAATAATATTTCAGACGTTTGCGTGCAATACACATAGGTTCACTTTATATTGTAAAAAAGTGGGGCTTATACAAGCCTTTTCCTTATTATTATTATTAATTTTGAAATAAACATTTTGTCTAAAAATAAGTGATAAAACAGTTCTACATTCTAAAAAATATTTTGAAAAATATTGTTTTATTGGCAGGACTTTCAAATCAATAATAAATAAATTATATTACACAACGGAATGAAAAGAACATTTCTTATTATACTACGACCATTATTTTTAAAATTTACACAACTTAATGAGAATAGCATTTCTTATTATACTACAATCGTTGTGGCTAAAATTGAGCTTCATGTCTGAGTAAATACTTAAATAAGATGATTAAGATGTAAACAACGCTTTGTTTACCTAATTATTTCATATCATTTACATCTTGTCCGTAGCAATTTTCTACTTCCTGTTAAATAATTTACTATCTTTATTTTTCGATTTTATGTTAATAAAGATTAACTAAAGGACTAATTGATATTATTTTGAAAATTATTCAACACCTTATGCTGCTGGCCCAAATCGGGACGGGTAATCAACAGTTCACCAACATTTTCAAGCCAGTGGCAGATTTTGGTTCGGTGAGTTTCTCTCTATTTAAATTCCTACTGCTCCCCCCGTACAATGATTTTATTGATTGCATTTCATATAGCTAAGTTTCTATTCCCGAACTAACTACAATACTGAAATATAAACTTCATGCTAGATGTGTGATGTGTATGCGTTGTTGATGTTATCGTTCTGCCTGATTTTGAGGAAAACGTTAGCATACTAGGCGTTAGTACGTTTTACATAATATAACAAGCCATACTTACAGTACAGGCACATTCAGACAACAAGATCAGAAATAGATAAGACATTAAAACTATTAACTGACTGAGACACTTTACAAACTATTACTAGGGACGAAACAATACTAACGGACATAAGTTCAATATTAACAAATAAGATACATTCAAATGTGGATATAACAATGATCAACGTTGACACTGCATGGTATAACTGAAGACTATTTACATAATAGAGATTATTAATCAGAAGAATGAAGAATATGCCTATGAAATACTTCATTATTTTAGAAATTCAGCAGAGTTTTCTGCACATTTAGAAATTAATCCATGTTGAAATTATTTTGAGTGTTTCTCTTGTGCTTGTTATCAACTTATTAGTGTTCTTCTAATTGTAAATAGTGAGATGTAAATTCGTTTCGTTAATTATTTATATTTAACACCTGATACACTTCATACACTCTTCAATGGTATTACAACATAAATGCTGAATGAAATGTTATCATATTTTTTTTCTCCCAATACTAAGATGATAAATTCGTTTTACTTTGACGAGAATCCAAATTTATTTAATCCTAAGAACCATAAAACATTCGTCAATAGGCAATCTACACTTTGCACTTAAAGCTATAATGTGAATAATTTTAGGGCAATAAATAAATTATTATGTACTTCCGTGTTTACAATATTTATATTTTGACGGGAAACTATTATTATACCAATAAATTTTCGGATAACAGTAAATCTGATCATAAATTCGTCTAACTGCTTATATCTTGGGTAAAAAAAAGAATGGCAGCACTTTTACTGTTTATGATAACTGTTATGTTTACAAACAACTTATTTCTGTTAGCTTAGACACTCTACTTTTTAATCACAAACTCTTTTATTAACCTCCTTATTCTCATACATTCTTAACCTCGAATAATAAATAAACCATATGATCTACCAAACATATGATCTTCTAAACATTTGATCTACAACATCTCCCCTCTTAGATGATCCCCTTCTTCTGCCAGTACCTTCCTTCTGCTGATCCGCGTGTTTCTTCATCAGCCTTCCTTCTACTTCAACCAACCAAGTGTTCTGCCCGAGTATCTTCTGGATCACCCCGGGCTTCCAGAATGCCTTCCCTTGCCTGTATTCTAGCGCGTAGACTGACTTCTTCCTTCTGAAATATTTTACGGCATAGGGGTCTTCCTTCTTCCATCGATTTCCACCTGTTCTCTTTCATATTGTATGCTTCTTTCTGTTCCGGACATAGAAAATCCATCTGACACCTCAGTCTCCTCCCCATAAATATTTCAGCATTAGTGCTATTGATGAATACGACAGGAAGGAAAACGTTTCTATGTCAACCCTTCGTCGACGGGTGATTAGACTAGTTTATTTATAATATCTTAAATTCACATAGTGCTCTGGGCAGCCTTAGCTTCATACTCTCTAGAGAATGGTGGTAAAGTGTACATAACTCGTTCGCTTTAGAAATATTTACATAATGTAGACATTATTAAAATTTTTCTAACAAATAAATACAAAATAAATTTTATAGTTTGAGGCATGTAGCACAAAACTATTCGCCCTTTATGTAGGGGCACTGTACAAAATGAAATTGAGAAAAAAAAACACAAGGATAGTTCCAAAGGGTTTTATGTGCCATAAAAACTTTACTGCAGGAGTTATAGTGAAAATTATTAGTTCTAGTGAGATAAATTTGGAGATAGTTATGGAGCGGGAACGGTGGGGGGGTGGGGATGACCTGACATGGCGGAGGGTTGCAAAGTTCATCCAGACACTAAATCATTACAAGTCTCTCTATACCTACCTTCTAGAACTCTATACTGGCTCATGTATATGACAAAAATGAGAAAAAAAGTAACACTATCTAACAAAAAGTAATTATAACTGAATTTAAATTTCATTGAACCTGTAGTAACCTTCAGAGCTATATTAAGACCAGTTTTTTTTCTTCTCATTTCCTCGCTGAATCTAGAGGCTATCCAATAGCAGCGGTGCTTCTAATCCCTGGCTTATCTGAAGCCACAAGATAAGAAGTGCTCAGCCTTCAGATATCATCTGTGATAGGAGCACCTGGAGGGGCATTCATACTTTACAGTAGCCAATATGTTATAATCTTTCCCTAGACCTTAACAACCTTCAAATTTGTACTGTTAATTTCATACTTACCTTAAAAACAATATATTAATGTTACCCACTTCTTCGCGCCTCCAATCCCTATACCTGGCAATTAAGAAGCTAGAAGATGCCCAACAAAAAGTCTTCTTATCTGTGTTAATAATAAATTTATTAACGGAGTTACTAATAATTGTCTGGTGCTGTCATTATTTATTTGTTTTAAGTGAGTCCAGAACCCTCGATAAGTTTACTGTGTATTTCAGGGCTATCTCAAGGATATTAATTGTTGTTTTTATTATTATAATTTTTTTTTATCCATCTCATTTTTCCGACAAACGGTGCACTATACACCCCTCGGTAACTTTCATTCTACTATTCCTTGTTATCAAGAAACTGAAGGGCACTCCACATTTATGAGGGTACAAATATTAGATTATGACAAGTGAACCCAGTACCTCTTGACCTGTGAATTTTATATCTATCACAAGGGGAAAAATAATAGTTGTTTTTACTAATATTCCGGAGACATTTTAATTAAATAATTAATCCATTTATAATCCCATAGGACGGCTGGTAAAAATATGAAGAAATTGCTGAAAAATATTGTAATGACTACAGCCTGAGTAGTTGATATCAGTAAAGGAAAATTGCCAAGACAAGAGAGAAGAGATGTTCTAAAATTTAAATGTTAATTAATTTTAATTACCGCTGTTGTGGATTGGAAAAGAAGTTATGAAGAGGGGAAGACAATCATTTTAAAAAATTGAGGGATGATGACCAAATATTTTATAGTTCAAAGTTCAGTAAATAGCTTAGAGCTACTTCTTGTGTTGGTTTATTTTAAATAATAATAGTCTTGCCAAGTTGACTATACACTTTAATGATATTTATACTGCGAATAGTATTTGAATGTCGTTAAATCTATATAAACAAAGTTCTAAGGTTTGTCTGATTTTCTATTTAAATTCGGCGACATTAACTTTTTTTACGTGTTAGACCATTCTAAGAACAATGGTATCATAATTGAATGTATTGTATACAGGTGGTTCGAAATATACTGAAAAATGTGACAGCCCCCATAGAGCTGTACGAAGTACTATCGTGTAGACTACCGGACATATCAAGTAACTTCACTGCAGAATTACAAGGCTTACTTCTTGGATAGCAACACCTTATTAACGTACAACAAGGCGACATTCATGTTTTTACTGACTCCTACAGTTCTATGCAGCCAATACTTGATCTTTAATTAACTCATACATTCACGAGACGGCTTCAGGAACTACTAACAAACACAAATGAATAAAGCATTAACTTCCACATTGGATTGAATATACATTAGATACCAGGATATTGATATCAGGTAAATATTTTGGCTGACAAACATGCAAATTAGCGGCTCAACTTGACATATTACAGCACACGGTGCCAATGAACTAATTAAAAATGAAGTGAGCATAAAATGTGAAGTGGAATGGCGTCAGACACACAGAAAATCACGAGAAATGAAAGACGCTAATCGTGAATGGCTGTAATCACAACACTAGAAGAGAAGTAGTTTCTTGCTCGGTTGAGACATGGCCATTCACGGATAACACACGGACACCTCATGACTAGGACTGAACCACCTTTATGTACACTCTGCAGTACACAACTAACTATCAAACACTTAGTTACAAACTGCAGACATTAACTAACCTACCAACCTTTCAGAATTACAACACGAAAACATGCTGTATACAATCATGAATCTCCTCCAAGAGACACAGCTTTACAATAAAATTTAACATTAAAAGATTGACCTATAGGCTTAAAGAATTAGATTTCTGCTTAGAGTTTTAGATTTCTGATTCTGAGACTAGAGAAAACACAACCGTGCTTTTACCTACGACTGTAGTTATTTTAACATTTTTTATAATTAGGTTAAATGAATGTGGTAAGGTGGCTTTACCAACTATTTTATTTTTATAATAAGAATCAATGTGAATTGCTCAAATTACGATACAGCTAAATAAAGAAATATATCTCAGGTTAACAAATTAACACGTTTACTGTTCATAATACAGAACATATGTGATATTGTGTATATGAGGGTATAATTTTATGTATCCAGTTTTTATACTTCCACGATAAACCATTTCTATTTCAAACACGGGTGACACGGCTAGTTATAAATAGAATACAACATGTCGATATGTTAAAGCATGGTTTTTATTGTTTTCTTCTTGAAATGGCTATTTTGTAGGATGTCAAAATACAATCACGTTTCATCTTCTCTTATACTTGACACACATGAACATTAGAGTTTGCTTAGACTCCTCCACATTTGCCTTGTTCGTCGAGAGGACAGGCCATGTTGTTGAGGAACTGCGCCACTGTTCTGGTAGGTCTGCCCGTCATGAACCCTGATCTCAGGTAGGGGGCATAAATACCTCGAGTCCTCATACCAGTACCCGTCAGGTCCAACAGCATGTAGTCACATCCGGGAACGAATTCCTAAAGGAAAGCTACGTATTAATTCAATGTCATTTTCAATTATAAGTAATGGGTATATATTCTATTTGTCAAGCAAGGGCTGCGTAAACTAAGCAGATTTCCCACGTTCTGGTATAAATGATGAGTAGAACGGTGGGGGGGGGCTTTCTGGCGTCAAAGAACAACAATGTACTAATACTTGAGTTACAAAACAATCCATAGAACAACAATTGTAGAGCATCAATAGTTTAACAAGATTGGTTCTATAATATTTTCCGACTCGACTTATAATAAAGGAAATATTTTGGATTTTCGAATTTCTAACTTTAATATAATCTAGGAAGATAAGTCTTAACTACGTTAATGAATATGAGGAGTGAGTTTCTTCCTTTTTTTCTTTTAAGATTCAGGATTATCATCTCCTGTTTTGCAATATGACGCCGCGTCTGAGAAACCCGAACCTCATGTGTCAATAAATACTAAAAGACCAAGAGCTAGGCTTTGAGAGTAGCCGAAGTTGACAGATTTCTCATAAAGCGAAACTCAGGAGGATTCAGCAGGCTTGGCGTTAAGAAAAAAGCGGTTTTCCCGATATGAATATGATTCCTTGCATTTGAGCTTTGGATATACGATACGTATTGGTCCCTCCCCCAATGGTTTCCCAAAATATCAATCTCACCTAAAAGGAATTGTAGATGCGTTCGAGGCCGAGCTTTGTTTTAGGTTGTTTCCAATTTGATGAAATGTTTTGGGACTCAGGTTAGCCATGCGAGTTAAAGCGTTGACCTTTATCTCACATGGTAAACCTAGAGTGGCGAGTTCGATTCTCGCCTGGGCAAAGGAAATTATTTAGTGACGAAATTCATTAAATAACGTCCTAAAATCCCACCCTGGCTAGAAAAGGGTGGTATCCTGTAGATAACCCGTCCCGATTAGCCTAAGTTGCAAAAAGTGGACGTTAATAAATAAATAAATAATAATAATAATAATAATGAAATGTTTCTGATGCAACTTAAGAATCATGTTTGTTAATGATATGATTTGGAGAAAGGGCGAAATTTAAAAAAATGATTATCTCCAATAAATGTTACATAATTCATATTTCTAATAAGTTTGTATTATAATTGCCGTACCTATAGTATTATAAAGAGTGAAATAGACTTTAGTGCGCTAATTTGAGAGATGATTCTAGATACAATTTCCAACAAATAAGTTCATATAAGGTCTGATCCGAATCTCACTCATTTTGATGCTATTTTATTCCTATATAACAAGTCATAACTCGAGAAATTATTTCAATATCAAAAATCTGAGTATATCATTCGAGAGAGCAATAAAATTCCCATAAAATATGTGCAAAGCATAACACCACAAGCTATTGTAAAGGAAGAGCAAAGGGGGTTTAATGAGAATAAGTAACGACATTTTCTGTCTATATAAACTATCTGAAGAAAAGATTTTAACACTCAAACTTCAGAAAAACTTCTAAATTTAGTAAGCTACAAATTTCAGCTTTTCTTTTTCAAATACTCTAAATTGCAAAAACAGAATTTCTTTGAGCACTTATGAAACTGCATTTTCTAATAAAATGTATTGTTTTCTACCAATTTGACCTCATCAAAACTTGAAAAAACTATAATATCTCCAAAACCAGTCTGTTACACCCTCTATACAGTGTTCAATTATTGAATTCATTTGAGCTCTAGGAATTGTGGTCTTTATTAAACCAAACCAATATAAGACAGTTTACTTTATGGCCATTATTTTTAGCACATTTTCGCCCTAAGTCTTCTTTGGTTTTTTATTTAGTCATAAAGAGCATAATATAAATGGTCTGCAATGATATGATTCACAGACTTGTCCCCGTCACCATCTTTTTCATTCTTCCAAAACGGGAATTTGCTTACTTAATGCGTGGGGGGTTTCAATTTTTAACATATTTTTCCTTAATGAACATTATTCTCTGTTACCGTTTGATCGTTGTTTACTGGAAGAGTTTCATGAAAACTAAATATCAAGTTCATAATTGCAACAATCTTGTCCTTCCGATTAATGGAGTGTGAAACATAAAAAATTGAAATAATTCCGTGATTTGTATCGATCTTGATAAATATTCAATTTTTCTACAATGTTTGGATTTTTTTGTTGTCTTTTTCCCGCTAACTGGAATATTAAGGGTTATGTGCACTTTTTTCTTTTCATTCTACGTAGGTCCCTGTTCCTTCAAGTCAAAAGATTTTCATTTCCAATCGATTCCAGTTCCAAAGGTACGGGCTGAAATAAGGAATAGAATATGATATCATGAGCGTGTCATTCTAGCACTTGGCGAATCTTGTAAAACTTTAAGCAGCACCTGCGTACCAACTTGTTTAAAGTAATTATGATAATTTTTCCTGAAATACAATTTTTGTGTGTGTGAAAACGGTGGAAAGATGTTAATTAATCAGACTCCTTCTTGAGTAATGGACAAAGCTGTGGAAATCAGACTTTTCCTTTAATAATGGGCGTAGTAGTGGAAAATAAGCAAGGAGAGAGAGAACTCGGCTGAGTAATGACTAGCCGCGAGTGGGCGGGCTAGTCAAAATTAAAATGGTCCTTGTAATAATTAACAGCTGGCTCAAGAGTAGGCTCACTCCTCAACTTTTTCCAACCACCTTTTTTTTTTTTGTTTAAACCTGGGGACCAAGTCTGTGAAAAGTCTCTTCACACCTCTAAATTAGAGAATATTTAGATTTGTGGTTAGAGAACCAACCCTTTAAAGAGGACCATATATTTTCCCCTTTTCCCCAGGTCCAGACTGTTAATGTTATACTTTTATATTTTTTTCTACTAGCATGGCAACCCTTTGTTATCGCTACCCTGGAAGTTAAGTATGTTCTGTTGCAACACTGTCGTCCCCAGTTTCTTACAGACAATTTAATCCAAACCATCTTTAAGGTGATTTGCCCGAAGTGAATAAACTGAATTAGAAGGACGCTTAAGAAGACCTTTCCCGTGGCCCAAGATGCCTTTTCCCAGATTCATACTGTTAAATTTATACACTTATATATTTTACTACTAGCATGGGTACCCTGTAATGTCAGTACCCTGGAAGTTAAGTATGTTCTGTAGCTACACTGCCATGTCCAGTTTCTTACGGATAAATTTTTCTACACCATCTTTAAGCTTTCTCCACAGAGAATGAACTGTATTCTTAGGACTCTTAGTAAAACCTTTCCCGGGGGCCATGACGCCTTGTCTCGACCAATACTGTTGTTAATGTTATACATATTATTTTACTACTAGCATGGGAACTCTTGTTGTGTCGGTACCCAGGAAACTAAGCACTTTCTGTAGCTACACTGTCATTTTCAGGTTCTTACTATACCCCAAGCATCAGATAGTCTGCCAATAACATACAAAATGATGAAGTGTGGAAAATGAGCATCTTCAAGAAGAGGCACATGAAAAAAGAAAGGATGAAGTGAGAGAGCCATGTCCCTCTAAGGATGGAGCTTCGGGATCGCTGTACATTAGTTCTACCTCGCAGATATGACGATTATGTTTTAGAATCAGGGACGATAGATGAGGGAGAACCGACCACATATCAAGCAGCTGTATCCAATGAAACCCATGAAAACTGGAAGCAAACAATGTCCAATACTTGGATACGTCAAGACCCCAAGGAAACAGAGCTCCGACTTGCAGCAGAGCTTTTCTATAATCTGGGGAAAAACTCAATCCGTGGGACAAACAGAAAGGCGATTTATTCGAATTGTATATACTAAATTTTGGTGTTTGTGTATATGTATGTAACGTAAGTAACGGAAATTCTAATATCCTTAAAATTAGGAACATAAGGTATGTTGTTTTACGGTAAGTTGTATTTTCAACGCTCGTTAAGTATAAAATACTTGGAGAAGTTTAGAGGTGGAAGAAGATCCCTACAGTCCTTTTAAGGCCAGGACCTATGGCACCGTCTTATTCCATTCTGTAATATTACCTCAATTTGAGGCTCCTAGCCTCCGCATCTTTAGTTTAACATGAAATCCTTAAGTATATACTGAGCTTCGTAACAAGATCACAAAAATTGGGACTACTAAAGCGGCGACATATATGCCTCCAAAGTGGGGAAGTCATCTTGGGGATGCTCGTGGATTATTGTGAACAAGACAATGAAGTACAATATAAGCTCTGCAAATTTAATTTTTACAGTTGAGTTGGTGGCTATAAGCCAAGCTATAAACGATATAGAACAAATGTAACAAGAATCATTCGTAATCGCTACGGACTCACAGATCACTTTTGTATTTTTAACTGAAACCTATTTGTTCCAAGAAATGTAGACCCATCTACCGCTCATAACAATAGTAGATGCGGTATATTGTCATAAATAAATATTGTGAGAAGGACTGGGTTGGAAAGTTCGAATGCGTGTAACATTTAAATACTCAGCTGGCCCCCACAGCGCTCGGTCGATTGCTTTGAGAAGTTGAGTTTGTTTTGTATTGATGTCTTTTAGCAGATTTCCCTTAAGGGAAATCAGCTATTGAGGTCGTACTCATGATGCGAGTTTCGAATAATTTCTTCAAATGTCCATCGATCCTACCCAGGAGATGACGAAAATGAGGTCCGTTCAAAATTATATATATATATCTATATATATATATATCTATATATATATAGATATATATATATATATTTGTCTGTTAACGCTCTAGCGGTCGCAATTCTTGTTTGATCTTTACCAAACTCGGAATTTAATCGTTTTATGTAAAAAGGAAGATCAAGTTCGTTAATGGCTGAAATCGGACCAGTGGGAGGGGGGGTTTAGAGGGGGGATTTTTGAAAATTCAAAATATCTCCGTTATTATGCGTCGGATCGAAATATTGTATAGAATAAAT
The DNA here is from genome assembly GCA_019009955.1 of Riptortus pedestris. Lineage (NCBI taxonomy): Eukaryota > Metazoa > Arthropoda > Insecta > Hemiptera > Alydidae > Riptortus > Riptortus pedestris. The sequence continues at coordinate 20,363,060 of CM032229.1, forward strand.
CGTATTGCAAATTAAATTTACTATAAATATTGTTCTATACATTTATTCTGTATCTTGAATATTAACCGAGATATTTGCATTTGTATTCTGCGTGTGGTCACCAGTAGGCTATGTTCGAACTTTCCGGCGAGAGCTCTGGCGGCCGTTTCTATAACTATTCGTCCCTCGTGAATAGGTATAGAGGTTAGGTTAACTGTTTTTTGGGGCTAGAAACTACTGGGTTATTACGCCCTAAATAATGTTTTAGGTTTAGAGGTTTCTTACTACTACAGTTGTTATTAGGCAGGTTTCCCTATTGTAAAACTTCACTTGGGAAATCTGCTTAGTTTACGCAGCCCCTGCGTGACGGACTTTGTCGATTTAGTAGTATGTAACCAAATCGTCAAGTGACTTTTTGACGTCATTTCTCAGCATTAATGTGTTCATGCGCCAGGATTTCGACCATTACTAAATAGCGCTCTAATGGGTTTGTAGATTGTGGGAAGCTATAATACATCTGTGTGGGAGTTAAAATGGTTGTATCATATGTTTAGGTAGTAGTGGTGGTGTATGGGTGTGTCAGCTGGATTACAAAAAAAGGACCCTGAAACCTGCTGACGACGGCCTAGACTAAGAAATGAAAAAAAAGTACGAATGCTTCGAGAGTTTCATAAATATGGATCTAACAGTCGCTCAAAATAATTTCATTCTGTTTAACCAGTTTTCATAAATTGACATCAGGAGCCTGATATGAACTTCAACAAGTGTTTCATCTCTACATTTGGAGACGAATCATTAGAGCAGAGATAGAAAGTAAGAGAGAGGGGAAGGGGTGGGACGCTCTCTTCGGGATTTCCGGCCCTTGGTCAATTGAATTATCCTCCCGCGGGAATAAATAACTCTAAATTGGGACATTAGCCACTTGACGAGACTTCGGTCTCTTTATATTCCCTTATAGATTAGCTACAATTAGGAAACGGGCTGCAATCTGTGCGCTGCAGCACGGATAACCTAGTTAAGTACTAACATGATTATTTTCTAATCACCGAGAGCCTGCGAGTTAAGTCACTCCGAGCAGGAAAATCGATCAAGAACACTCGTTGTTCAGTGATAACGACGCAGTAAGCCCGATAGTACTAAAGACAAAACAAATTGTCTCACGAGAGGCTGGGTAAGCTTCCCACTCGGTGGAATTGTACACAGATGTTGTTTTTATTAGAAAACGCCATCTGCTGATTTTATTTTCTAACTCAATAAGAAACCTCCGCAAATAGAGCGCTTGAAAGTAGGCGCCGTGCTCGTAAAATTTTATTTTTAATATATTCTGTATTACAATTCTGTCGTAGGCTAAAACTAGGCTAGTCTTCCCTTGGATAGGCGCTGCTACCTCTTACCATTTGTGAACTTGGTTATAGAGAAAGTAATTCTACAATATTATAGGCGCAATTTAAAAAAAAAAAAAAAAAAAAAAAAAAAAGAGAATACCCTAAATAAATATTCATACATACACATAAATAAACTTTTATTGTTGCTCACAATCAGTATTGGAGACTAGGTTCGAATGTTCAAAATTCGAAGTACTTAAATCCGGAGGGAAGGGAACTTCGCATGTAATGTTTTTTTAAATTGATATGTGTAAGAGATTACTTTTAATATTAAGAAAATGTACGATTGTTCTTTTCAAAATAGATAATTAATAGTATCAGAGATTCTCTTAAAAACAACAATTGTATGCCCCGGATAACCCTCTAAAACATCCAGGTTACCAATTAAAAATCAGGACTGCCCTGTAAATTTTGGGGCCCATAGTCATCTAAAATTAGGTGAAGCTAGTCACCTAACTTGTGAAATAATAAATAATTATTAAAAAGAATAGCATTTATTTAATGCTAGTTTTAACAAAACGTCTTATCAAAAATTTTCCTCAAAATGGTTTGCCGTCATATTCATGTCTTAATCTTATAACACATCTTGAATAAAGGTTTTATTATTCTGTATTTATATTTTTATACCCACGGCATTAAAAGAAGTTACGTTGAAAGCATCAGGTGCGTTTGAAAAAAGCAGAGGCAGAGAAAATTACATTGTTACTTACATACAAGAATGCAGCCGCTAAGCAAGGACTTCCTTGGGGGCCTCCTTTTCCAACATTACACATGTCGACATGAGGACAACCTGGTAAATAAGAACAATTATTAGTTAAAAAATGAACACCCAAAAACGTCAGGTAACCAGGATAAAGATTTCTCAATTCATTCTTGATGGACGTCTCAGAGAGTCTGTAAAAATAGCAATAGTTTAAATTCATTTTTTTTAACGTAGCATAAATACCTCCCTCCCCTCCCCCCTAACATTGGACTACTTTGATTGAGAATATTATTTACTTTAATAATTATGTAGGCATAATGAAGAATATACATTTAATGTATTTTTTATTCTTAATTCCCAATATTGAAACAAGTTATTTAGGTTTTTTACATATGACAAAGCTATTACATAATGAACTAAATCGATACCACTATTACTATGAATTTCGTAGATATTGGTAAATGTTAATGTGCATCCAAATGGCATAGCAGAAATTCGGTCTAGTTTGAAATATATAATTTAACATTTGACATTGAATTCCTTTAATCCTTGCAATATTTAGATATCCCAATGTCTATTACACTTTTTCACAACGTGGATACAAGTTAATGGACAAAAAATTAATTCACAAATAGTTTTGGAGTTACTTCACCAAACCCCATAAATTAAGTATTGAAACTGCGGATCATCGAAAAAATATAAAGATAAGAAATATTCTAATTTTAAATTCGGTCGCCGACACTTTCAGGGAAAAAGAAGAAGAATTGATTCATGGAGGTACGTTTCATGTTAGTCTGTTTAGTCTCTATGTTCATTCTTCGTTGGAGCGTAAATATATACCAATATAAACCAAAGTCTGCGTGTATATACTCAAGATAACTCGAGATGTTTGTTTTTGAAATTTATGAGTAATTTCAGTGGAGGGTAATTCGAACAGTGTTGCACTTTCAAGCAAGAGTAGTGCTTATTTTGGAATGAAATCATACAAATAATTATTATTTTTAAATTCAACCAAGAAACCAGTTTTAAATATTTCTCATTCTTTCTTGATTTTCTTTCTGGCGTCTCAGAAAGTCCATGAAAATAGCGATAGTTTAAAGTAGTTATATTTGTAAGCATGAAATGAAATAATTATTTTTTGTTTTAAGTGGAATATACGTTTTGACATAAGTAATATTCTTGTGCTCAACATACTGTATACAAATATTGCACATCTTTTTGTATGTTTGTATTTTCATAACACATTTGTTTTATTTATCATTAATCATTTGAATTTAAAGCTAACTTGAGGTTTGAAATGTAGTGATTCTGACATTTTCACTTCAGTTTAGACCTACGAAAGCTTGATATGATCCTGCTGTCATACCTGTAGGTGGAGACCGTCGTCACTGGCTGATGGACGAGTACAGCTGGCATTGTGCTATAGATGCGATGGCAACATCTTCAACTTTTTGACGGGATTGAATATGGTGCCATCGCATCTAATGCGCTTGTCAGCTGTACTAAACCATCAGCCAGTGACGATGGTCTCCACCGACAGGTATGTCAACAGTATCAGTTATACTGGCGGTTCTAACCCTTTATTTGAATTAATATGCTTCAGTTCCACCAATCGTTTTACAATATTGGATTAAGAAAACCATTAAGTATCTTCCGTCTACCTTTTTCTAAAAATTATTGATTAAAATACGCTACGTACTTCTGACTCTCCTGGTGTACTGCTTCCAGAGAGGGAACCTCCAGACCCTGTCTCCAGTAGTAGCACCAGCTTTCTTTATTTCATCCCAGACAATCTGGGACGATGAAAATGTGGGCGTTGCCCCGGAGCCTATGCCGTCCCTCCCACCATCTGGAAAGAAACTTATCTATTAAGTATCTGAAATATGAATTGCGATGTATTAAGAGCCAAAAAGGGTTAAAAAGTATTGAAAGAGACTAGTATTGTGTACTGCTACGCTGAGTTAAATAACTACTAGACGCTACAGTTCTTGGAGGTCGTGGGTTACCATCTTATACAATTCCCTGCGGTCCGCAACTTATTGTCTAGCTCTACAAAACCCCAGAGTAGACCTAGGCTTTCTTCACAATGTTACTCCAACTCTCTCTGCCACTAACATTTGCCATCCATCCAGTGACCCCTAGTAATTTTAGGTCATCTTCGGCGTCTTGTGGCCATCGCCTTTGTGGTCAACCCACTCCTCTTATTCCAAACACAGATCCATGCAGTATTTTCCTCGGCAGTATTATCACATGGTCCAGCCAGCCATGGATTGGACCACATTTGCATCTTTATTCAGAGAGTGCAGCTCGCCATTGGTCCAGAACCTCCATACATGCTAGACAGTACCATAAACCGTTCGTAGAAGCTTGCGTTCATTGACACTCAGGTGTTTTAGCAGATTTCCCTTAAGGGAAATCAGCTATTAAGGTCGTACTCATGACGCGATTTTCGAAAATTTTCTTCAAATGTCCATCGATCCTACCCAGGAGATGACGAAAATGAGGTCCGCTCAAAATTACATATATATATATATATATATATATATATATATATATATATATATATATATATATATATATATATATATATATATTAACGCTCTAGCGGTCGCAATTTTTGTTTGATAGTTCGTTAATGGCTGAAATCGGACCTGTGGGACGGGGGGGAGTTTAGAGGGGGATTTTCGAAAATTCGAAATATCGCCGTTACCATACGTCGGATCAAAAAATTATATAGAACCAATCTTATTGTAAATTAAATTTACTATAAATATTGTTCTATACATTTATTCTCAATCTTGAATATTAACCGAGATATTTGCATTTTTATTAAATTTGGGCCGATAACGGACGACTGAGTATCCCGCCAAAAGCTAGTTCGGCCCTTTGCCGTAACTGTTCGCTCTCGTATGGAGATTTCCTTATTGTATAACTTCAAGTGGGAAATATGCTTAGTTTACGCAGCCCTTGCGTGACGGACTTTTTCCATCGCAGCAGTCAGGGTCCCATGTCTCGTCTCCATCAGTTAAAACTGGTCTCATTGAAGTTTTAAACAGACGCTTCGTAGTGCTTCTCGGCAGTTTTGTACTTCTGAACAACTTTATATTAGCAAAATATGCTCGATTGGCTACCACTGTTCTTCTAATTGATTCATTTATTTGTCCATTCTCGGCATTCAGTTCTGAGTTAAAATATATGAAACTTTTTACTTTTTCAAATGGATATCCACCAATGTCAATGAACGTGTTTCATGTCCGGACCTCGCCTCCTCAAATCCCTTCCAGGTCATTCACCAACTTAGGGACTGACCTGGCCGTCTTCCTACTCCACTTGAGGTGCCCCCTTTTATAGTATTAGAAGGTAATCCTATCTCCATACAAAGCCATTTGCAGGTGCCTGGGGAAACGTTAAAGCCAGGAAAGAGTGACCCTAATTTCCTAGGTGGAACAATTTAATCTTCATCGGGACTTCTTTCTAAATAGTTCGTCAGCTCTCCGCCTCTGGAAAGCATGCTCCATTAACAATGTAAACCGAACTCCAATGAAGGCTGAAGCCTCACCGAAAGGTACAAATATTGCCCAGAAAGTCTGCAGACTGCCTTAGTAATGATATCATAAAGCAATAGTTAACACACATTCAAACGCTAATTGTGATCTAAGTTTAATAACTTAGACAACTGACTTTTAATAAACACACTGACAAATAGGTGCAAGGAGCCCATCTATTAATATTTCTGTAACTCGTTTCGGGCAACAGAGCAATATGACACTCATGACATTTCCTAAATGTCAAATACTCAATACAAAATGACCTCATTAGGGGGGATGAAAGTACGATTCCTTCAATAAGAATTGTTCACCTTCACTTACAGCTGTATTATTGCACAGCTGGCTCCTGAAAGTGAAGGTGTACAATTCATATCGGGAAACTTCTACACGTAGCCCTTCACTTTTCATACCGAAAAAATAATATTTCGGCTAAATAGCTTATGGAAAAATGAAACAATTCTGACGTCCGTTTTGTAAATGAGATTACAAACGTAATTCTAACGTCCGTAATTCATTCTGCAATTATAATGCATAACTTTCATTTATAAGATAATAATAAAACATCTCACACAACACATTAAGAACATTAAGTTCTTTCAGAAAAATCTTTAGAAACCACATTATAATTCATTAAAATGGAATTGTATGAAATGAAAAGTAACGACTAGACAAAGCAAAACCTTAATTTAAAAAGAAAAAACCCGTCACACAGCTATCCGTCATCCTTAACTAAGCAGATTTCCCACGTGTGTCACGTATTTTCAAAATTTCTTAAAATAAAGTTTTAAAGACCAACTGTAATAAAACCTAATGAAAAATGTAAGCACATATATCTGCGCCATATGTTTTAAAATAATACAAAATCCTAATTTTTTGTACACTTAAGTACAAGTTTAAGTTTTAAGTACTTATATGAGAGACAGAGGCAAAAATAGAATAAAAAAAAACATAGGAGTTGGGGCTTGGTTTTGTTGGTGTTAATATGGCTGAGAATAGTAGGGATGTTCTGAAGGCCTAGTACAATAAAAAACTTCATTATGGGAGCTATGTTTTCTTCATTCCTGAATTTGGATACAAACATTCCAGACGTTTCACACTAACTTTTTTTTCGTGTTCTGTTTCATGTAATTAACCAGCAGTATACTTTATTGCAATAGAAACTTCGAGTAATTTTAATTAAATCCTTGTAAATAGTTATCAAATATATAGTGAACACTTTAGAAGCTTATTTACAAAAAGCTTTAATTCCACTATTGTCAAATAAGAGCACTTAGGTACTTTTGATATGATTCACTTTTCAAGCTTAGTAAACATACAGAATAAATAAATTGTTAAATACTGAAAAGTTCAGGAGCGAGTCCTTAATTAATAATTCGAGAAAAATATTTGTTTCTCAATATTGAAATCATTGCTCAAGATTAAACAATATGGCTGGCTGCGTATCATATTTCAGGACTAATAAACGAGAAGAGTTTCCTGATTTTGGGGAAATGAGTTTACACAAAACTTAAATTTGCGTGTGGGCGTCAGCAGTTTCTACTTCTTACTTTTGTAAAACTGATAACACAGAGAAATACTGGAATTCCCCATCAAGATATAAGAATATCGTTTTAGTAATCTAGTTTATTAGATCTACTTTCATATTCAAATCTTCGAACCCTTTCATAATCCCCTTAAGGAATATCTACTAAAAAGTACAAAATATGCATTGAGAATATACAAAAAGGATAATTATCCTTTGGAGATGACATACAATATTTCCGTTCCAAAGCTTAAGATCAAAAAATGCAAAATAACAATTTATAGAAAATTCAATGACAAACCAAAAGGTCCTTTATCCTCAATTTCTAACAAAAATATCCTGTATTTCTAATAGGATAAATTTTAAATTTTTTTACAATACTTCCTATGTTTCGTAAAAAGTAGAAAAACGAAAGCATTTTCTGTATGTGAAAAATATTTCTGATTGTCTATTGCAGATGATATCTTTGAATTTTAGTAACATTGAAATAAATAAATAATAATTTAATGGCGATGTGTATAATAATAATAATTTATAAGAGCTCTGTATGTTCGCCTTCGGCTTATTCGGAAAATTAGTTTAAATTACATTTCAGGGCAAAAGCGCGTGGAATTTTCTCATTCTGCATATGATATGTGCTCAGCTAGCTTATTGTAAACTGACCCAAGGGTCTCCTTAGCTACAAATATTAATTATTATTATTTATTAACGTCCATTTTTTGCAACTCAGGCTAATTGGGACGGGTTATCTACAGGTTACACCCTTTTTAGGATGTTATTTAATGAATTCCGTCACTAAATAATTTCCTTTGCCCAGGCGAGAATCGAACTCACCACTCTAGGTTTACCATGTGAGATTAAGGTCAACGCTTTAACTCACGTGGCTAACCTGAGCCCCCAAATATTAATTAAATTGTAAAGAATACGTTATTAATTTATTTTATTTTTAAGAGCTTCTCACCCCTTAGGCGATATTGCTCGCTATATTTATAGAAAGAAAAAGTGTAATTACTAATAGTATAATAACAATGCAACAAATAGAACCATAAATCCCCGCGGTGATCAAACTATTGGGATTATTAGTGAGTAAATGGAGAAGAGGAAAATGAAGGAGGTTGCTACCTGAACAAATATAAATAAAACCAATAAATAGATAATAAAAGTTATAATAGTTTTAAATTTTCCGTTGTAATATTGAAATCTACATTTTTTTCTGTTCCAAATACTTTCCATCTCCGTACAAATTAGTAAAAACGAAAGCATTTTCTTAAAAGTCAGAAATATTTCTGATAGTTTATTGCAGATGTACTTTTTTGAGAGTTGGTTATTTTTTGTATATTTTTACATGTGCTTTTTTTTTTTGTTAATTTTTGGATTCCAATCTGCGGTTCTTTGGTTTACACAAAAATTTGTTCATCACTTCATAAATAGTCATGCCCAACCACAAACAAAAATATTTCGAGAATCACTTTCAGGAGTAAAACGCTCTACCCGAACTTATCAAATCAATTAAAAAGTACTAAAACTATTACTTTGTTTAAAAATAAATTAAAGAACGACGGATGCTTTTTTTATTTTTTTTACACAAGACTTTCAAAAACGTTCAATTATTGAATAAAACTACTAAATGTTTGATCAGGTGTATTGTATCTATATGGTAGGACAAGTTTCATAAAGCTTGTCATCCTTTAATAAATTTGCATGTCAACAAATAAACAATGTATGTTTTAGAGTTGTAAAAAAATTGTACATATTTAAAGTTGGAATAAGATTGTTAATGAAACTAATTTTTTGTATAATTATTCAAATTGATGAAATTTAGGCTATGTATTCTTAGAATTTGGCCTAATTTTGTAATGAATGTACATTATTATAGAAGTATAGATGTAATTCAATAATTTGTAAAGAACTTAAAAGAATAATTGTTTATAGAAAAACAAAACATAAAAAAAAACTATTTGGCGTATCTTTTGATGTTATAACATTTAATGGAAATAAACACATTTCATTTCATCACTAGTTATTCATAAGTGTACTAAGAGCAGGGAGGCTTTAAACACAAGGATGCCTGTATAGTTGGTTGAGATACTCACGATGTAGGTTAGCAATAACTACGTCAAGGCAGGGCTTGAAGTGGTCAGAATAGCAGAGAGTGTCAGCCAAGATCAGTCTCCCTTCATTGTCAGTGTCTTCCACAACTATTGTCTTCTGATCTACAGCCAGGACTACATCTCCAGGCTTCACAGCAGTTCCTCCAGGCATGTTCTCCATCAGAGGTATCAGGCCTGCTCAAAACAGATATAGCTATTATACAAATAGTATACTGTAATAAGAGATAAATAAATTGAACTTCAATATTGGAATATCGATTAGTAAAAGATCATTATCTTAGTATTGATAGATAAAACGATAGGTAGATAACAGTATATAAGGTTCATAACCATTTATTTATTATTTATTCATACAATAATCGCATTTCGCAACTGGGGCGATTTAGCAACGAATCAGTTTTTTGACATATAACATAATATATTTTCAGTATTCATTAATTCATTAAATAACATCCTAAAATCCCACCCTGGCTAGAAAAAGGTGGTAACCTGTAGAAAACCCGTCCCAATTAGCCTGAGCTGCAAAAAGTGGACGTTAACAAATAATAATAATAGTAATAATAAGTATTGCCCTACATTATAATTTTTTTGAAAATGTTGTTATGGTTCAAGTAGTGTAATACGCGGTCTATATATGGGCTACAGTCATATAGTAATTCAGTTCAAGTGTATGGTGGTGGTCTATGTGAGTCCTTAAATAGCAGTCAGTAAGTATATGTTTTATACATACATATACATCAGTTAAGGTTCGTAAACTAAGCAGATTTATCACATGCTGGTACGACACACTAATGATCAGATCTCACTCTCTATTTCGAAATAAAACTCAGGATCAGTAGAAGTGGGAGTTAAAAGAAGACTGAAAATAATAAAGTACGCATAACTCCATTAATGTTCGAGTTACGCAAAAATGTATATAACAACAATTGTACAGCAGCAATAGTTTAACAAGATTGGTTCTATAAAATATTTCGACCTAGGACACAACGCGGATATTTTCAATTCCCCTTCGTCTAAATCCCCCTTATTCTTGGTCAGATTTAAGCCATTAACGAATATGTTTTTTTCCCCAAAATGCTTGATGGTAGAGGAACAAATTAATCAGGATCAATAATAAGGCCCTGTCCACTACTAGTGTTTTAATTTATGCAAAGTGAGTCCAGATAGGTATAATAACGGTAATATTTTCAATTTTCACACCCTCTGAACCCCTCTGTGCAATTTCAGCCGTTAATGCACTTTATCGTTACTTTTGTCTGAATCGCTTATGTATAGAGTTGAGTAACCGCCAGACAAACATTGTGAACACTAGAGCGGCAACAGACAAGTTTGGGTATATGTAATTTTGAGTGGGCCCCCTCTTTCCTAGGCAGCATTGATGGACAAAGACATTTTTCAATAATTGCGTCATGCGTACAACCTCAATAGCTGATTTATCTTAAGGGAAATCTGCCAAAACCGCCTTATTGACTGGTAGGTGTCACAATTTATAATTAGAGTATCTTTGGAGTATGGTGGATGGTAGAGGAATTGATACTGTTTTTTAATATTATGTAGAGTGCACTTTCTGAGTAAAAGCTCCATCGTCAGTGCCTGCTGATTATAGCCGTGTAGTCTGGATCACGACCGCCGGGTGACTGCATAATATTAAAAATCAGTAGAGGACAAGGCCTTTTTATTGATCCTTATAATTAAGAGTATTCGATGATTCGGATAATTGAATACATAGATACCCGACCATTTTGATAGATAATGAGATAGGTAGGTTAACAGAGTGGATACGTGGTATACGTAGAACAAAGTCACTGAAATTTAAAAGGCCTATAACTTGAGAATTCGTAACTGATTTAAACTACTGTCCGCAAGTGTCATATTAGGTTTAGAAAGAAAATAGAACATTAGTTCTAAGTACATTTACAGTATGGAAAATTTATGAAATTGAACGATTAGCTTCTGGTTTTCAGATAAACGGGTCCTGATTTCAAAGCTAATTATGTAATGAAAGAAGACGAGCAACTCAGCAATAACATACTTCGATCAAAATTGTTTAGAAATGTATTGTAGTCTACTCCAGTTTGAAAGATATCACCTTGTCAGTCGAGTGTGTTTTTCATAGTCTGATCCTCCATAATAACGCGAAATACGGCGAAATAAGAGTGATAGCCGATTTTCAATTCAGGAAAGCCTTCAATTTATAAAGAGAGCACAACTCTTGGTTTGGGATTATTCGGGTTGATCTGTTGGCCACATCAATTATTGTTGCCTTTCTTCTTTCTCTACATCTGCCCGTCCATGTCGACTTCGCAAAAAACTCCTCCAACAATCACCGCCAACTGTGTAAAACTTTTTTTTTATCAGGGTAAGGGATTTTAAATAAAGAGGAAATGGAAACTAAAATTCTGGGAATTACAGTGTGACCAAACAGAAAAGCAATGAGAAACTGTAAATATGTGTAGCAAGCGGTAAAGAATAATTGTAATAAGCAGCCTTCAAGTAAATAATAATTTAATGACGATGTACATAACGATAATGGGTTATTCCTGCCCAGCTTGATTGCATCCGACTTAGGTTATTAGTTTAAATTACTTAACTATTCTATTGCGGAACGTCAGAAAAAGAAAAAAAAAAATCTCAAATGATTATTATAATAATTTTTATTTTCCCACTAGTTTCGCGTCCACATTCTGCCTCATCAGAAGAAAATCTAAGGCAACTAAACTAACGGCTACATGGTTATATAGGGAGGGACCTTCGACTAGCCCAGCTATTCAAAGATTGGCTTACAAAGTGTGGCGGGTCAAGTCAGCTGATTTATATCGATACAACACGAAATAAACATATATCGATTATACATAATGAAATATAGTTTACATAGTAAATGAGAAATTTATAATTGATCAACTATTTAGTCAATGTTTCTAACGAATTAAAATAAATATATATATATATATATATATATATATATATATGTATGTATGTATAATTTACATGTTTTATCTGTGGACCCTAGTTCATCTAAAGGACAACATTCGGAAAGCAAACGCCGACATACCAATTGATATGCTCGAAAGAGTTCATCAGAACTTCAAGAAACGCATAGCTCAGTGTATTGACAATGGAGGCCGTCACTTGTTCGATGTCATTTTTAAAAAAGTGTAATAAATAAATTCAGAGAATGTAAGATAATATGTAAAACGAATTAAAACGTTATCTCTAATATTTTTGTTTTTATTAACCTTTTAAATCAGAAATTTTCTGTGCCGCACCTTGTATATATAATTTACATATTTTATCTGTGTTTTCTTCTTTAGAACCCTTTTTCTATTTTTTACGATGCACATATTCTCTTTTATCTTTCTCGTTTATATTTATTTATTTTTCTATTATACCTTCGTTTTCAAAATCAATGTTATGGGGGGTATTTAACCGTGTGGTCGGTTAGGGAGGTTTTATAGTCCTTATTATCAACATTTATCAATTCTTGTCTGGTTCTTTTGAGTAATTGTGATGATTCCCCTATATAACTTTTATTGAAATCCACACAGTCCATACAGTTTATTTTGTATACATCATATTTGGTATCTATTGATTTCAATTTATCCTTTATGTGGCTGAAGGTACTTCTCACTCTGTAAGGAGATTTCCATGTGATTTGTCCAGTATCTTTACATATTGAAGTAGTGTTCCTGGTCACTGTTGGGTTACAATACACTGTTCAGCAATTTTTTGTTTCTCTATACAAATCGGTATACTTTTGGTTGTCTATATTTTCACGACATTTCAGGGCAATAGGGTGTGAAATTTTCCCGTATGAGATGCTCTCAGCTTGACTGATGTAAGATCTTCTTAGCAACAAATGTTCAGTATAGATCATAAAATGTGTAAAGAATACATTATGAATTAATCTTTGAACACATAATCATACCCTTTTGATAGAGAAAAACACGCAATTATGCTAACATAGTGCAAACAAATAATGAATTACCATTAATAAAACTATTCTCATCGGCAGACCGGCGAATGAGGTTTTTCAGAGATTACACAAACTAGCTTTTAACTTGGAAATTCGTAATTTTTAGAGTGATATTTTGATTCTGTAGAAATAGAAAATCAGACGATCAGTTTATTTATATAGATCAAGAAGGAGGTTTCCCACGCGATGACGCGGTACAATATCGTTGTATTCTCAACTTATATTTTTTATTTCTAATTTAATTCCGATGAGTAGAAGTGTATACTTTGAAAACAAGAAACTACCAATAACTCGCTTAAAAATTGACTTACGAGATAATATATAGACCAACAATTGTAGAGCATCAATAGTATAAAATGATTGATTCTATAACGTGATTTGATACGACTTATAATAACGGAGATATTTTGAATGTTCGAAATCCCCCCCCCCCAATCCCTGTTTCAGGTCCGATTTCAGCCATCAACCACGGGGAACTCTAGTTCTGAATTAAACGGTTAAATATCGATTATGGTATAGATCAGATAAACATTTTTGAGTAAAGATGTAAAATCTTAATAGATGAAGTCATCACTGGCCGTGTTTGCATTTATCACAAAGTAAAATAGTTCAATTAGAACATCATTTGTTATTTAAGCTTAAAATCAAGTGCTTCATGATATAACAGCATATTTTTAATATGATATAAGTAAAAGTGGGGATTTACTAAATGGTGAAAACTTAAAAATGCAAATATCTCGGTTAATAATCAAGACAGTGAAAGATCGTATACATCAAAATTAATAGAACATTAAATTTGCAATAAGATTGGTTCCATACAAATTTTGGTAAAGTTCCATCTGACATTTTAGGAGATATTTCGAATTTTTGAAATTCATCCGATTTCGACGAACTTAGCCTTTAGTTTTACAAGAAACGCTTATATATAGAGTTCGATAACGATAAAACAAAAAAATGTGACTTCCAATAGGGGATAGATATACTAAATACTAGGCAGGATCGATAGAAATTTGAAGAAATTTCCGAAATTTTCGTCATGAGTAATTCAGATATTACTATAGAGATACAATAGCTGTGAGAAATGGACTATAGCGTATTAAAGTTAGTGTGAGAAACTTGTTGCAAAAGAAGTAGGTTATTAGTAGGTTGGCTACAGTGTTCTAATCAGCTGTTGCTGAATATCAGACTGCGATGTATTTATCATTGGCAAGGCCTGATCCCGGACAGGCATTGTAGTTGAGATGGGAGGCAAGGTATTTCCCTAGGGCAAACCGTTCAAATGCCCTAATCTTACTCTATATCTCTCCCTATGGGGTCCCTGTGTTCCTTCCAACTCTATCTAACTCTTTTATCCCCTCTTATATTTTTTATTTGATTGTTATTTCTCTCTCTCTCTCTCTCTCTCTCTCTCTCTCTCTCTCTCTCTCTCTCTCTCACTCTCACTCTCTCCCTCTCCCCCCCAAAAAAAAAAATTCCCTCAAAATTATCCTTAAATAAAAAAAACAGTCCGTCTCATAAGTGCTGCTTAAACTCAGCAAATAGTTTTCCACGTGGTCCAATGACTAGTTACGTCGTCCATGGTGGTGATCTAGTGATTGTAATTATTTCTTGGAAACATCAAAAGAGTAAGATATATAGGTTTACCGAAAACAGTTTACCAGGTTAGAATTAAATAAATAATGTCCAATAGTTTTTAATGTGGAGGCAGTATCTTATCCAAAAATAACAATAAAGTGTCTCCATTGAGAAACTCAGTTTAATTTAATTAATTATAATAAATTGAATTGAATTTTTAAATTTTACTTATTTTAATGACTAAGGTCGTTTCTATTTTATAACTGTATAACCAGAGATATGAGAGGTAAAATTGGTAGAAAACGAAACATTTTATTAAGAAGTACAGTTTCAATAGTGCTGAAATAACATTCGTTTTTCACAAATTAGGATAGCTTTGCGATAAAGAATATTGTTGGAATTTGCAAACTAAAAGGATGAATTTGCGGCTTACTAAATATGAAATTAAGCTGATTGTTTAGGTATTTTCTTTAGATACTGGTGCAATAAAAGATGAAAGTTTAAAAAGAAAGAAAATGTTACTCATTCTCACTCATAATATATTTTAATTAGAATTAATTTTTCCAGGTGAGGTACCTGGTAGTTCTTATTGAAAAGAATTGTTGAGCAAATTTCTCTATATAACAAAATATACAACTTTTGTTATGTGCATATTACCCGAAAAACGAATAGAAAACGAAACATCACCATATTTAATTTCAGGCCTCTCTTATAACCCCCACTCCTTCCCGTCCCTAGAAATGTTGGTATGGCTTATTATAATGAAAGCGTTAGTGCTAATACACATACTGAGTTTTATTTATTTCGGTTGGGTCTTTTGTGCCAAATAAAATTGTTCACTTCCGCTATAGGTTTTAGCGTATATCTCGTTTATAATTCGGTATACGAAAAAAATGTATATAACAAAAGTTACTCTAAATAACAAAATAAACAACTTTTGTTATGTTCATATTTGCCGAAAAAACAATAGGAAACGAAATATCGCTATTTTTAATTTCAGGCCTCCCTTATAACCCCCACTCCTCCTCGTCTAAGAGCAAATTAAGCCTAAAGTCTAAGTTGGGTTAGTAGTAATATACATACCATGTTTCATAAAATTCGGTTCAGCCGTTTATGCGTGAAAAGGTGACAAACAAATAAACAAAAAAACAGACACTAAAGAAACAAAATGCAGTTATGGTGTCTATGGTATGTGAAACGAAAAGTTATCGTGAAATTTCGCGAAAAAAATCAATGTACAGACAGAGGTTACAATTTTATATATATATATATATATATATACGCACATGTACACAAAAAACAAATATTAATGTTCAGTAATCTAGTGGGTAAGTATCGGTGGAAATTGTTTTGAAAAATCACATATTGAGTACAAGCACAATAATTTGAAGTTTTATTTACAGAAACGTCTTATTAAGGGAGAAAAAGAGAATAAAATGTAGTGAAAAAAAAAACTGCATATTTTATAAAAATGCCCTGCGTATCTTTACGTGTCCCGTAACTCAAAAACTATCCTTAAATTATGAAATTTGTGATTTTTGTAACGACTATTGGGGGGGGGGTTGGATGTTTAGAGGAAAGCGAAAGTAAAAATTAATCTATTTCTCTGAATGTACAAGAGATATAAGAAATTTTTAAATTACCTTTTCCTATTTATCATAAAATGATCTATTAAGTATGGCCTACGACATTCGATCTGATGCGTTGGAACGGAAACATTGTATTACACTTTCAAATGAAATTATTTTAAATGAAGTGGAACCAAGTATTTTAATTTAATAGGAGTACAAGTAAGTCATGTGGTGGTCATTGCTCTAAAATGATTAAAAACTATTTTTTATTAGAGAATTTATTTTCATAAAAACCTTACTAAACAAGTTAGATGTTGGTTCCGATCCAAGATTAACTTTTGAATATTCATCTTTATATGAGATAAGTTGTTGATCAAAGAGCTAATTATAATGCAAGTAGCAGGCTAACTCTGGGGTGACACCCGTGGCAGAAAGTCATCTTCCTGAAAACCAAGTTAACCTGACGAAAGTTGCCGCCTCTTCGAGTTTCACAATGCTTTCACTCTACCCACAATGAGTAGTAGTTACTCACAGCACGATTTCCACTGTAGATTGTGCTCTTTTGTATTTTTTACCGGATTTCCCTGGGGGAAATCACACTGGGGTTGCCCTTACTCATGATTTTCGAAAAATGTCTTCCTGCTTCTATCGATTCTAATTAGATGAAGTAAAAGTCCGTCTCCCAGGGCTGCGTAAACTGAGCAGACTTCCCACGTGAAGTATTACAATAGATAAATCTACACATACTGGTAACACAACACCACCGTGAATATTAAGGTAATAAATTCAAATGATAATGAGAAATGATTCAGTCAATTTACATTTTGATAACCTTTACAATAGGAAGCGTTTGAATGGTTAACAAACCGGTCAGCCAACGTCTCAGAGCGAAATAGAGAGAAATATTCTTGATTGGAATGAAAACAATTGCAGAAATATATCTGAATATAATATATTAATTTTTAATGAAAACTATTTATTATATCTAGTACTGCAATTTATAATGAATCAGAATAATCTAAATCGCTCTAATTTTAGTGATCTAAGTACAAAAGACGGAGGGGGTGGGGGTTTCAGAACGTATTTGCATGTATCTCATCTAGAAACATTTTTTTTGAACAAAATATTTGGAATTTCAGCTTGAAATAAAGACGGTTCATGATATATTGGCCGGATAATCTAAAAAATGTCAATATCTCAGTTAATATTGAAGCAATCTGGTTTCTCTATAGACATCATGTATATAAAACATTAATAGAAGATTCGATTTTCAGTAATATTGGTTCTATACAATTTTTTGATCCGACGTTTCAAATTTTCGAGATTCCCGCTCTAAACCCACCCGTCTCCCTCTGGTCCTATTACTGCCATTAAAGAACTTGATCTTTCCCTTGATCGTTAACAGACAAATTATATTTATATATATAATTTTGAACGTCCCTAGATTTTCTTCTTCTAGGTAGGATCGATGTACGTTTGAGGAAATTTTTCGAAAATCGTATCATGAGTATAACGTATAGCTGATTTACCACAAGGGAAATATGCGAAAATAGTTAGTTACAAATGAACGCATGCGTGTGTGGTGTGTGTGTGTTTATATATATATATATATATATATATATATATATATATATATATATATATATATATATATATATAGATATATATACACACACATATATATGTACGTATATATGTGTGTGTGTGTGTGTGTCGATGACAGAATAAGATATACTTTATTTTCCATAGAAATATAACGTTTAATAAATGGATAAAGTAGAGAATCCCTTCATCCCCGCCGTTATCTGTAAATGAAGCGCTTTGTAGCAGCTGGGCCGCGTTGCCCCTAGTTACCACTTAACCTAACTCGGAAAATAAAGTTTAGTCAGTTGCTAGTGTACTGCATGAGAAGGTCGCTGTTTGTTGTTTTTAGAAGATTTCCCTTAAGGGAAATCAGCTATTGAGGTTGTACTCATGACGGAATTTTCGAAACTTTTTCTCAAATGTCTATCGATTCTACCTAGTAGATGACGAAAATGAGGCCCGTTCAAAATTATATATATACATATATATATATATATATATATATATATATATATATATATACATATAATTTTCCCAAGTATTAAATTTACATTAAAATGAACATTTTTAAGATACAAGAACTTTTAAACATTTTAGAAGTTCTTGTATCTACATCCCGACCCTATTCAATAAATATTCAATACATCGAGAAACTTAAATTTTTTTGGGATCTGTACATTCTTGGTATTCAAGTTTTTTGGTACACTAACTACATTTTTGGAATGGAAATTTCAGAAAATGATTAGGTTGGGAAAAAAAATCAATTTAGGTTCTTTCAATTTGTTATAGAAAGCTAAAAGTAAAACATTTCTTGCTTGTGTAACTAATTTATGTGACAATATAAATTATTATCCATTTCCAGATTTGATGAAATATATGAAAAGAAACAATGTTGGGATTTAGATGCAAGGTCTAGGAGATGCTAGCTTGTAGTTTATTTTAACAAACAATTTTCGAAGCAGGTGTGAATCCGTGTTCGTCTCTGTTTGAGTAAACCTTTAGCGCCGTACGGCGAGATACTCCAAGTCCATTTGTTTAGACGAAGAATGGAGGAAGTATTAGTTAAGGATTCACCCACTTAGTATTTAGCATTTTTAGCGCAAGTGGAAATATACGAACATACTATTGATCAGTTTACTGACTAAACACGGAGGGACTCAACACTACTTAAACAGATTTGGACTGACACAAAATTACTCTTGCGCATGTGAGAAACTAACTATTTAAACTTTATGAGTGCTCTTTACCGATTAACGCTAGTCAAGTTCATGAATGAATATACAATATTGGTCTTTAGACGAACAAGAGCAAACTTTCTTCTATAAATGTTTAAAACTGGCCCAATTTATTAAGAAAATAAAGTTATCACAGTTTATCCTATCTCCATTTGCTATGTCGTTATTATTAATTTTACTAAAATGATTTTACTCATTTTAATTTTTTTAGAAATTAAAGATATACCATTAATTTAAATCTGCTATTGAGGTCGTACACATGGCGCGAATTTCGAAATTTTTCTTCAAATGTCCATCGATCCTACCTAGGAGATGACGAAAATGAGGTCTGTTCAAAATGAATGTATATATCTGTTACCGCTCTAGCGGTCGAGATTATTGTTTAATCTTTGCCAAACTCGATATTTAATGGTTTTATGTAATAAGAAGATCAAGTTCGTTAATGACTGAAATCGGACCAGGGGGAGGGGAGGTTTAGAGGGGGAGAAATTTGAAAATCCGAAATATCCCAGTTACTATACGTCGGATCGAAAAAAAGTATGGGATCAATCTTATTGTAAATTAAATGTACTATAAATGTTGTTATATACATTTATTCTCTATCTTGAACATTAACCAAGATATATGCATTTTTCAGATATCAGCCTTTAGCAAACCCCCATTCTACTCATGCTCCATAAACAATACTCTGTTATATAATAAACTACTTTAATCAAAGCTTAAATACCAGATATTATTTTCGAGATACCTTTATTATACGAGATATTTTTATTATTAGTAAATATTTTTCAATAAAATTAATATATTATAATCAGATATATTTCATTAATCGTTTGTCATCCCCTCTAGAATAATTCTATCTATTCAGCGCAACGAGGTTGGCTGGCCTGTTTGTTTACAATTCAGTCGCTTTCTGTTGTAGAGATTATTGACTTGTATTGTAAATTTACTGAAAGATTTCTCATTACCGTTTCTATTTATTCACTTAACATTCACGGTAGTGTTATCTGTATGTATATTTATCTATTGTAAACCAACGCATGGGAAATCTGCTTATTTTATGCAGCCCCTGCGTGACGGACTTTTTTATTAAGTTCACGTGGGAAATCTGATTAGTTTACGCAGCCCCTGCGTGACTGACTTTTTTTTTTAATATGGAAAGGACTGTATCTTCTCAAAAAATAACATAATTAAAATTGTATTACTGATGATAGCGAGAATCAATATGAGGAATAATATTTAAAGGATTCCACAATGCGGTACCAAGAGAATTTAATGTATGGATTTTTATAACTTAAAATAATAAAACTTATAAATAAATAGTCCACTATAATTTATAAAAAACAAATATTTACACTGCTCGAAAATAAAAATGAAGAACACAAAATAATAAGTATTGAATAAATAATAACAAACGAATTGAAACAGAGTTCACACAAAAACAACAGAGCACTAATCGAGGTACGCCATTAAATTTCACACTAAACTAAAAGGTAATTGTGAGGTTGCTCGCAGTGTACCTACTTTAAAATTACAGTAATTATTTTAGTTTATATAGTTAATGGCAACACTGTCACTGAGGCTGTCTCTAATGTCTGACACTGTCTGTACCGCCTCGCGTGGCTTGACGGCCCGCGCAATTAACAAAAAGCCGTGATATAAGTATAGTCACTGAGATAAGAGTAAGTCACTGAGACCAGGTGGCAGCTAGTAGGGGTTAGGTTAAGAGTTGTTATTGAGCCGGGCCAAGCTGCTACCAGTAAATAAGTTGCACTTTTCCTGGGTTGCTGGACAAGGGGGCAAAAGAAATAAAAAAAACTCCTTACCTACGACATTGATGGGTATGCCAAGCCTCGCTAGAGCTTTGATGGCTCCCACCACGTTGGCAGCGCCGCACATGGCAGCCCTGTAGTCCGCCATGTCCTCTCTGAAGGTGCCTTGGCTCCTGCAGCTCTTGAGGCACAGTCCACCAGAGTCGAAGGTGACTCCCTTGCCTGCCAGCACCACAGGTCTGTCTGCCTCTTGCCCGCCGCAGTAGTTGATCTCCAGGAAGAACGGAGGCTCGCACGAACCCTTGGCGATGTTCAAGAAGGCAAACATCTTCTGATCCTCGATCCATCGTATATGGCGAACGTTAACATGCACACCGCAGGGGCAGAGGATCCTGATCGCTTCCTACTTCCAACATAAATACCAAGTAATAAGTACTTAGCCATACCATATATGAAAAAAGATCAACTAGGTTTTCAAGTCTTTATACCAGAGTATTTGAGGGACCAGCTCCATTATCAATGCTCAATGTAAATAATTACAAACAAAACAGACAAATATATAAACGACTTTTATTACAGTAACATATAGTAGACCTAAGTACCAGTCACAGGCGCAAGCTTTTTTTATTTTTATTTTTATCTGATACCCAGCAGTTCAGAAAATGGATACTGAATATGGATGGTACTGTTGATTCATTTATGGAGATAGTTACTGAATATGTTTCTTATTTTAAAGTTATACTAAGTCATTATTTGTGGAAAAATAGGGGGTATTTATTTATTTTGCATGTGTATTGGTTTTAAATGATATGAAATCAATGTTATAATGTTCTTCACAATACAACCGCTTATTGTAAATATGACATTAGTAGGAGTGGGAGTTTACTGAAGGCCGAAAACTAAAAACTGCAAATATCTCGGTTGATAATCAAGATAATGAAAATACTTACAAAACAGCATTTATAGAACATCACATTTGCAATAAGATTGATTCTATACAAATGTTTGATTCCAGTCATAATAACGGAAATATTTCGAAACTCACAATAACGGAGATTTTTCGAAATTGCTAATTGGGACAGGTTATCTACAGGTTACCACCCTTTTCTAGACGGGGTGGCTCTAAGGATTTTATATTTTTCTATATTTTGTGTTATTATTTACTGATAACGAAGCTGGGCCCATCGAAATATGACACTCGTTGTGGCTCTCCAAACCTCAACCCGGTAAAGAGGTAACAAAGGTGTTTTTCATAATGAAAAGGTATCTCAAAAAATCCAAAATATCTTTTCATTTTGAAAAAGTATATTGAAAATTTAAAGTGAGAATTAGTACTCGTGTAATTTAGCAGGTCATCATAAATGTCCTTCCAAATCGCAACCATGTATTTTTAAGGAAAGATTTATAGAGGGCCTCTTTTATTTTTATATATACTTCACAGATTACCGTCATGGTTTTAAACATAAACAATTTCTACCTTCATCAATTTTGTTCTTCGCCTACATGTTTTGCTGAATTTATACCTCCTCTTCTGGGGACATTGTATTGACACTGATGAAGTGCTCGATAGCATTTATAAAGAAAAAAATTACCACTTCGGGAGAACGAATTTCTTTTTAATGCCACTACCATAATAGCTGAAGAATATTACATACGTGGTCATAATAAGACAATATATATACATACATACACACACTT
Organism: Riptortus pedestris; assembly: GCA_019009955.1. Lineage (NCBI taxonomy): Eukaryota > Metazoa > Arthropoda > Insecta > Hemiptera > Alydidae > Riptortus > Riptortus pedestris. Next base: position 20,385,716 of record CM032229.1, read on the forward strand.
TTTAAATGAATGCTTACCTCAGCGAAATGTTTTGGAGTCATAACGTTTGCCGGAGAATCACACAAAGCTCTGGCAGTATTCTGCCCATCTGCGAGAACACTTCCCCTCAACCACATTTCCCTGTACACAAAAAAAAAACAACTCATTTTTCCTTATCAGAATTCAAGGGGCGGATATAAAAACAGGAAAAACCTAATTCAACCTAACATTATTTTCATTTTCATTTAAATATAAGCAGAATTGTTTTTCCATATTTATTTATTCATATAATTTTTTATACACCAATAATTGTCAAAAATTTGTTATATATTGCAGTATCAATTTTCAACTATTTTTAAGAAGACTTCATCATTTCGATATTAGGAATTGCAGGCTTATAATGGATTCTTTAAAATACATGAAATGCTTATGAGTAATTTACATTAGAATTGACGTTTGTTTATATTAAAATAACTGGTCAAATTTTACACAGTCTAAAATATATACTAATTTTCCCTAAACTATAATGTTCACTCTTTAGGGTAACACTCCGGTTTTAGGTTAGCCATCTCTAATATAGCTTTGAGTCGTAGACTCGATTCCCGCTTAAGGAAATGGAATTTATCTGGCGAAGAACTCACTAAATAAAATTTCTTGGCTACAAATAGTTGGTAACCTGAAGATAGGCCAATGTAATTAGCCGTAAATTCCAGAATTTGTAGGTTCATTTTTTTTCTGTTGGATTGACTTCCAAATAATTAATTTTAACTCAATTTCAAACAATTTTTATAGAGCATATTGTATAATTCATGATGATATACCAAAATAAAAAATTGCCCGTTGAGTCGGTATTTACTCATATTTCCCGTTTTATTTGTGGCTAAAATTGTCAGTAGTAAAATGATTTTTGATTTTTATATATGAATGGAAACATGCTGTTAAGATTTCAACCGATCCTTCTACATTGTACACAATCACCAATGCCAAGACGAAGAACATGCTATTTATCAGGCCCAATGCAAGAGTATTTTACACATTTCTTAATCAATAATTTATATTTATATACACTACAATATAAAAATAAATAATTTCGTAGTCGTCCAAATTACATAATATGCATTTTTTATTATTATTTATTTATTAACGTCCACTTTTTGCAACTTAGGCTAATTGGGACGGGTTATCTACAGGTTACCACCCTTTTCTAACCAGGGTGGGATTTTAGGACGTTATTTTAATGAATTTCGTCACTAAATAATTTCCTTTGCCCTGGCGAGAATCGAACTCGCCACTCTAGGTTTACCATGTGAGATAAAGCTCAACGCTTTAACTCGCATGGCCAACCTGAGCCCCATAATATGCATTTACTTTTACGATGAATAAGTTTGAAGGGAAGGACCGGAATAAGGACTTGTGTAAAAGTCAAACACATGGCTGTGTAAGGGCCAGTTGAGTTATGCATATATTTGCTGATGGCTGCGTAGCAGGGAGAAATGTTTTTTCTAGAGTTCGGGGATCAAGCATAGATTCTGCCAACTAAACAGGGTTAAAAACACAACATAACGGATTTTCCTCATGCCATATAAAACAATCTTTCACCGTGTGGATTTCATGTACTCTTATTAAATAAAACAAACAGTTTTATACACTTCATATAGAATCATTTCATTTTCAAGTTATCAACGAATCGGATCAAAAAATGCCATAGAACATAATTGTTACAGATTTTTTCATGGTAGCAAAAATTAGAAGCATGGTAGCAGGAATTTGATTTTTTTAATTTACGCAACTTCTAATTCCCCTCCCCCTAATTTAGAATTTGGTCTTCTAGTAGACTGGCCTAAACTGAAATTTCAACATGTCATTTAGCATAGGATATAGCAATACAATAACATTATCACAAGGCTGGTGGTTTTAGCATATTTCCCTTAGGGGAAATCAGCTATTGAGGTTGTACTCATGATGGGATTTTAGAAAAATGGCTAAAGTCGGGTCAGATGGAGGGGGTGGTTTAAAGGGGGAGAATTTTGAAATATCTCCGTTGTTATACGTCGGATAAAAATATTTTTTCACTATCTTGATTATTAACCGAAATATTTGCACTTATCAGTTTTTGGCCTTCAGTAAACCCCCATTCCTACTCTGTCATATTAACAATAAGCTGTTATGTCATGAAGCACTTTATTTGAAGCTTAAAGACCAAATATTGTTCTCATTGAACTTTTAATTTTTGAGGTAAATACTTGGAGAACATGGGGAATCTGCTTAGTTCACGCTACCCTTGCGTGACAGAATTTTTGAGTTAAGTATATGAGATATGTACATACGTCACGCCGAATCAAGTCAAAATTGTTCCAGGATGGTTAAAACGGAAAATTCCCTTTTAAGTTAAAACCGAAAAACTTTCTTGACTACAGTAATTCCTTTACTTTTACAAGGAAACTAATTTTTAAACTTGGTTTAATTAGACTTTCAACAAATAACTATCAATACGCATTCTCCCATATAAACATATTTCATTGTAAATATGCTGGAAACTATTGAAATTGAATATCATTTTTACCTGTCCTGAGAATTGGTAGAGAAGAGATTTATTTCAGGTGTGGCCAATCTTTTCTCTGGGTCCAGGAAGTCCTGGAAGGAGTAGACTGCCAGTTTAGCTCCTTCAGCTGCAGCATCGGCGCTCGACATGGGGTCCACGCAAACCGTCGATACGTCCTGATCAATATGAACATTTTACCTATGTGTGTTATATGTATATATATATATATATATATATATATATATATATATATATCACTTATATAAGACGAGACCAATGTACGGAGGAGGAAAGAATAGTACAATATCGGCGTTGTCCATACGATTCCAAATAAAGTTGTCTCATTGTGAGAATTTGTACAACATTAAAGTTATTTGTGACATAGTTTAGTGCTAGACTAAGGTCATCAAAAGCACATAAAATAGTTAATGAACGTACAAGCACATATTGATGGTATATGCAAGTATATATATATATATATATATATATATATATATATATATATACATATATATATACACACACACGTGCGTAAATATACAAATATAATATGAGGGTAATTATTTTTATTTGCTGGGTCCCTAGGAGGGTGAACGTACTTCTTTAAGACTTATTGGATTGGGATGTAAAATAAGTTCGTAGCGTTTTTTGCTGGTGATTTCAATAATAACTTCAGATTCATGTAAACAGGTTTAGACCTGTTTTGATCTATTACATTTTGCCATTTTTCAGGTAATGTTTTAATTCCGTCCTCCCAGAACTTCTCAGATACTTGTGCAATGAACTCCTCGACGAGCGTTTTGCAGTCCTCGAGCGAATTAAATTGTTTCCCGATAAGAGAGTTTTGAAGGCCCCGAAATAAGTGAAAATCTGTTGGGGCAAGGTCTGGTGAATAGGAAGGGTGGGGGATCACATCCCAGCCCAACCGTGTTTGGGAAGCGGATTTTTCTTCTCGGAAATAAAAAATCATGAAATGACGAAAATGAATTTTTTTTCTCTTCCTTTTTGAGCAGCATACCACTTAAAGGTAAGAAATCTCGGTTGAAACCGTTGCATAAACGCGTTGTTAACTAATCCCTTTTTAGAATATATAAACATTATCGAACAAGTAAACATGATTTTATAAGCACAGAGAGGATTCAATTGAAATATTGATAACCGCTAAGAGCTTATTTTACAATCTATTAAATTTATGTTTGGCTTGTCAGCTCATGAAGGACTAGGGCCACTCCAGCTTCACGGGGTAGTGGCATTACAGAATAAAGATAACTATTTTTCTTTTATTAGAATAGCTACTGAATTGCCTCACGATGGTGATAGTATCCCGAAGGAACGGATATAAATCAAACCTATGAATCTAGCTAATCCTTCTCTAATACTTTTATTACTAGGGTATTGTGTTATTTACACAATCACCGTCCGAGGCTACCCTTGACTCTTATCCGGTAGGAATGACCTGCTATGGATTGGCTGCTTGATATTTAATTTGTCAATCAGTTTTATTGTTAGCGGTTTTTATAATTCAAAGTAGTAGGAGATAGTTAGGTTTCGGCTAATAAGGTTTTCTAAATTCTTCTTGTAGTGGATTTTTTATTTGCTGACAGTTTCGGGCAACCGTTGGTTCCCTTCTTCAGAGCTGAACAATGAAACGAAAAATATAAATATACAATAATGGAATAAACGAAGCATATTATTATCTTTTAAATGTACAATGACCGTAAATTTTAAGTTATAATGAATATAAAGCAAAGTAGGGTGGGGGTGGGTGTAAAAACCATAACATGGAATAAAGCGTACTAAATCTAAAAAAATATGATAATGTACATACCAGTTTTTTATGGGGGAGGGTGAGCAGAGAGCACGAACTGCAAACGGTGGTGACTACATTGTGACTGAGGGAAAAAATGGAGGTACATGGGAAGGGGTTGGGGAAAAACCAAACAGGGAAAGTCAATGAGCCTGAAGTATATTGAAAATATGTACATATGTTAGGGATAGTTTTTGTTAGTCAGTTTTGTAATTTGTGCTGTTGGGGTCTATGTTGATATGCAAGGTTTTAGGAATTAGGCGTGTGGTTGTTTGTTATTGCGTGTTTTGCAAGGGCGGAACTGTCTATTTCTTATTTCTTCTAACTTATTTAATTAAGTCGAACAAACTCTTCGAAGGCGATTCTTAAATGTCTAGTAAGTCACTTGCAAGAAATAACTGTACTTCGATCGTTTCTCTCTTTGCCATTTTCATATGTATTTTGGTAGATTGAACTCAATACAGGTTCATTTGGCTACATACATTTTTCCAGTAAAGTTTTGAGGGCTATCAAGTTCCTCCTTGTTTTAAATCTCATTGGTACCATGTCAGCGGGGTGAGATGGGAGTTGGTTGTACACTTATATTGTAGTGTATATGTGCTCATAATGCAACATGTTTGCCATTAGACTGCCAATGGTAACTAGTGAGAGTTTGGTCTACAAGAAATTATGGTTTATAGTGGAATCCTTTACACTTTTAATTATATCTTTATCGTTGTAAACTCTGATGCAGACCGCAACGAGAAACCTGTTATTCATTATTATTATTATTATTCTAGTATACCTGCTCTTGGAGCAGGGTGACCCCTTTGGAAGCAGCCAGCCTAACGTTCTCCCGGCACTCGTGGAGCGTTTCCTGTTCATCGTATCCCAAGCCCTCCGGTCCAATTCCACACACTGCTACGGCATAATACCCGCCGATGTCATGCACCAGCTGGGCTGTACCCTTCTTTATTTTAGCACTGAAAAAGAGAACCAATAAATTTGAGAGTTGATAAGCTGGCCACCAGCCCTCGAAACAAAGCCATGACGCTATCAATTCCTTTCATCTGGAGTCATGTCTTCTGATAACCTACCATACAGATCACTCAAAGACAGAGATTTGTCGAACCTCTGTCACTTTCTCTCTTATTACATATACTAAATTTAGTTTCCCCTTGAATATACGCTATCCTTGATGCCATATACAATGTTACCCGTCAATCGTTGTAACTTTATACAAAAAACATTTACCCCCCGGAGCCCTTGCCGAATATTCATTCAGAGAATAAAAGTGCTTTTCTTATTATTTTTACTATTATATGAAAGTATTGCCTAAATGTTTTTAATCCCCTCTCATAGGCGAACTCATATTTACTGCTTTTAGGGCGAATTCTTGCCTTAATGAAAAAATAAGGTGCTCAGTGCCCATAAATGTTTGCTGAAATGAAATTTAGTGAAGCACCAGGTATGTCTGTCAAACCATACAGAATTTTAATAAGCAGTTAGATCTTTGGGAAGTACTGACATTCAATTTTTGCCAGGTTAGTGCAAAACTCTCAACAACCGTGTTATCAACAGCCAATAATGAATTAAAAAAAGATTAAATTTCGTGTTATCTTGTTCTTGTGACAAGATCGTCAATTGATAATCACTTATAACTTATTATTGTGCGTGAAATGCGTCTTTTCAGATCGTTTATATTTTATACCTGTCACTATTACAATAAATATTTAAACACACAAACACACACACACACCTACATATATTATATATATATATATATATATATATATATATATATATATATATATATATTGCAGTATTGGATCGCACGAATGTGTTGTCCAAGAATGTACTACTCCAAGTATATCAGGCAGACTCCATGATTGTTACCGTAATTTCAGCTATAATGAATGGCCTTAAGGATTATTTTTCAAAACTAAAATGCACCCCCCCCTGGTTACATGCTATACGTGTGAATGACGCCAGAATAATTGTAAAGACCGTGCAAAATGTACTCCTAGGAGTTTTGAGAACGTTTCAAGGTGGACGGCTTTGTGGAGTATAACGATGTTTGGTTTATGAACATCAGATTTCAAAGACCAAACAGCATGTTATGTTGTCAGCACCATTGTTTCTGATAAAGTTCGGGGCAAAAAGTTTAGCAGTGGCCCAACACTATAAGAGAGAACGAGATCGGACGATGATGCACTTCCAGAGTTTGGTGCAGTACCATAATGATGCAGTAACTCAAGAATCAATAACAAGACAATCACAAAAGTAATGGATGTTCAAAAACATATCTAAGTAATTGGTAGGGTAATTGGTAATTTTATTCGTAAAATGGAGAAGCTGTCGTGATGAGCTTCAAATGCTGTATCTAGTTGACAAATGTAGTTGCATGCTTCCAACCGTGAAAATTAATTATAGTTGCAACTATTCTCAAACTGCTGAAGTTGTAATTATTTGTATTAAAACTCCATTTTGCTAATATTTGTGTGGGCGTGACATTAAAAAACCTTTTACTAAATTAAAGTTAAATGTGAACTACTAAAATATTAGTCATACTCTTTTAGTTTCTCCATAAGTTTTCCCTGAAGTGATCCGTCGAATTCAGCAGCTGCTTTAGTCAGCTTTATTTTATCTCCTCCACATTCTTCCCAAGCTCCCAATATTAGGCCTTTCTGCAACATGCATGCAATTTGACATATTAAAGCCAATTAATACTAAATGTGCATTATGCTCTGTGGAAAGTTAAAAAAATATATGAAATAAATTTTTTAGTAGCTAGAGGGATACTATAAAATATATTTTGTAAAAAAATGTCAATTATAAATGTCCAATTTGTGTTATTAAGGCTTATGGGACGGGTTATCTCCAAGTTACCCTCTTCTAACAAAGTAATCGTATCGTTCTATACATATATTGATATGGTCATCAAGACCACTATGTGCATTTCCCTCCCCCCTGCTTAGCTATTATCAACTTTTTTGTAAAACGATTAAACATTTGCATAAGTTACTAACGTATTAACTTAAATAAAATTATACTTAACTTAATATTTAATGTCTATAAAGCTCAAATCAAAACGTTTATTATTTTTCTTTGTTCTGTGATTTTTATTCGCTCTTTGCGATTTACTGTCCCATGTTAGCTTGTCGGGCTGGGTGTGCAAGGATGGATGTAAGGTCACTTTTGTTTCCTCATACTAGCTATATGATTTCTATATCATTATTAAATTCCACCACCGGATACCAAGGGATGGTTTTCTAACAATATTCTCTTAGAGTGTTCAGTTAGTCCTATTTAGAAAACACGTGGGAACTAATTGTTTTACTGGGAAAGAGAATTATAATTCAATATATTTACCTTACATAAAATCGCAAATTAAACAACGGTTAAGTTTAACTTTATTTAATTTTTTTTAGTTTTCTTTTTCATTTCATTTATTAATTTGATTTGTTATTATCTTACTTATATTAATATTTTATTTTATAATTATTATTTTTAATATTATATTTGATTATATGGTTGATAACGTGCATATATTGTAAAATAAAAAAGTATTTAAACATAATCATACATGTAATATGACATGTGGCAATGGAACATGTATTGAAATAAATAACTCGTCATAGGGTGCTATGAGAAACAAAAGTGGGAACTACGAAATGTTGGAGCTACCCTATCTCTTTTTACAATTCTGAGATGTATGAGACTCCCCCCCCCTCCCTTCACTTACATTAGATCTGATACATATTATGTATATTTATGTAAAATTCTACTGTTCGTTTGTAGGTCACTAAACTCGTCCTAAACGGCTGAACCGATTTGAATGAATTTTGTTGTTCGCGTTTGGGTGACGCCCTGGATGGTTTAGGTTCACAACTCAGCCCGGAGCAGGAGTGGGGGTCGTAAGGGAGGCCCAGAATTAAAAATAGCGATATTTCGTTTCCTATTGGTTTTTCGGCAAATATGCACAGGTTAAAAGTTGTTTATTTTGTTATTTAGAGTAACTTTAGCTGGTTTGTAAATTAGCATTAATTCTTCCATGATTATAAGCTATATTAATTTTTTTAGGTTCAAACGGGAGTGGGGGTTTATAAGGGAGGCCTGAATAAAAAATTCGCGAAATTTCATTTTCTATTTGTTTTTAGGAAAACGTGCACAAAAGTTGTTTTTTGTGTTACTAAAAGTAGCTTTTGTTTTAAAAATATTATTACATTTAATATCCTAATCGCTTGATATATCATGCAGGACAGCGTCTGTCGGGTCTGCTAGTATATTTATATGTGTGTGTGTGTGTGTGTGCTTTTTAAATGACTAAATCAACAAATATCCGTTACTGGTTCGATTGGCTTTGCCTCACTTCAGGAGCAGGGCAATGGCTCTTTGGCCATAATGCCTCCAATCGATTCTATATAACCTTTCTCAATAGAGTGACGTAACCTTAACCTTTATTGTAATTAGGTCAACCGTACTCATTTTAATTATTTTCAGATTATAGACTTCCCAAAAGATTTACAAGCTAAACAGTCTAGCTAACAAGCTATAATTATGATACTTTATAGAAGACTCACTTTGTGGTACAAGGGTTATCTATTTTAAGCCGAGAAGGGGCCTCAAGTTCGATAGGTGGGGGTCGTCAACTAATGAAATCGATATCGCAGGTAAGAGTTAATTTAAAACTGAACTTTCACTAAAGTACACAGGGCTAATAATTTATAATTCATATAAGAAATAACATATAGACCTCACCACCGCAAATCAATTTTTGATTTAGTTCATATTTACGTTTCGGCTTTTGAGTCCTTCTTCAGACAATCCTTATATTATACTCCTAAAATATTTTTCTTCTTTATGAGGAGACTAATGAGAATGATCAGCTCTTTGTCAATCTCATTAAAATTACTTATAAAAGCCGAACTATTTCACTCATGCCATAGTGCATATAGATGGGAGTGTATATAAGTCAGTTCCAAAATGTGTCATATGGCTGGAAAAGGTAATTTTTGTTTTTCCAAGTGAAACAATTGTATTCCAGTTTACAGTAACACTTGTAACGACGTTGTGTATTTGTCTGGTTACCTGATTTTTTATCATTACCCATACAAAAAATTAGATATTTACTTAAGACTGATATTCTTAATGGTTTAATTAACGATAAGTATAAACATCATTTTGTTTTGGCATGAACCACATAGTACCTGTAGGTTCTCTAAGGAAATTGGTCTAGCCGTTCACGCGTGATGACATCACCAAGAGAAATGGTAATTCATTTTTATACACATTTAAGACATTGAGAAAAAAAATATGTTCTAAAAATTAATGCAGAGAAATGGTTGATCATTTTTTTTTTGTCTTAGCAGAAATTTTCTGGAGGAAATTCAAATGTACATCGATGTACCTATATACCCACACACACACGCACACGCACACACATATATATTATTACGGGTTAAATTTATGCAACTACCCTTCAAAGAAATTAGTAGTGAGACCACCATCAAGTCCTTTTTAACAGGCATGTCTAAACTGAGATTCATTTAATGAATAACAAACACTATTTGTTCTCAGGTTGAAGCCAAGAAAAATTGTTATCTCTCACAATGAATTTAGTAAAGCCTTGGGGTAAAAAATTAAGCAAAATTAATTAAGGTCGGTAAATAAAAATTAAGTTTTAAAAAGGATTTAACTTCAACTAAATTCGGCCTGTTTGGGCCCAAGAGAAATAAAACCCAACTTCTGAACTGACCAAAAAAGAAAGAAAAAAAGCTTTTGAAAAAGAAAATATTCGATGTCTCTAGTTCAATTAATAATTATTTTTCAGACAATATTCTTTATTCTTTCATTAGTTCAGTAATAATTTATTTTATATAATCTAAAAAACTTTTCAAACCAAATAATTATTATAAAGTTGATGAATTTATATCATAGCCTTAATAATTCATTAATAAAACATTTTTTTTGTATTGTTTTTTCTTATTTGTGTAAGTTCGTATTTTGATATGACAAGAGATGATATCAGGAGAATTGCTTTTTTGTCCCTTCGCTTTATAGCTTCATTCTTTTTTAGGACAAAACTGTCTGTGAGGTAGAAAAAATGTTACACTGCCAAAATAAATATCTACTTTTGAAAGAAATATCTCTGATTACAGCGATTGTATTAGAGGAGCACTCATTGGTGCTGAAACCTACTGATATCAGTGATAGCCTCATTACTTCAGCTCTCTCTCTCTCTCTCTCTCTCTCTCTCTCTCTCTCTCTCTCTCTCCCCCTCTCTCTCTCTCTCTATTGCTTTTTTATCAGTCAACCTGTATCAATATTTATTTATTAATGCTAAATATAGCTGGATGGGGATGGGAAAAATGAATTAAATAATTTCAGAACATTAATTCATTCGGATCTCCGGACAAATAACACAGACCAACACTGAAAAAAACCTTTTCACTGAAAATACATAATTCATATATTTCTTACGGTGCTGAATCCAAATATGATACTTAAAAAGCTGTATTCCTCACCATTTTTTCACATTTTATGAATAAACTTATTAAATTAACCGATTTTTACAGAATATAACAGCTTTTATACAGTTTAAATAAATTAAAAAGGTAGTCATAATGGGTGTAGAGGACGTTGGTAGCACTGCTGAAACACTGTTGATTATATATAGCAGTTTTGGCCTGTGAGAGAGTATTTAAAACCTGATGAGAACCCTTCCTCTCCAAAGTTAAGACATAACACTTTCCTCACCTTTCAGAAGCTAAACTAAAATAATTTAGTTGGACCTGACATTTATTCGACTTTAACTTCAAGTACACAATGACCTTAAATGTGAAAGAAACTTGGGTATCATTCAATCATCAAGTCGATTTAATGGAAATGAAGAACACACCAAATATGTTTCTATTGTAGCTAATGTGTTAAACGAGTTTAATAATTTAGAGTGTTTGATGAGCATGAAAGTTCACTTTCTAAACAGCCACTTAGATTACTTCCCGGACACGAACATGAAGGGGGACTACTGTTGGTCACTTCATCGAGAAGTTCAGCAAGCGACTAGACTACGCAAGAAGCTAGAATGAAAAAAGAGAAAGAAAGTATAAACCAATTCCAAATGACAAGTGAAACCTGTATTAGCACATTATATCATTGTTGTAAGTACAACTACGGTAAATACAAACCATGCTTATGATGTAAAATAGTTTTTACTAAATTTTCCCATATAGTGAATAAAGGTTTTATACTATATATTAAATAACAGATTACTCGAAAAGTATGGGTGATAAACAATAAAAATCAAAGCCGAATTTGGTTTCAGTACAAAAATATCTATAAAAAATCAGATAAAGCAAAAAACATTTTTTGTTGTTGGCCTGTGTAATTCTAAAGGAACTCGACCCTTTAAAAACGATCTTTATTTCGAATACTATAAACTAAACAGTTTAGTTCTCCGAGGGCAATTGTTCGACAACAATTATATCGCTGGAGCATTTACGATTGTAAAATTTACATGTATATTTTTTATTCTCTTGTTTTCAGCTTGGAATGTCAGGAGCTCTCCGGTATCATGGAACTAAACATTACTAGTATATACCTGAATGTTGTTCTCAATTGTGGGGATAGTGGAGTTATATGAATTGATATTTCCATATATACGGTAATTATAACTGCTACTGGTGATAACTTAACTCAAAGAAATAATATTAATAAAAGACATTCCCATTAATTAAATGTAATTTAATGTTAGCTTGGTAATGTTCAGATAATAAATTACAGTGTATAAGTTAAAAACGTTCATCGGTGGACATAATATCTAAAGAATTTAGTTGAAAATGGAGTTTAACGCAGTAGCTTTTTTTGTTCCATATTTACAATTATTAACTATTTGTCACTGTTAAATATTATTTATGAACTTCCACTTTATGCCACTATGATTAATTGTGACGGGTTCTCAACCGGTATTCACCCTTTTGTCGAGGGTGGAATTTGAAGAACATTGTAATTGTGGCGGTCATACAAAATGTAATTGAACTTTATATTCATTATTTTGCAGTAAATAATTGGATACACCAGGACGTAACTCACATAATGCGGGACATAAAAGACTCGCTGCAAAAATTGTTGATGACCTCGATTTTATAATTTATAGTTAACACTGTAATGTATATGTATATATAATAAACCTTAATGCAATCCAGGTAAGATGAAATGGTTGGGCCAAATATTTTTAATTTCAGCCTATTTAACATTCAGAATTATTAATTTATAATTTTAAATCATTTTAAAACTCCCAAAGTTGGGGCTTAGTGTTGAAGGTATAATATAAAATGGATTCCGCATTATTGTTATTAGTGAAAACAAAAAAAATTCTTTTTCTAGTATTGAAAAGCAAATATTACATAATTCACCAATAGTTAAAAAATATTTCCATGAAGTGAGGTATATAAAATGTTATTCAAGTTAGAGAATATGGCCTCTGACAAATATTCTAACTTTTCTAATTGGAATGGCTGAATTGAATCGGGTCAGGCTTTGACAATGACCTCAACTAATGAGCTTCGTTACCTCAGCAACTTCGTGTAAAAAAACGCTTATTGTCGGAATTTATTATTTTCGTGGAATAAGTAAGTATCCAGTCAAATGTGGTCAGGCTAATCAATACTTTTTCCCTACAAATCCATTCATATTTAACTTAAAGAAATATTTTTTCTCATACGCTAGGAAAGTAATATTTCTAATGTTTCAATAGTTTTGTTTAATAGCCCACATTTAATTAATAACGAGTATTCTCTGGAAATAATGACGGAAACTATACATTTCATCAGATAAGTTCAATTACCATGTTTTCCCTCAATTTGCATCAAATAACTCATTGAAATTATGGAGTCACTACAGAAATTTAATGTTTGTTATTACCAAATAGTTTCAAGTTATTTATTAACGTTTAAAATTAAGATAGCACTTTAAATTTACAATTTATGTTGTCCATCAACCTTGATTTATTATAATAACCATAATTGCGCTATCAATCGATTAAAAAACTTAACGGATTTTAAAATTTAAATAAATGATTTGCTGTCTAAGAAAATCTGTTTGCATGACTTGATTATTTTTATTATTTTAAAAGCCATTTATTGGTTTCACACATGTTCCGTCTTTCTGTACTGCACGAACTATATGCATTATTGGGGGCTCATGTTAGCCATGCCATTTAAGTCGTCGGTAACCTACATATAACCCACCCCAATTAACCTTAGTAGCACAAAATAGATATTCATAAATAACATGTAAATTACTATATTTAAAATATATAGTGTAAAACAATGTTATTAACGTCCTCAATGTGCTGGGGACTGGTTATCTAAATGTAGACAGCTGTTCTAGCCAGGGTGGGACTAAGGATTTTATTTTGTAAATAGGAAAAATTAAATAATTGTAACTCATTATTTATGATTATTATTATCAATTTGTCTGTATCAACCCAAAGTGTCATACAAAAATAAGTACATTTCACTTTCTTAAGGGAATCAATAATAAAGGCAACATAGTAAAAATTATTGTAGTGTAATCCCTCCGTTCTGATAAATAAAATTATATTCACCTCAAATTGTTTCTCGTTAAAAAAAGAAAAATAATGAATCCGTATATACTGTTTAATGACTTGTCAACAACGAAACGCCACTGATATGAAATTGAGAACACTTACAGAATTGATTAGAAGGGAGTTTTTTATTTGATTAGAAACAATTATTATTATACATGGAATACCCAATAAGGCGATGCCCCCCCCACCCTCCTGCCAGGCGATTTTAGACATTACCTAGTAAAATCTTTAGCTTTCCATGAAGCCTATATATATATATATATATATATATATATATATATATATATATATATATGTAGACACACAATTAAAAATAATTCCACAAACATTTCTATATACAATTTTTCGATTCAATTCTAATTAACCGAGATTTCTCGATTTTTCAAAAGCCCCCTCTAAAACTTTAATATCTTTAATAGGTTCCGAGAAATATGAATTTTATTTACTTTATATGTATTAAAAACTCGTTATTTTTTGTTATACTATATGCTAACAAAGTAAAATCGGATTGAATAAATTAACTCACTCTGCCCTCTACCATCCCTCGGCGCCATGTCCTTCGGGGATCGGTCCTCTGGAGCCCTTTGAAGATCCTATACGGTAATCGTGTGCTCAGCATCCTTGCATAACTTGAAGAGAGAACGGGGTTGCGTGAAATTTAGATTATTGTCTGTGTTTATTCTGTGTTAAGTAATAAATATATCTGGGTTAGGCATGCGTTAACGTTGTGTTTTGTTTAATTTCGATGTATATTATTGAATCACATGACGTCGCCGTATAAAATGTCTAATGCATTGATAATTGAACAGATGGAATCGTTTATTACTGATAAGGTTTGTGTTATTTCCTGACAATGCGGAAAGTGGTACATAGAACGAGTTACGTATATGCATTGAGGGGTAGTATTTAATATGTTGGTAAACCAAGGGTAGTGGTTTCTACTCCCGGGTAGGCAAATGGGATTTTATTTCGCGACTAGCTCAGTAGAAAATCATTATCCTGGCTATGCAATCTACAAAACATTACCTTTTTTGCAGAATTGACTTTGGTCGTACTAATGACGCAACTTTATAATAATTTCATCATTTATCCATCATCCTACCCAGGAGATAACCGTAAATTACATATATGTGTATACATGCTATTCAAAATATTTCCGGCATTATACGTTGGATCTATAAATGACTAGAACCAATCTTATTGCCAAGTTATTGTCCTATAAATTTTGATGTATACATGTTTCCTCTATCTGCAATATTATTCTTGATATTTGCATTTTATTAGTTTTCAGCGTTAAGTAAACCTCCACTTCTTTTCATGTCACATAAACAATAATCTGGTATATAATAAGCCACTTTATACTATGCATAAATACCAAATATTGTTTCCAATAGATCTTTATTGTATGGGCTACATGCAAATTCGTTTTGTGATGACGTCATTGCGAGTTTTACTAAGAAATAGAAAATATATCGTGAGAAGGGTTACAAACTGCGCCATGGCAGCACGGGGAAATCTGCTTAGTTTAAGCTGCTCTACTTGACGTAATTTTCATCTCAGTAAGAATAGCGATTAGGTAGAACTTGTGAGAAACAGGGACTCCGTCTCGCCTTTTCTCCCTCACGGAGAATCCCTGTATTCGTATATTTTTAAAAAGCTAGGAAGAGTAATTGGGATTTTTTAGTTTGTTTTCACATCTAGATGTTTGCCTTCTTGAGGACACAGTTTTGGAAATATTGATACACAACTTCAAAGTACTGTTTTCATCCAAAAAAGGAAGGATGCTCCGTATAGTTCTGTATAAAAGAAAAGGAACTCCTTTGTAATTGAGAGGGGAAGAGGGAAAAACTCCGCGACGGGCTTCATAACTAAGCAGATTTTCAAGTGTTCACCATAAATCCTGCATTTTTAATGTTTTTCTTCTAAGCCCTTATTACAGGTGTGTTTCAACCTGTAGGCATCCCCTACATGAGGGGGTAATAGACTAACTTCCCGGGGGACCAGCTGGGAAGTAGCGGCCAGCCAGTACTAGAACTCGCAACCTTTGACTTTAAACACCGGTCCAGACGCTCTGTTCTGCACAACGTTTTGTCTGCGCAGTTCAAAACGTTGCAGATAAGTCGTTGCGTGTGGACTGGAAAACTGTGCAGTTTTGAACCCATTTCGAAGACGGTACAGTTTTAGTAAAACTGAGCCAGAGAGCATAGATTTCCTTGAACTGCGCAGACAAGTCGGCGTGTGTGGACGGTAGCACCGTTTTCAGATTCATTTTTATACTCAGTTTTTAACAGATTTTATTGCTCTGTATGAAAGTTTCCCGTGCATTTGGCGTGTTAAATCAAAAGAATACAGTGACAGGGATAAGAAGGGGGAGGCGTATGAAAGTTTAGCAAATAAATTTAAAGAAATTGATGCAACGGCAATCATTTTCATAGCTTCATCACGGCAATAATAGCCTTTCATGTGCTGATATTGCTGTTCTCATACAAGTATTTTCTTTGTTGATATGCGGTGTCACTAATTCCAATAAATAAGTATATGTGTCAATGTCCATTCGCAAGTAGTTCCGCCAATCAGTAGGTTCATCACGTAATTCACGCTATAATTTGATATGGGAAAAGTGCTTCCTTTTTAGGAGCCACTTCTGCGACCACTTTGAACGCCGGGTACTTCTGAGATGTTGCAATCTTTTTTTTTTTTTTTTTTTTTTTTTTTTAACAAGACACATCGCGAAAATCGACCAGTAGACAGTAGTAGTACCTCCTCCATGACAATCTCACACAAAACTGAGCAAAATATACAGATATGTCTGTGCTGTGTGGACGCTCTACAAATTGTAACGTTTTCATTCCGTCTTAAGACTGCGCAGACAAAACGTTGTGCAAAACGGAGCGTCTGGACCGGCCTTAAGGCCCAGCGCTCTAACCACTCTGCCACGCTGACCCCCCTAATTTACAAATAATAATCAATAAATAAAGATTAGTGGAAGTGGAAGGCCAGTTACATCTTAAATGATGATGTCATCACACGACGTATTTGCTTGTTTGTCATCTAGTAAAGATACGTTCAACAATTAAGCATGGAATAACACATTTTATGATATTTGTCAACTTATTGCTATTAAGCAATGGCTGAAAGTGGTTTGCCTAAGGTTGAAAATTCAAAAATCTCGGTTAATATTTAGGATAAAGAAAAAAAATGAATGGACCAATATTTTCGGTTTCTGCTGTTGACTAACTTGATTTAGTTTTAGATAAAAGAGTTATATATTAACTTTGTTAACGATTAAACAAACCTGGTGGCAGACAAACTCGTGTATACTTCATTTCCGTCATATATTATCTATTTTCGACAATTTTTTTAGTACATTAGCTTTTAGTAGTAGCTAAAACGAGACGGTAAGGTGGACTTAGTAATAAAGGCAAACACATAACTGAACACAAAAATTAAAATAACTAAATTTATTTAATGTTTTTGAATGCTGTTGAAAATTTAATAAAATAAATTTTATAATATTAATAAATATATAATATTATATTTGAAGTATATTCCTTGAAAATAGTTAAATAAATTGAATTGACTAGTTAATGCCCCGTTGAGTCACCAGTTCTGCCAAAAGTTTCCAGAATTCTGTTTTGTTGGAAAACTCAAACTGACTCTGAGGTTCGATGCGGGCCAAACTCCATCTCGGTCTATCGACCCTGCCGGAGTGATACGGCTTATAAGAAACCTAATCAAGTATAGGCCGCTCGCATCAAACGTGGTGATATATTTTTCTATTGGACAGTAATCCAACTAAACAATTAAACTTCATTTATTAACACTCACTTTATGCTACTTAGGCTACGGGACGGGTTATCTACAGGTTGTCAGCGTTTTCTAGCTAGTTTGAGACTAATGATTATATTTAATTAGTTCGTCACTAAATAAATTCCTTTTGCACAGGCAGGAATCCAACGAACATATGTAATTAAAGGCAACGCTTAATAAGACTGGAGGATATTAAAGTTTTCGTCTGTAACCTCATATTGGCTAATGCCTATCATAAGCCTGTTTTTAATTCTGGCTACGAGTTATGGAGGGATGGCTCTATAACAAATCTCGTCTCGATTCAAAATTTCTCTAATCTCCCTGATGACTGATAACAACGTGTTCATCGGATGAATCAGCTGACATACCGCATGTTAATGTAAGGTATTGTAACTACAATGAATACAATTGGCCGAACGAACCCCCAAAAATGTTGCAAATAATATATAAATTCACACACACACACACACACACACACACACACTCACACATATATATATATATATATATATATATATATATATGGTTTGAAAATGTAGCCATAAAGGCTAATGAACAAAAACTTTTTTTCTTCCTTAAAACATCTTTTTTATTTAATTGGCTGGCATGACGTGACCTCTAACCCTCTGACCTTTTTAGAACACTAGACGAAACTGACAGTATTATCTTGTCACATCAGGCTGATGTTCATATTCATTAAAATGAGTACTTCTGAGAATTCTTTTTGTTTTTTAAATCTCACACCCTGACTGTTGAACTGGAGTATATTAGGAAGGTGGTCTGGCTGGAAACAGAAGCCTGTTATACAATCGGTAAAGCTGTCATCGAGTTTGTTGGTCTGGAGGTTTTCTGGAATTATTTGGGGGTTTGGTTTTGTCACTCGGGTGTGGTACTTGACCATGTCGATGTAGGGTCTGGGCTTGAGAGGATCTCTAGGGCTCCTCTAAAACCACATCAGAAGATGGATCTCCTCAGAACGTTAACCTTCCCGGGATTTTTCATAGCGGTACATTTGGTGTCACCTAGGTCATCGATTAGTATATTGAAGGCCATCGACGGCTGAGGCTACCTCACGATACTCCGTGCTCCTTTTTCCATGCTCCGGCGAGATTCGGTGGCCTCGGAATCCCTCGGTTTGAAGCATTGATGCCGTATATTAGAACAAGGAGCTTCTCAGGGGTGGAAGATGCTCTGGAGAACTTTGGCTCATTAGCTTCTTACCAAGGGGTTCCTATCTATCTAAAATTTCAATTTCCAAGTTACATTCATCCCTTATTGTTATACTAATACCTCACTTTTATGTCTAACAGCTTCTTGGTAAACCAGAATTGTCAAATTTGTGCACGATCAACGTTCAAAAACCGTCTATATTTCTTCTAGGGAAGCTTCCCAGCTCTCGTTTGAGGAACGAATTAATCTGGATGTATACAGTAGGCCTGTTTTTCTCTACAATACGTTTTATTTTGACATAGTGCACTGACACCACGGCTGACGGGCGACTATATATAACTCTATATTGGTGTATAACAACAGGTCAATAATTAAGAAGAGTTGA